>CM024539.1:26161389-26536402 GCA_014182365.1 Eucalyptus tenuipes | reverse complement strand
TTATACTTAAATGTCACTATTGTAATATTCATAAGTACTAAAAAAAAAAGTAAAAAAAAAAAATGTTACTTTATTATGGGTTGGCTGAAGAAATGAATTTATATGAAAATATATTCCAAAATCTAGACAATCTTGTGATTACGAAAACTTGTGAAAGATAGTGAATAACCAATTGATCTTGTTATGCGAAGTTGAGAGACTATTAATGAATTGGAAGTTTAGGCATTGCTTATTTAAATTGCAATAGTTTAAGCCCTGGTGACTTTTACCTAAAGAAGTGTAAGAGTGAATTCTTTGCATACTTTCAGCAGAGTTTACACTTCTCGAGAATTGATCCCACAATAGTGAAAGTTAAACATCTTATTCCTGATTCGTCGCTGGCGGAAGCCGAACAAAGAGACAAAGAATCTCAGAGTAAAGTTACAAGTAAGTAATCAAATCTCTGCTTTCTTTCTGTATTCCCTCTTATTGTCTCTTCAAAATTGAATTTAACTAAGCTTCCCCACAAGTGTTAGGAACACAGGCATTCTCATTGCCATTTCTATTATTAGGAAGAACCTAATTCGTCAGCTTCTTCACCGGCATAGTAAGGTTTCGGTTTCTTGCCAGACCAATTTGTGCTTCCTTTATTTTTCCAGAAAATTCATCATCTTGTCATTAGTTCATTTGTCTCTGAACATTTATTCTGTTTTAGGAGTGTGTCGATGATCGGTTCAGCAAAATAAAAAATGTGTGGGTCTCGATGATCTCATATTTGATGTTTGGGAAATGCTTGGTGTACTGAATTGGTTTACCTTACCAGTCCGTTAATTAATGCAAGTATTGGCAGTTGGGTGTTTGAACATGAGTCGCTTCTTTGGATGTCCTTCCGTAATTAGCCATCTCATTGAATGCATCAAATTCGTAGATCTGTTCTAGCAAAAACTAGCACCTAGCATTGCTTATATAACCACTCTCTCCTTTTCGAGTTGGTTTCGCTCATGCAGGGGAGCAAGACGAAATAAATCTCATTCGCTTTAATGGAAGAATTAAAGCAGTGTTAGGATCCCAAAATCTTACTGAACATATTGAATGAATGCAACAGGAAGCTTAGAGATTTATACTTAACTCTTCAGAATGAGTCCAAGGCGGTTCATCCATTCTCATCGTTATTGATTTCACTTGCATGGTTGTTTCTCAGGAAGAACAGCAGAAGACATCACGTCCCCATGAAATCGTTCAGTCTGATATCATCCATAGTCAGTACCGAATGGCCTGGCTCAAGAGATTTATGGGAAGCATGGGGCATCCAATCGCTGGTCGCCATGAGCCTCACTTGCCAGATCACCCTCGCCATCTTCGGCAGCCGCCGGAGGTACATGACCTCGGACATCATCAAATACGTCATCCAAATCACCTATTTGCTCTCTTCTTACTTTGTGACTATCGCCATTGGCAAGCTCACTGTTGTCCAGATCAAGCATTCTGACCGACCGGACTACATTACCGAGCTCAAGGGGTTGCTTGCACCGTTGCTCTTGATGCAGCTTGGGAACCCCGACTCCATAACTGCATACTCGGTTGAGGACAACCGCCTCAGTTACCGACAGATGCTGAATTTGTTTGTCAGGGCCGTTTTCGTCTTCTGCATCCTGATTCGCTGCTGGGACAGCACGTCCCCCATCCGATTTTTGTACTTCCCCTTGTTTGCTGCTGGGATCATTCGAGCAGCGGTGACGGTTTGGGCCCTCACGTACGTATACTGGAAGGGGTCGAGCATATCAACCGAGGACATCCTCAATGAGGAAACTGTTGGCAAGTTTTTCGACAGGCCCGACAGGCCCAGATTGTCGATTGAGCAAAAGATCATCTTGAAGGCGTATCATCGGTTCGATTGCCTGAAGCCCCACATTGTAAACTGGCTCTACCACCCAGAGTCGCTATCAGAATCTCGATTAACTGTAGAGCGCGATTTAACCTTCATCACAACTGAGGTCGAACTTGGATTCATGTTTGACGTACTTTACACTAAGCAACCAATTCTCTATAAATGGCCTGGTCTTGTCTGCCGCTTCATTACCTTTTCCTGTCTAGTCTCAGCCTTGTGTGGATTTGCCGTTATTTTCAAGAGTCTCTTCTTTATAGACGTGTACATCACCTACACTTACGCCTTGTTGATAGGAGTCACCGCCCTAGAAGGTTACCAAATTGTTCTGCAACCTTTTTCGGCATGGGCCATTGTGGCGATGAGCCATAAAAACTGCCTCATGTCGACAAGGCTATTGAGATCCTTAGCTAAAAGGTATATGAAGAGGGAAAGGTGGTCGAACTCAGTTGGGCAAGTCAACTTGTTGGATCATAGCCTGTACAATGACCGCTCATGGTCCATTGGGAGAATCCTGAAACACTTCGGCAAAAAAGAAGTGACCTGTAGAAAGCATCCTTCTCACCTGAAAATCCCTGGCTTTCTCAAGGTATTGCTGGTGGAAAATATGGAAAAGTTCGACATGATCAGAGACAAAAAGCCCTTCAACAAACGTGGCGAGTGGACACTTGAAGCTCACAAACTCAGGGATAACATGGAGTGGACACAGGAAGCCATTGAAGTGTTGGAAAGAAACATCTTAACAATCTCCACAACATTTGACAAAAGCATCATCATTTGGCACATTGCAACGAACATCTGCCTTTCAGAGCCTGATAATTCTCCGGACTGTAAGGGAAGCGAACTGCTGTCTAATTACATGATATACCTTCTAGCACTGCGACCCTACACATTGTCCCTAACAACTGCCAAAATCACATTGGAGCATGCTTGTGCCATATTGAAGCCATTTCTCAGGTACAGAGACCGCAGTGAGGCCTTGAAGACACTGTCTTCAGAAGAGAATGTGCTTGAACCCTACCTGGATCAGAAGGGAACCATAATCACCAGGAAGTGGCACGTGCTGTCGGACGCAAAGGAATTGGCTGCAAAACTGAAGGGCAAGAACAACAAGTGGCAGATCATAAGCAGCATTTGGGTGGAGATGTTGTGCTATGCTGCGTATAATTGTCAAGTTTACCATCACACGAAACTGTTGCGGCAAGGCGGAGAGCTTATAACTCATGTTTGGCTGCTCTTGATGCACATGACTGATAAGTACTCCCACACTCCCAAGGAGAAACCCACCTAAGAAACCAGATAAAAGTTGCAAAATAAGTCATGATCCTAGGATTCGTTATGCTCTGCACCCGATTGTAGCATGGGGTATGTGTGTTCTCTCTTTTTGTTCTTGGTAAAGAGGTGCTTTCTTCGTAAAATCACTGTAATCGCATTCAGCTAAGAGACTTGTCAATGAAGCATGGTGACATATATGTTGGATGTAGATCCATTATATACAAAAGGCTTGTTTTCTTCACACTCCCTTGCTCTCTCATTGCTCGAAAAGTAGTTTAATCTTATGAAACCCGTATTGATGAGGATTGTTGTTTTGTTGTTAACTTGTCTACGGTCTGACATACTAATCACTGGGCAGGTGATTTTGGAGGGGAGAGTTTCTTCCTTTGGTAGTACTCAGACCACGTTCATAATGTTGGAAAACATCGTTCAATGACAACTAAATCGAAAGTATTTGATAAGCTTTCTTAAGTGTTGCAGAAACTTATAAATTAACCATGCAGGTTTTACAATCATACGAGGGAGATTCACCAAGTGTAATAATTTACAAACTTAACGTGATATAAGCAAAGCGGAGGCTCTGCATTTGACCAGGCAGTGCAAACTTGGAGTTTCCAGGTATATACTTTATGATCGCTGGAGTTTTGAAATTGAAGATAAAGTTCACAGCAATCAAGTATGATATTTCAAGATTATTCTTGCAAAAAATCATGGACAAAGGAGCACATTTGTAATAGCTTTTGACTGCTGATACTAAGTGGTAGCAAGAGTGAAACCCATATGTACACCCAAGAGAGAAGGGATTGTACTAAGGGTGAAGACAAGGTGTGGAGGGCCCTTTGTAAATACTTGGATGTATCTTTCATAGTGGCGTAGTTGTAGAAGAAGTTTTGGTTCTACACGGCAGCAAATTCTATTTGTGTAACATGGCAAGGTTTACCCTCTTAGCTAAATTGGTCGAGTTTAGCCTAAATGTGTCAATAGAATTGGAACAGTGAACATAGTTACATCAATCTATAATCTCATTTGTCTTTCCGTTGAACTCTTTTATTATTGCTCTTGCTCGGAGTTGGTTTTGCAAAATCAGTTTGCTTTTAAGAAGAATCAATTCGTTCCTTTCTCGGTCGCTTGGTCTTGGACATGATAGTTCAACTATTTAAGTAAATCTAATTTTTTATAATAACTCAAAATAAAGCTTGAGAGAAGACATAATTCATGCGCTATTCATTTGAGGGGCTTTTTCTTTGCATTTTTCTTGTATAGCGAGTTGTTGACCAATTTATTTCGTTGAATTATGATTTTCTAATTCGCTATCTAATCCATACCATGGTAGTCCACTACTCTCTAAAAGTCCGGATACATACGAATAAAAAATTGAATAGTCTGTTTGGACCTAAGGGTGGAATAAAATAATCTCATCTGAAATATGGGAAAGTAAAAAAGAATAAAAGAGAAAAAATAAACGGAAGGAAAATAAAAACTACGTTTCTGTTTCCCACTCAGCAAAGCCACCATGGCACTGCTGTGCATGGCTATTGACACTTGCTGCCCGTTGACCTCAAGCACCCACCGCGCAATTTCGCAACTCTCAGGCCACCGGTGGTCGCCTAAGAGTTTTCCTATCTCGATCACGCGGGTTGGCCAGATGAAGCCACCATGGACTAGCATTATTGTCACCACCAAGCGTCGGTATAAAGCGTCTAACACTTTCCAAGAGCCTTTATATGGTATTATACATTCCGACACTCTCTGATACTCTTTGACACTCGATCAACAAATGTCAGAAAATTAGACACCTGGTCAATTCTCTCAATGCTCTTCGATACTCGAAAATCTCGACATACGAGTTTGGAATTCTAACATGTAATTCCGACACACACGAGATCAATTTTAAATTTTTTTACTAAATGAGGGATCAAAATGTAAATATGTAAAAAATAATAAAAATAATAAAAATAATAAATGGGGAAAGACAAAAGATTTAGTTTTCTCTTCTCTTTCGACTCTCATTTCCCGTGAACACATAATTCTTCTCCTAATGAATGATATTAAAAAATGGTAGATTAATGTTTTTATTGTAAATTTATTCTATTTTTTTGAATTATTTATTTATCTGTGAATTTGAATTAAATTAATTTGATTAAACTAATAATAAAAATGATAATTTATCATGTATATATAAATATATATTTAATATACAACGCGTGTCTCAACGTGTTGAAATTCTTTTTTTTTTGAGAAACGATGGGTTAGCATGTGTTTTGTGTCGTGTATCAATATCGATGCTACTTAGGCAACGACCACTACATAATGCCATCAATCACGAGCCAAACTTGTTCCGTATGGTGGTGGTTGCCTATGAAAGAGGCAGGCAACCACCCTAAATTATCGATTGTCATGGGCAGGTGACCTCACGAAGTTCGTCGTGGCAGTAAACAGTGACCACCTTGGAGGGAGGTGGTGGTTATTTTGTCTACACAACACGATACGATATTTTCTCTAAGTTACTTGTTGATTTTGTGTTGTGTATATAATTCAATCTAGGTCATGCCAAACAAGATATAATAAAAAACGAATTTTCTCACATTGCTTGTTTTATATTATCTCAAACTTAATCCTTGTTTGGGTGACCATATTGAAATTCCAGTTAACTCTAGGATCTTAATCTAGACTTCTCGAAGAACTAATGGACAAAAAATAGATGACTTTTCGGCACATGCTATCGATTAACAGGTATTTTTCAATTAGTTCTAAACCTATTGTACGAATACCAATTTCATCATAAACTTTCTAATTTTGTTAATTGAGTCATAAACTTTTGCACGAAAATCTAATGTAGTTCTTTAGAGCAATTTTCGCCAAAAAATTGCTAACGTTGTGATGCCATGTAGGACGGTTGATGATTATTAGATTGCCACATTAGTGATTTTTGATGAAGATCAACCCAAAAAGACTATACTGAAATTTTAAACAAAGATTTAAAACTAAATTGCCAAAATTGAAAATTTTAGAATTGAATTGATATCGACTAATTAGGTAATTTTTCCCTATCAACTCCATAACACACACTTGTCATCTCCGGTACATCGTTCCTTCATTCCATCATGAGTTTATAGGCGGCCTACGATGAAACCAAAGTTTGAGAAGCCACAAAAGTATATGCCAAGACACGTTTGGCAGAACCAGAGAATTTAATGCTTGTCTTCCATATTTGAGTTTGTCAGACGCGGACCCTGGAGTGTCATAACTTGGCAGAAATGGACACTTAAGTGCCATAACTTACGAAAGGTACACTTAAGTGCCAAAATCGGAGCAAAATGGATCACTTGAGTGCCAATCCGGCCAAAACGCTGACGTGTCAATTTTTCGGCAAAGCATGTGCAAAACGGCGTCGTTTTGGTGCTGACGTGGTAAAAAATAATATAAATTTATTTAAAACATTTATAAAAAATACAAATATTAAAAAAATTAAAAAAATTAAAGAATTAAAAGAATTAAAAAAAAAAAAAAGATGGGCCCTCAGCCGCCACCGCCTCACCGCCGGCTAGCGGCAAGGGCCGGCGTCAAAGGGGGAGGGTCGGCCGGGGTCGCGGGCCCCCGGCCAAGGGGCCGCGACCCCGCCGACTAGCGGCGAGGGCTCGCAGCCCGATATGGAGCGATGGCCACCGACCCTCGCCCAAATCCGACGCGGGGGGGAGGAGGGGGGAAGCGGTGGCGGGCGAGGAGGAGGAAGGAAAAGGTGGGGGAGCGGGAGGAGGGAGGCAGCCGGTGGCGAGGGTTGGGGCCGTTGAGCCCGGCCGAGGGTCGATGGCCCCAGGCCGACCGGCAGCGAGGGCCTACGTGCCCTCACCCCAGATCTAGGCGAGGTCATCGGCCCTCGTCGTCGACCTTCGACTAGGGCTCGGCGGCCACGGCCGCCCTCCCCCACCTTCCGGTGACGGCGGGAGGTGGTGGTGGCGAGGGCTCGGCCTTCACCGCCGGTGCCTTCCTCCTCCTTCGTTTTTTTAATAAATATAAATTATATTATTATTTTATTTTTTAATTTAATTAATTTTATATTAAATTAAAATTCAAATTATGCCAAAATGACGTCGTTTTGGCCGATTTAAGGCCTCTATTTTGGCCAACACTCGAAATGACGTCGTTTTGGGTAAATTAGAGCTGACTCAGCTCTCCGGCGAGCCACCTTGGCGAGAAATATTAATATTTAATTGCCACGTATGATTTCCAGCCGGCTTAGCCGGAGGTGGCACTCAGGTGTCCCACTTTTCTTAAAATGTGGCATTTAAGTGTACCTTTCGTAAGTTATGGCATTTAAGTGTCCTTTTGTGCCAAGTTATGGCATTTGAAGAGATCTTTTGGAGTTTGTCTGCTAATGCAGCTTGGCTGCTAATTACATCAGCAACTTCTGGATGAATTCCTAAAGAGGATTCATATACTGCTCTTCTTGGAAAATTGTCTAAATGAGTCCCAAAAGGATGCCAATGATTCACCTTTGGAGAATATTCTACCCATTGCCAATAACAGATTTCACATATGGTTTCAATAAGCCTCTCAACTTCATCATTCTTCTCCAAGTATAAGCACTGTCTTGATAATATCAGCGGCCCAAGAGATAGCTTTTTGACCAGACTACCGACGATGGGCGTGACTGCAATATGTGGTGCCATAAAGTGTTCAGCAATCTCCAACTTCATCATAAAGTGCAGAGAGCTTATAACTCATGTATGGCTGCTCTTGATGCACCATACAGATGAGTACACCCACACTCCAAGACCAAGCCCACTGACAAAACCAAAGGGAAGTTGCAAACTGAGTATGATCCTAGGATTGGTCATGCTCCGTACCCTATTGTAGCATAAGAGCGTCTGTGTATTTTCTTTCTTTTACCTTCTTGGTAATGAGGTGCTTTCTCAGTAAAATCACCGTAATTACGTTCAGCTAAGAGTCTTGTCAATGAAGCATAGTAACATATATATTATACATAACAATTATATGATTGCTTTAGGGCATATAACTAATATGTGGCACTCAAGCGAACAAAAAAAAATTATGGTACTTGTGCGATTCTTCTCCCCCTAAGCTTTGGACACTAGGGCTAGACTTGAGCATCTAGGGCCAGGGTCACAAGTCCTTGGATAAACTTTCAACGGCTAACTCTTAGATATTGAGTTCGGGGCTAACAGTTCAGCTCTAATTTTGAGTCCAAGGCTCGAGGTCTTGAGTCTTGCTGCCAAGTTCTTGAGATCATGCATTATAGGTTTATTTGTCTTAAACTCGAATTAAGTTTTTTGGGGAAAATTACTCAATCAGTGTTAAACCCATTATAAGGCTGCGAGTTTAGTCCTATACTTTTGTAGTCTTTCTAGTCAATTCACTAGAAATAGCTGACATGACGATCCATCATTTCTAGCCGTCCTATGTTAGTATACCGCCACATCAACAATTTCTGTCAAAAACTAATTAGAAGGACTACAAAGCAATTTTGCACAAATGTTACTAAATTTGTAAAATTGGAAAGTGTATGAATGAATTGATATTTGTACAATAGGTTTGTAACTGATTCAACAATTTCCTTATGTTTTCTGACACCAGACTTCCACTAATGATTTTTAACTCTTTTCTAAAATCCAAACCAACACTAGAAAATCAACCATATTTCTTAAATAGTTTCTTTATAAAATATCTACCAATCGTATCAATTTTTCCGGGAAATAAAATGAACCAGAAGTGGTAGAGTAGCCTATCATTTGCCTAATCCAAGAGCTAAAAGTGTAAGATAGAACGAGAATCATGCGTGACCATAAAGATGGAGACAGAAGCTTCAGGCATGTTTACGTACCAATTAGGCCAAAGAAAAGAGGAAAAGGGCCTCAGACGAAAGTTGCAAGCAAATAATCAAATTCCCATGCCGTATTTTATTCCATTATCTTTTTGTCTTTGTTTATTCCTTCGCGTTTCTTTTTCTTACTTCATAACAGAGGTTCCAACAAATAGTCAATTGCTATATCTGTTAAGACGCGAGTGCTCTGCTAGCTAAGGAAGGAAGTCACCTATTCCTGGTACTTGTTCCTTCACTATGTTTCTTGGGACAAATATCTCCGTTGCTTTTCTCTGCTTCAGTTTCTCCAAGTTTTCTGAAGTCGGTGTTGTCGTCTTCTGAATCATACTTCTGGGATTCATCGGCCTTGAGTTCAGGTTTCGTGGTGCTAGTCTTGTGTTGTGTTGCACCTCTTTCCCGTTACTTTAATTAGCTTGCATTTGCTGGTCGTCCTTACTTATAGCAATGTTTATTACTTTTCATTTTCCAACTGGTGAAAGAACTTTGTATAAATCTCCCTTCACAACCTGTGCTTTCGATGTTTCGACAAGAATAGCAAATGTGCTACCGAATGCAATCTTTCCTACGTGAATGGGATCTAAGAAGTCTGCAGGTTTAAAAATGTGGTAGGATTACAGGATTATTTTGGAGTTGAGAAGGCGCTGCTACTCAAAATTTTGAAAATCCAACCTGAGAGCAAATGCATCTGAAGTCATCTAATCTATTGTTGTGTTGTATTTTGGTGCATATAGTAGAAGGCCACAGAGAAGTGGAAATATGGCGTTCTCATTGGGCGACACATCTATTCTAATGCCCATCACAAGAATTTAAAGTAATAAAACTCCCAAAATTAAAAAAGAAAAAGGCCTTGGTTCATGAAGGACGAGTAAGTTTCACATTCGGGGTTAGAACTCACAGATTTGGTTCCAGCTCTAAAATTGCGGTAAAAGTGGGGATAAGATATGTTCCATATCACTATGAAACCTTTGCAGGTACCCTGCATGATATTTTAATAATAAATAAATGTGTGCTTAATTGTTTATTATTATTTGTTTTCTCCTTATGAAGTGTTTCATACATTAACGTGTGAAAGCTCTAATTGATCAATTAATCTCCAACCTCATTTAGAAAATAACTCTCTCCCCATGCATACTATGTGTGCGTGAGTATGTGTGATGAGATTGACTATGTCTACAGATGATACATTTTAGTGCATATCATTGTGATAGGTTGCCGTCTCAACTCATGAATTTAATAGAAAGATGGAAATTTATTAATTTATATATTTTTTCTTTTGATGCTATAGACATCATAGGATTGTTACTGTTAGACATGAACGTGGTTGTTAACATGTAATTCATTTAGGTGTTGCGTTGAATGTTTGATATGAGTACTAGAACAACTGTAATTTCTGTTCAGTGATTAAAAAAAAAAAATTGAATAAATACAAGGTAGTCTAGGGTACTTTGGAATGGAACAACAATTCCAAGTTCCTAGGTGGTTTCAAAAGCATATAAAATGGGTTTCAAATTCCAAAAACTTGGAACAGTTGTCTATGGGGTTAAAGAACTCTACTAAATACTCCCATATTACCACTCCTCCATCTTTTTTTCTTTTCTTTTTGTTTTTTATAAAAAAATATATTTTAAAAATAATTTGGAAAATTAATATTTGAAAAAGAAAGGCAGAAAAAACTTAAAAAACGACATCTATAGAATTTGTGCAGAATTCCCCTTAGAGAACTTCAATAGAACGTGGAGGCTAATATAAATGCCAAAAATGAAATTATCTGGATTGTCAAATAATTCATGATTTGCTCAAATTTGAAAAGACCAAACTTTTCCAAGAAATCTTGCCAAAACAACCTTTTTGAGCATCAAAATTGTGACCGAGTAAACTTAGAGAAAAGATAAATACTTATAGTAGAGGAGTGGAGGTTTTACAAATTCAATTTAGAAACTTTGTTTTTCATCGCACAGAGCAAAACATGGAATGGGCAAGAAAAAGGAAATATGCATTACCTAAGACTAAATTTTCAAGAGAAACAGGAAAAAAATATAAAAGCTTGTACACCAGTGTATGATGATAATACATAATTATACTAGAAAAAGATGAAGAAAATCCAAGGTAAAGAAAATCTATAGTCAAGCGGACAAATAAGTATTGGGTTAATATTATGAAAAACTCAAAACTAGTACATATGTGACAAATTTATTTCAACTAATTTTTTTACTACCAAAAACACAAAACTGATACAATTGCAACAAATTTACTCAAAACTAATTTTTCGACTATTAAAAACACAAATTAATATATTTATGACAAATTTACCATTCGTTAGCATATGTTAAATTAGATTAATATTACGGAAAACCATACATCTATCACCAATGGAGGGTAAAATCCCTAAATTAGTACACTTGTCAATTATCATGTGTCATCCAACTTAATTATTTAACAGCAAAACTTTATAAATATTAATGGAGAGTAAATTTATCACATGTGTATTAATTTAAATTTTTCGTGGTATTAACTCAAAATGAAAGAAAAGACTCAATGGAAAGACATGGCAAGGAAGAAATTTAAATAGTTGACCAGATAGAAAAATGAGGAATTTATGAAAATAAAGAAAAATGTGAACATCATGTGGGAATGTGTTGATCATTGCACTCCACTTTATTATTATAGAAGTACTCAACAGAATCACTTTTTGGCATCTCATTCTTTTTGGAAATATTTATCTATGTTTTTATAAAATGCACCAAATGAGGCGTTGACACCTACTCCACTATCGACACAATTTTTTTTTTTTCTTTTCCGGAAATTAATGTCTGCATTTTTTTTAATTAAGTCTCCGGAAAAAGTAGACATTAAAAACCCAATAAAATGGAATAAATTAATATATTCTGCCAATTTTGTTCCTTTCAAGATTGCCTTACGAAAAATATGACATTTGATCTATTATTGGGTCCATATGTGTCACAAGGTAATTTATTCCTTTTTCCCAAAATTAATTTCTATGCTTTCTTTCTTCGATCCCCGAATGGTCAACATTGAATGTCCAGTAAAAAATGAATAAAACTCTAAATGCCAAAAATGTTCTTTTGCCGGAAAAGAAAATTCTTAATTATTTGTTAATGTCATAATTAAATTCCTAAAAAAATATGACTAAAATCTTATTGTAAAATCTTTGAAATATACAAGAAGATAAAATTAAATCCTTATTTCCAATTTTTTATTTTTGTAATTACCAACAGTGAACCAAGAATCTACGATGATAAAACCAATTGGAACACCAATAATTTGCATTCCCAAGCCCACGTAGACAGTCGATGTTTTAAGAATGATCAAAAGTTAGCAGCTTCAACAAAGTAAAGCTTAGAAGTGTCATTATTTTGCATCTGTTATTGAAAAATTGACTTGGAATAAATCATTCTTTCCGTTAGGAATTTTCCTTTAGTTATTAGTCTCCCAAGATTTTTATCTGATTTGAGAAAATGCTTTAGCGCAACATTTTTCCATGTACACCAAATTGTAGTGAGTATAGCCAGTTGATTATTTTGAAAAATCAAGGACATAAGAAGGTGGACGGCTGACGGCACTCATTTGTACAGAAGCTTCTTCATAGATAGTGAAGATCTAGATGAACATATTATAAAGAGTTAATACCCTGAAAAATCCCAAACTGGTACACGTGTGACAAATTTATCCAAAACTATTTTTTTGACAATGAAAAATCCTAAACTGGTACACCTGTGATAAATTTACCCCGACTTACCATAAAAATCCCTAAAGTAGTACATTTATGACAAATTTACCCCAAACTAATTTATTCGATTGCAAAAAACCCCCAAACTGATAAATTTGTGACAAATATACCCTTTGCTAAATTGGATTAATACCATAAAAAAAATATAAAATGTGACAAACGGAGCGTAAAATCCTAAATTGGTATACCAGTCAACTGTCACGTGTCATTTAACTTAATAATTTGACAATAAAATTTAACGAAAACTAACGTAGGGGTAAATTTATCACAAGTGTATCAATTTAGGGTAAATTTGTCAAAGGTATACCAGTTTGAGGTTTTTGGTGGTAAAAAAAAATAATTTGGGGTAAATTTGTCACATGTGTATCATTTTGGGGTTTTTCAGGGTATTAACCCTAATTTTATAAATGAAAAAGAAAGAAAAATAGAAGGTGGAGTCGCAAAAGAAAATACAATCAACAACTCTAGGAAAGGAAAGTGAGATGAACACGGAGAGAGATGGGAAAGTGGGTAACTATGACCGGACCTTTTCCTTCTATCAATCTACTTTAAATCGTTAGATTCGTCTGTATTTATTTTACTTTTTACTTTTTATTTAATTCTTAATTTTGCGGCTCACGGATAATATTATTTTTTTAAAATTCAAAACTCCCAACAATTCCACAATATTCAATTATTAATATGTAGTTTATTCATAATTTTTTATTTTTTTTTTGACAGGCAAAAAAAATTTTTTTTTTTTGCTTAAGTGTAAATAAACAGTCTTAAGAAATAAAAAAATATCTACCTACCTACTATCTTTGCCTGGACTTTCAATGAACTAAATAAGATTACAATTATCAAAAAGAATTTTATTTGCATTGCAAATCTTCCTTTCTATATGTAACGCCTGATAATCATCGTCAACGACAAGTAAAACGCACCGAAATTAACAAAGTACGCGAGGAAAAAAATAAAAATTACGCACCATATGCTGCCTCCAATACAGAATGAAAATTCAGAGTCCTACTAATGCATAACTTGTTGGATAATCAAAGTGCACATTCTTGGATTCAGTGGTGTGAGATTCTAACTGATTGAGAGAATTAATGCATGCAATATCGTTTTCATTTATGCAGTTTTGTGCAAGCTCTTTGTAATTGTTCTTCATAAGCAATGTTAACCTCACTCTGCATTTGCATTGATGTCTAGTGCGCACACCTGAACGAAGCTGCAATGAGTTTGAACACCGTGTTGCTGCTGTTTAAAGGTCTGTGGGGGGCATGGGGGATTCAGTTGTTGTTCACCTTAAGCTTTGCCTGCGAGATTGTTCTCGCAATAGTAGGCAGCCGTCGGAAATATTTGACATCGAAAAAAGCTAGCTTCGTCGTATGGGCCACATACTTGCTCCTTTCTTACTTTGCAACATTGGCGCTGGGCAAGCTTACTGTGGTCCGCATTGAAGATCCTGAGAATCCAGGTTATGACGTGGTGTTGGACGGTCTATTGGCCCCATTGCTTCTGATGCAACTCGGTTACGCAGACGGCATGACGGCCTATGCGGTGGAAGATAACCGGCTAGGATTGAGACAGATGCTCAACATCGGGGTTACGGCTATCTTAGTGCTTTGGATTCTCATTCGATGTGGGCGCGGCTTGTCCCCCGTCTCATGGCTGTTGTACGTCCTCTTGTTCATGGTTGGAATTGGGAAGTCGGTCGAGTGGGTCCGGGCTCTCCAGTCCGTGTATGATGAGAACTGGAGCGTAACCGCTGAGGACATCAATGAAGAAACCGAGATTCAGAGAACGTTCAAAGAGTTCCCCGAGGACGACAAGTTTGCCTCTGCAAAGGACATCTTGAAGGCCTACTTTCGGTTCGATTGTCTGAAGCCCCACCTCGTGACCAGGCTGTACCACCCTCTGTTCATATCCCGCGACTGGATGTCCATCGATGATTACTCTGCCATTCGTCTTTCACCATGACCGAGATTGAGCTAAACTTCATGTTCGATGTGCTCTACACTAAAGCGCCCATTCTGTACACCCAAGTCGGCCTGGTGGTCCACTTCTGTGGCTTCTTCTGCTTGGTGTCTGCCTTGTGTCTATTCGCCATCATCTTCAAGGATGCCTTCTTGATCGATATGTATGTCACCTATACCTACGCAATACTGATTTCAGTCACATCATTTGAGCTTTACCAAATCATGGTACTGCCTTTTTCGGATTGGGCAGTGGTGAAGATGAGTATGAAGCTTAAGGTGCCGCTTGTCCGAAGGCTCCTCCCTTGTCTAGCCCATTGGTGCATGAAGCAGAAAAGATGGTCGAGGTCGATGGGGCAGTTCAATATGTTAGACCCCAACCTCTTAGACAAAGAATGTCCGAAGCCCATTGCCACGGTACTTGATTGTTTTGACAAAAGGAAGATCTTCAGGAGGCATCCGTTTTGCTCCCGCCAGGCCATCCCCTCGTGCCTCAAGGTGCTGGTAGTTCAAAAGATAGCGGAGCTAGAGAAAAAAAGACACCACCGGCCCTTCAAAGAAAGAGGTGAGTGGACGCTTGAGACTCACAACATCCAGGAGAAACAAGGACTGAGCAGTAGCATTGAGATGACATTTGATAGGAGCATCATTATCTGGCACATTGCGACGGAATTCCTCCACACATTGGAGAGCGAGAACTCCGCTGCTTGTAGAGGAAGCAAACTCCTATCAAACTACATGATTTACCTCCTGGCTCAGCATCCTTATTTGTTGTCCCTCAACACTGCTGACATCACGCTGGAGTACGCTTTTTGCACTCTGAGGCCTTTCTTTAGGAACCGAGACTATAAAGAAGCAATTAGCACACTGTCGTCGCCAGATGGAGAGGTGCCACCCCCCGTCAAACCAAGTAAGGAGACAAGGATCACTCGTGACTGGCACATGCTGTCGGAGGTGCAGAAGCTTGTGGTCGACCTGAGGACGATGGACAACAAGTGGGAGCGGATTAGCAGCATTTGGGTGGAGATGCTGTGTCATGGAGCATTCAACTGCCACGTGTATAACCATGACAATCTACTGAGAAAAGGAGGTGAGCTCATCACTCATGTGTGGCTCCTCTTGGCTCACAAGACCAACAAGTACCATACGAGCATTGACGAGCTTTCTGAAGATACCGCCAACACCACGGCCTTGGCCACAGCCACCCCCTCGGGAAAAGGTCATTCTAGTTTCATCCAGAGGGTTTTTCTGGGGAAGAGAGATACTAATATATTTGACAACCCATAAATGACGCGGCCTCCTAACACGTAGTTGGGTTATTTATTTGTATTATAATATATAAATATTAAAACACAGTTGGCCTTGTCATATGATATCAAAATAAAAGATCTTCAATTCCAATCTTTTTTTACTTTTATTTGTACCGGAAATTTTATTTTTTCCACCCATGCTTTGGTGCCTATGTTTGAGGTGGAATATTAGAATATCTAAGCATTAAATGCTTTGAATTGAATAGTTAGTATTAATCCCACAAAATTTTACAATTCTTGCACTTGAAATGACCTTTTCAAATCGGTTGAGAAGCAAAAATCCACGCTGCAGTGTTTCAGTACATCGACCCCTAACAGGTTGAGGTGAAAACCCTATGTTGTCGGATCTTGCGATCAGTTTATGTTGTTTCTAAAAGAGAACGTGACTGAGAACGTATTTCATCATATCTTTTCCTTTTTCTCCAATGCAATAAAAAACACCAGCATTTACCAAGCTGAGATCATCTATCCACTACAAGTCAAACTGAAAAGCGGAATTAAGGCGGCCGTGTTTAGATCCTTCATGCCTGCCCAGAAACAAAACGGCAGAGCTTCAATTGTCACGATTGTTACTTCTACATGTCCGCTAGAAGGATTGCAGTTGAGTGCTAACTAAATATCGCTACATAGAACTTAAGGAATGTAGAAACTCTGGAAACTTACAAGATGAATCCAAAACTTCGACTTGTTTCTCTAATATTGTGGCAATAGGTAAGAATAGCTAGCACTGCTCGATAACCTCTATTTCCACTTCTAATATTATTCATCTATTAATGAGATTAAATTAACTCAAGTCTATACTCAACTCTTAGATCAGTAATAAGAATGAAAAAGAGAAGAAGCTGGATGACGGGCTCTGACTAGCTAAAAACAATGCATAAATTCTGTACACAAGTCATTGATCAGGACAGAACAATAAAGTGGCAGCATCTTCTTAAGCGTTGACAAAGAAAAATCAGAGGGATGATAACCGCCATCGGTTTAGGACTTGGTTGGCCAAGTCCTCTGTCTGCTGCCACGATGATAACCGCCATCGCTGCATGCATGTCAAACCCGTCCTTCCAAAGTCAAATCAAGTCACAACTGATAGGATTTGGGAGAACTCGAGCCAAGTGTAAGTGCTACCTTGGGAGAGGGACCATCCGTGCTCACTTGGCAATTTGTTAACCACCTCAAGGATCTCACTTCAGGAGGGTCACCACAAATGCTGACTTCTCAGTTATACGATTGGCTTTTAAAATGAAAAGTCCGAGGAAAATCTCTTTTATCTTACCTAGCATCTACATGTATGGTTCGTATGCAGACTATGAATAAAAGATCAACTTGCATCTTATTAATTAGCTCTTAAAATGAAAATTATTAGACAATATATTAATCTTATATGTTCTACGATGGTTAATCACAAATTTCATACAAACAATCAACTTGTGTCGAATATATTAAACTTTTGAAAAGATAATAACGAGAGGAAATTGTGATCTTTGTTTATCATCAAGATGGTACTCATGAATTAAAATAAGTGACCAAATCACTTACACTGCCAAACTAATGAATGATCCTGACCAAAGACCAATCTAGGCAAGAGCAAGAAAACTTAATTTTTGTCCCTGAAGTTAGTTATACTTTGCGACTGTCATCTCTATTCTCTCCCATCTCTCCTCCCTCTTGACATCCTCTTTGCGAGCTGTGGATTCTCAGCTTTACTAATCAATATCAGATCCATATTTTCCAACACAGCCTTTCCTACGCTGCATGCCTTCATTTCCAATACAGGAAGTGCTTCATCCAATGCCAGCAATACCATCTTCACTTGCTGATTAAGCTTTGTTGCCGCAATCAGCTAAGTTCTAATTTTACATGGAAAATTGTTCAAAAAGTCTTAAACTTAGTGTAGTTTTGTCAATTGAGTTCTAAATCTTTTGACAATTTACCAATTGAGTCATAAATCTTTTGATACTTTACCAATTTTTTTTGGTCTGAAATAGTTCATTCATTCATTCATAAAGCAAGGATTACAAGTAGAAGATATATTGGATTCAGAACAGAAAATACTACAAAGAGATTGGGGTGGTGCGGATAACCAATTTGGGAAAAAGATTTTGAGGCGATGAGCCTTGCTACCCAGTTGGCGGCTTGATTGGCCTCTCTTGGGCCATAGGATACTTTACCAATTGAGTCTTGAACTTTTTGACACTTTGCAAATTGAGTCAATCCAGTCAATATTAACCCAAAATCGTTGACATGGATGCATTAGTTTTACGTAGGACGGTCAGCGCTAATGTGGTCAATTTCTTAGAATTTCTTTTTATTTATTTTTTCTTTCTTTCTCTTCCTTTTTTTTTCCTACCAATTCCAACGAGGGTCGTGGCCAACCTTTGCCGGCCACTAGGCAAGGACTGGCAAGGGCCATGAAGCCCTTGCTGATCGCACGTGAGGGTCATGGCTCTCACCCAAATATCGTGAAGGCGGCAGGGTAAGGCCGCGGGTGAGGGTTACAGCCCTTGCAACACCAAGCGCTAATCCATGGCCCTTGCCCATGACCAGCAAGGGTTGCCTGGCAACCATGATAAAAATAGGAAAAGAAGAAAAAAAAAAAAAAAAAAAAAAAGAAGAAAAAATTAAAAAAATATACAAAAATTATGAAAATTGTCCATGTCAACTAGCCATGCCACAACACTAGTGATTTACGGCTAAAATTGACTAAATGAATTCAATTGGTAGAATTATAAAATGTTTATAATTTAATTGGTAAAATTAAGAGATTCAAGACTAAATTGGCAAAAATGTAACGGGTTTAGGACTTTGGATAATTTTCGCCAACTTTACCTGCTTTATAAAACACAAATTCAAGAAAAAAAATGACGTAAGGTCATTTTAGATTTTATGTCCGTGGATTGTCGTATCCTATTAATTTTTTATGCGAGCATCATTTGGTGTATGGGTTGACGCAATATATATGTAGTGGTATTGGGAGCACAGAGGGATTCTTGGAATTTCTGTGATGTGGAACTCAAAAGACAATGATAATTACTGGGAATGGCAACTGGAGAGAGGGATCGATGCCTAGATTACTTGAATTGCAATCGTTTAATCTCATGTGGTGACTTTTATCTATAAATGTGTTAAGGGTGAATTCTTTGCATACTCTCACCTGAGTTTACACTCCTTGAGAATTGATCCAACGAATAGTGTAAAGTTAAAAATCTTATACCTGGTTTGTCACTGTCAAAAGCCGCAAAAACAACGAAAGGATCACTGATTAAAGTTACAAGTAAGTAATCAGCTCACTGCTCTCTTTTTGTTATTATAATCCCTCGTATTATCTCTTCAGAATAGAATTTAAGTAAGCTTCCGCACAAGTGTGTCGCAGCCAACGCTTTGGGAAAGGGAATAGGTTTAGGAATATTATTTAAAGAACAAGCCTACAACTCATAATCACGCACAGGCTCTCCCAATATTAGGTGTTTAAATTGAGGATATGAAAATTTTCTAAAGAATGAGTTGCCACTAGCTTATTAGGGTCGGCTAGAAATCAAGTGAGGCATGAGAATGTATCTCACTTCCTATGTAACCAGAGGATCTAAGGTCGGATCTAAGTTCAGTGACTTGATTATACTAATTAACGAATTATTGCAATTTCGATATCTAATCTTATTCATTTTTTGAAAAGATTTTTGTCAAGCGGTTTGGATTAATTTTAGACCAATCTACTAACATGCAAAGTGATCATATATGTGCACAATCATTAACGTAACAATAAGCAACTAAGGAAAGCATTAAGTGCATTTCATGGGATAACAAAGACTTAATACTAAGGAAAAGATAAATGCTTGCCCTAACTAGAATATAAGGGAGCCGAAATCAATGGATCAAAATTGCGTAATCAAGGGCATTTGTCACTTAAGGACAATTGAAGCCTTAAGGTAGAACCCTAAAGGCGTGGCCAACCTTGAGCATAATTCTAAATTGAAAAAACTTCCACTTTGCGGGGAAAAAAAAAAAAAAGATTAATTTTAACCTTTTTCAAGATTATTTAATTTTTATGATTTTTTTTTGGATTCTTCGGAAAAAAAAAATAAATTTCGAATTTTCCAGAAAATTCTAGATTTTGTAATCTTTTTGAATTTTTGAATTATTTTTCTAATTATTCTAAAATTTTTAAACATTTTCCAAATTTTGAGATTTTCTAAATTTGTTAATTTTTCTTTTTCAAATTTTTTTCCGTTCTTTAATGATTTTTCTATTTTTCTTTCTTTTTCTGTTTTGTCTTCTTCTCTGTTTTGTCTTTTTCCCCGCACAATCTTCTTCAACCTTGCGACTCTTTCTCCGAAGCTTTCCTCATCTGCAGACCCTTGGCTGAAGCAACAACTCTATCGCACAAAAACCAGAACTCCGGCCACCTTTCTATATTATAGATGGCCAAACTCTTCGAACCTCGACCCACCACCGGACTGCACCACCAACCGCCGCCGGCCTATTGCCGGTCTTCTGACGATAAAAAAAAAAAAAAAAAAATCTTAAAAAAATCTCACCGAACCCACACATTTAATAGCAACGATCTTGGCAAACAAACAAACAAAGCACATTGAAAAAGAGAGATGCTGACTCAAACGGTCTTAAACCATGGGGGGCTCCTCGGCAAGGGAAGGTAGTTCCGGCGGAGGTCCTTCCTCCAATAGCTCAAAAGATGGTAAACGTGCCATGGAATCACAAGAAAATATACAGAAAAAATGATGACAGTGGACATAGTTCAACAATAAAAAGCAAACTATCATCAAACTAAACTCCTGAACATCAATTCAACAGTCATGGACTTCGGACATTCACTCAAGCATTTTATCAAACACCTAGCATGCATTGGCTATGACTCATTTTGAGACATAGATATGGGTACATACCGACACGACATGCGTAAAAGACACTCAAGATTAGCTCAGAGAGACAGATTAAGCACATTCAAAATAGATATGAATAAGGAACAACTAGTTTTGGCTACAACAAGCTCATAGAACCTAGATCTAATTTAGGCATTTTCACGAGCAATTGGTATGCACAATTGACAGGGGGAATTTCAACTTGATATGGAAACGAGCACAAATCTAAACCCTTACGACGAATACTAGAATAGCTAGCAGCTTGTAGAGAGGATCGGCTCGGACCGAAACTTGTGCGAACTAGTTGGCGCGAGCTCCAGTCCGACGCCTCCCGAAAAGCAAGGGACACATCATTGAAGAAACCTACCTGGTTCAAAGGGAGGGCTGCGGCGAACAACGGCGGACGAACAGACCTCCAGTGACAATCAACCACTCTCTCAAGCTCGCTCTCCTCTCTCTCTCTAGGTCGCTCTCTCTCGCTTACCCTCTCTCTTGAGCTCTCACCAATAAAAAAACTGAAACCAAAAAACCCTGCAAAATATTTTGCTCTCTTCCTTCTAAGCTCGGCCAGCGACAGGCACGCATGGCTTCTTCCATCACCAGCCTGTCGCGGCTGGCTTGATCCCCGACCGTGGGATCACGTTGTCCTCTGTCTTTGCGATCCTTGCCTCATGATTTGTACGTTTCTTTTCCTGCCAAAGCAAAACCAGCATGAGGGCGTGAGGAAGGAAGGAGACCCCGCGCGGGCTGGGTCGATAGGAAAGTAGACGGGCTAGTCCGCGCGAAAAGAAGAAAAGAAGGAAGAATAGAGGTGGGCTAGCCCACACAAAAAGAGAAAAGAAGAATGAAGAGGAGAAGAAGGAAAAGGAGGGCTAGGCAAGCCCAGCCCAGCCCGGCCCTATTTGATTTCCTTTTTCTTTTCTTTTCTTTTCTTTTTTTATGACAAAATTTTTTGGAAAAATTTAAAACTTACCATTAGTGATGCAAATATTCCTAATGCTAATACACGATGCAATTTAGTGAAAAATTTTTTTTTTTTTTGGCTAGGGTTATAAAAATCGATCTCTAATTTTCTACACGATTAAGTCCTAGATAAAATGGTAAAATTTAGGCATCAACAGTTGTCTCTCGAGTGGAAGCTCAAAGAGATTCCTTTCAAAGACAAAGACCTAAATTTTGTCAGCCGAATTCAATGGTTAGTAGGCTATAGAGAAGAAAGGTGTGTGGAATGATGACCTTACATCGTCAAGATGGTCATCAACAGAGATGGGAAAGTCTCACCATATACAAACGGGTTTTGATTGGATAGGAAAATGTATGATTCAAGAGCAGACCCATGAGCCTTTTCAAAAGCATGGTGCGTCATGAAAGCAGGTTTAATGATAAACTCACAAACATTAAAAAGCGTGATTTAATGATAGACCCACGAACCTTAAAAAGTATATTTAATGATAGATCTACGAAACCTGAAAAACTTAATTTAAGCATAGACCCATGAATCTTGAAAAGCGTGATTTAAGGATAAATCCATGAACCTTAAAAAGCATGGTTTAAGGATAGATCCACAAATCTTGGAAATGCATGGTTTAAGGATAAACCCATGAACCTTGAAAAGCATGGTCTAATAATAGACCCATGAACCTTGAAAAGCCTAGTTTAAGAATAGATCCACGAACTTTGATAAGCATGGTTTAATGATAGACCCGCGAACATTGAAAAGCATGGTTTCACTAGGGAAACTTGTCATTCAAGAATATTCTAAAATGGGCACTACACAATCAACAGAAAGTATTACAACAAATGCTCTAGCAACGAAGGCATACCAAGCAAGACCAATGTCGTTTAACACATGTCACGAAAGGTAATATCAATGAAGTGCTAGCTGTGAGAAAGCATAGTTTGCATGAGCAAATGAAGTTAATTTCAAGCATTTGGTAAACATTTGATATCAATCAATATCTTGAAATTGTTATCTCACTTGAAAGGTATCATCAATCCTGAAATTCCCTTTTTGAATAAATGTCATCCATATGAACTCAACTCATGAAAAGGTGTTTGTTTAATATGACAAACAAGAGCTCCTTAGTTAGAAAGAGTTTATTGCATGCTCTCAATAGGGGCTATTTAATCCCATCCATTCATGTGGGAAGTAATCTGATTACTCAATATATCTCGCACTTCCAGTGTCGAAGGATCTAAGAATCATTCACAAGTACACATTGACCAATCTAAAAGGTCTTTTAAAAAGGCCATAATGTAGGCTTGGTCATGCTTCGACAATGGATAAGAATGAGCAGCTAAGAGATGAAATAATCACCAACCATACTTTCTATCAGGTTTACAAGTTAAGAAACCTTAAGATGAGATAAGACAACCTTATCCCCACTTCCTTGAGTGATAACTTTTCAATGGGCCACTCACATGTCAATCCGAACGATCCCAATCTAAAGAGACTTGATTAAGAGATGTGATGTAGGCTTGGTATTGGGTTAAAAAATGAGAGGCTCAATAGGCTCCAAAAGTGTATTGAAGGGTTCAAGAGTTGGTGATCATTTGAACATCATTACCAACTTATTTCCAAGATTCTTCGATTCTTTGGCATTTCACTAATCTCAAGAGTCCAAGAGTTAATAATTTCGACATGAAAACTTTCCTCATTTCTCTAATGGCATTTGCATTTGCATTTGCAACGATTTTTTCAATGCAAGCATTTTTCCTTTGACAATTTTTCTTTCCCATAAGATTTTTTCTTGACATGACCTTTTTTTACAGGCATTAGCCTTGTTCTTACTAGGCATACCACTTTTTCATGCTCCTTAGTTTTTCATCATTTTCTAGGCTTTGCCATTCAAAGATTATCATGATCCTTCTTTGTGTGAGTAGTATGGACTTTCAAAATCATTGTCTTGGTCAATCATTTGTTTTGTCCTAGTGTGAGGAGACGACCACCAACTTGGTTTCAAGAAATAATTTAATAAGCTGAAATTGGCATTGCAAGGGATATAAGTGTTTGATATAGAGAATTGAATGTTTTTGCTTAAATGGGTCGTTAATGGGTCAGGCTTTATTTCACAAGGCACCCATGATTTGTTTTAAAAATAAAAGGACTAAAATATATGGGTCTTAAATGGATCTACTCTATACCCGTTTAAGACCCACTTATCAACCCATTAAAAATACCCACTATCTAGTCCATCCTACTACTATAATTATTTTTTTATTTTTCTTTTCTTATTTTTCTTTCTTCTTTTTTTTTTTCTTCTTCCTCCGGTGGCCGGCACGGCGATGGCCGGCGCGATCGGCTAGGCGAGCCTCGCCGGCATTGAGTGAGCTCGAGCTTGCTAGATCCGGCGAGGCGGAGGCCTCGCCGACGCCCGGCGAGACTCGAACTCGTCGGCGTAGGGCGAGGCGCAAGCTCGAGCTCGCCTGACGCCGGCGAGCCTCGAGCTCGCCAGATTTGGCAAGGCGGAGGCCTCACTGTCGTCCGGCGAGGGGCGAGCTCAAGCTTGCCCGACGCCGGCGAGCCTCGAGTTCGCTAGAGGCCTCCCCTACGTCCGGCGAGGCTCGAGCCTCGCCAATCTGAGGAGACTCGAGCTCGTCGGTGTCGGGCGAGGCTCGAGCTCACGGGATTTGGCGAGCCTCGAGCTCGTCGGCGTCAACAAGCCGGGCGAGCTCGAGCCTCACTAATGGCCGGCCGCCGCCGCTAGCCATTGTCGTGGCCGGTGGCCGGCCAAGAAGAAAAAGAAAAAGAAAAAGAAAAATTATATTTAAAAATAAAAATAAAATAATAAAAAATTTAATTTTTTAAAAAATAAAAAAAATTTAATTTTTAATTTTTAAAAAATGAAAAATAATTAAAATTCAATTTTTAAAAATAATTATTTTAAAAATTATAAAAATTGTCCATTAAATTTATGTTGTATAAAAATATTTTAGCAATACCATTTTAAAAAAAAAATAATATATATATATATATATATATATATAAATAAGAAATAAACTTAGAAGTATTTTGGTAATATAATCTTAAAAAAAATATTGGAATAAGTTTTTCTAAATTTGGTTAAATATGAAAACATTTTATTAATATGGGTTGGGTATGGGTCGGGTTGGGTATGGGTCAGAAAATTTATATTAGACATAAATGGGTCATAAATGGGTTAATGTTGGTTAGACCATTAATGACCCGATCCAAACCCGATCCGACCCACCCGTTTAACAGCTCTACTTAAAAAATATCGCAAGAAGATTGATATAAGTGAGAGCAAAGAAGTCTTTCTCATCTTTTCACAACATAATGTTAGCCCACGACCTCCATATTCGTCCCTTTGTGGGGTAATTCTTGACGGGGGTATTTTGTAGAAAATTCTCCACATTAATAGGCTCAAAGGGGCCAACTATGGTCACTTGTAGTGTATAGGATAAAGGAAAGAAATGCTTCTTTTCATTTTGATCCATATATCACTTAGCAAAGGCTGAGAAAGACTCGGAAGAGGTTGAAAATAGCCCAACACGGCTGAGCCAAAGGCTGAGATCCGGTTCTGTGAAAGGGTTGATCTCGACTGGGGCTGGCTGGTAGGCGAGACCGTGAGCTGGTCGGGCTGCTTGCAAGTTGCGATGGACAGGGACAACGGCAAGCTGGACGGTGGTGGGTGGAAAGGACACTGGATGTGGGAGGTTCGCTGGAGTTGGGACATGGGCGTGAGGGGTGGTGGTGTTGGCGTGTGGGTGGAGATGGCGTTGGTGGAAGTGGACACGGGATGGAGCTGCTCAATGGAGTGGGACGGGTGGCGTTGTGGTGCTGGAAACGTTGGAGTGGAGTGGCAGCAAGAGAGAGGAAATGGAGGGGATGGAGCGATCAGCTGCAGCAAGGATAGAGGGAGAGATGGCGTACGTGAATGAGGAATGGGCTAGCATTAGAATGAAGAGGAAGAAATGAAGAATGAGCAGGAGGGTGTTTGGCTGAGAAGAAGAAGGTTGGAAAGTCAATGCAAGAGCCAATCACAAGCCTTGCAAAAATATCCCAACACTCAGGCCTTCAAAGTCTTCAGCCATATAAGTCAAGGCATCAACCAATGGCCAATTTCTTCTCATTTCTTCATAAAACAACTCCATTTTAATGGCAAAAAATGCCAAGGAAGCTGCCCATACGAATTTCCCTTCAACTCTTCTACGAACAAACTCAATTTGGTGGCCAAAAATCCAAATAAAGGTGCCCATGGCATCCTCCAATGAAGAATTAGGCCTCATTTCTCACAAATACAATTCTTTTGGCAGCCAAAAAGTCCCTTAAAACAGCCCCCACGAATTTCCTCCTAATTAATTTTTCCGAATTTGATTTTCCACAATAATTCCGGGCTCGACGGAAATTTCCCAAAATATGAGATGAGATCTTAAAAATAAATCGTGACACGCTCGAATGTTCGATTCCTGAAAAAAAATTCAATTTCATGGTTAAAATCGATCGGACG
This sequence comes from Eucalyptus tenuipes, assembly GCA_014182365.1. NCBI lineage: Eukaryota > Viridiplantae > Streptophyta > Magnoliopsida > Myrtales > Myrtaceae > Eucalyptus > Eucalyptus tenuipes. The sequence goes on along the minus strand of CM024539.1, from coordinate 26,510,060 downwards.
CGATTTTAGTACAACCTAATCTACCGGGTAGCTTTTAGGGATTTTATCGCGTTTGACCCGTGGTCGATAATTTTCGATCCACGTTTGTGCATCTTCGACTCGTCGGCGACTTTCGGTTGTCGTAAAAATCTCAAGGTTTCAATTACGGTATCGAGTACAGAATCGATAGAAAATCGGGTTAACGCCGTTCGACACGAATTTCGCAATCCTTTGAAATCACCGACAATTCAATTGCGTGTTTCCGTCGAATCGACCTATATCTGATCACTAATCGATTATAATGGTGTCGTATTGACCTTTGCCGATTATTATGGTTGAGCAGTCGATTTTTCATTGAATTTTCAAGTCTGTCGCGTTTATATCCCTTAACGGCTTCACCTGATAGATCTGTTAACTCGTGAGTGGCCAACTCAGAGAAAAAGGACCATAGGCGCGTCGACGAAATGCCCATTTCATATTATCGAAATGGGGTCGAATTTTCAGGATGTCACACTAAATGTTGTCCCTAATGACTACTGACATGACATTGGAGGATGCTTGCACCATATTGAAGGCATTACTCAAGTACAGGGACCTCAATGAGGCCTGGGGACATTGTTGTCAGGAGAGAAGGTGCTCGAACCCTTCCTGGATCAGATGGGAACCATAGGATGCGTGGGAATTGGCTGCGATGCTGAAGGGCAAGAAGAGCAAGTGGCAGATCTTAAGCAGCATTTGGGTGGAAATGATGTGCTACGCTGCGTATAATTGTTGAGTTTGCTATCACGCGAAACTGTTGCGGCAAGGCAGAGAGCTTATAACTCATGTATGGCTGCAAGACCAAGCCCACCGAAGAAACCAAAGGGAAGTTGCAAACTGAGTTATGATCCTGGGATTGGTCATGCTCCGCACCTGGTATTAGCATGAGCATGTGTTTTTTCTTTCTTTTCTCTTCTTGGTAATGAGGTGCTTTCTCAGTAAAATCACTGTAATCGCGTTTAGCTAAGAGACTTGTCAATGAAGCATGGTGACATATATATTGGATGTAGATCCTATACATCCAAAAGGCTTGTTTTTTGTACACTCCCTTGCTCCCTCATTGCTAGGAAAGTAGTTTGATTTTTCGAAATGAGTATTGACTAAGATTGTGGTTTGGTTGTTAACTTGTCTGCAGTCCGACATACTAGTCACTGGGTAGGTGATTTTGGAGGGTAGAGTTTCTTCCTTCCGTACTACCCAGACCACGTTCATAATGTTGGAAGACATTCGATGATTACTGAATCCAAAGTATTTAATAATCTTGCTTAACTGTTGTAGAAACTTATAATTAAACCACACAGGTTCTATAGTCATACGAGGGAGATCAGTTAAGCGTGGAAATTTGCAAGCCAAAGGTCATATAAACAAGCGTGGGCTCTGCAATTGATCAGGCAGTGCAAAATTGGAGTTTCCAGGTATATACTTTACGTTTGCTGGAGTTCTGAAATTGAAGATAAAGTTTATAGCGACCAAGTATGATATTTCAAGATTATTCCTGCAAAAAACCATGGCCAAATGAGTACATCTGTGATAGCTTTTGACTGCTGATTCTAAATGGTAGTAAGAGGGAACCCGATTGTAAATCCAAGAGAGAAGTGATAATACTTAGAGTGAAGACGAGGTGTGGAGAGCCTCTATTAAAAACTTATATGAACCTTTCGTAGTGGCGTAGCTGTAGATGGAGTTTTGGTTCTGCATGGTTGCATTTTTCACATGTGCAACATCGCATTGTTTGCGTACTTAGCTAAATTTTAGCTACACTGTTTAGCTAAACTAGTGGAGTTTAGCCTAAATATGTCGTTAGAATTGGAAGAGTGGACGGTACATCAAGCTAGGATGTCATTTGTCTTTCCCCTTAACTCTTTCATTATTGCTCAGAGTTGGTTATGCAAAATCAGTTTGCTTTTAAGAGAATCAATTTGTTTCTTTCTCGGTTGCTTATTTGGATCTGAGACATGATATTTCGAATTCTTAAGTTCGGCCAAAACAAAATCTTTAAGTGAATATAATCTTTCATAATAACTCAAAATAATAGTTTCAGAGACAATATAGCTCACATTCATTTGAGGACCTTTCTATACGCATTTCTCTAGCAAGAAAAGTTGCTAAACAATTTATTTCCTCGAATTACGAAGGAAAATAAAAATTATGGTATTTGTTCCCCACCAATGCCACCACGGCACTGCTATGCATAGCTATCAACGCTTGAGGTGCGAACAATAATCATTTTATTCCCAAACCCTATTTCTAGCCAAAATTAGATTTTTCTGTTTTTATTTCTAAATGAATTTCTGGGCAAAAATATGCATTTGATAATAACACAAAACTTCTGTTACAAACTTTTATTCATGGAACAAAAATTCGTTTGCTAACGATATAAAATTCATCCCTCCCCGTCGCCAACAAGCAAGTAACAGGAGGTGGGCAATGGGGGGGGGGGGGGCAAAGGACGGCCGATGAGCAATGGACAGCAGATGGAGGCAAGTGGGCAACCAGCTAGCAGTAAGGGCAAGTAATTAGAAGAGTTTTTATTTTTCATTTTTGTTCTATAAATAAAAAAGTAAAAAAAAATTACTTTTCATTTATATTCCTAACCTATTTCTAGACTAAAAATTATTCTAAAAATAGAAAAATTAAATTACGTTATATTTCAAACTTATTCCCAAAAATAGAAAAATAGACCAAATTCAATGCACTTGGTGGACGCGGACCTTAAGTGCCCCCTAGGCAGTGTTTGCAACTCTCTCAATCGTGTGGGTTTGCCAAATCTGGCCACTATGGACCACCGTCATTGTTGACTTGCTTTGGCGACCAACGGTGGTTGCCCCGTGGCAATGGCGGCCGCCGCATGTTGCCACCAATCGCGAGTCAAACTCATTCCATATTGTGGTGGTTGCTCCATCACCATTTCGAAAGAGGCAACCACCCTCCACTACTGATTGCCATGGTCAGGCGAACCTCACTATAGAGGTCATCATTGTCATAGCAAAGGGCGACCACAACGGGTGGTGATTATACCATGTGTCACGACCTATTCTCGACAGGGAAGGGAATTAAGTTTAGCTGTATTGTCAAATTCAGGCTAACGGCTTTTAATTGACTTGAATTCTCTTAAACTCATACCTTGCACGATGTTTAGATATTTGATCTCTATTCAATTAATTCCAGACAAATTTCTATGTAAGGAGTCGTCACAAGTCTATTTAAGTCAACTAGAAATCTAATAAAATAATGGAGAATATCTTAACTAGAGATCTTGGAATAGGGACTTGATTACTTTAATCATAAGACTAATGTCTTTTCGGAACCTAACTCGATTACATGCTAACTAATGCTATGGTAACCTATCGAAGATTTTTAGATTTCACTCAACTATTCTAAAAAAATAACACTCAAAATATTGAAATGTGCAATCAAGTGTGATTGAAGTAAAAACACAGAAGCAACCTAATATCAGCAGCCCAAACACTTATCGTTCTCCAAGAGATAGCATATTGACCAGACCACGAATAGAGAGCCTGATTGCAATATGAGGTGTCATATAGAGTTCAGCACATCTTTTTGTTATATCACGGAAATTAAATTAGATATTTAACTTGATATTGATAGGATTTTACTATAAGTATTTTTTCTTAAATTTATCGAGGAAATTTCGACAATTACTTGGAAATCTTATCGATTGGAACTCATTATAAACTTTTTTTTATTAAGCGAAGTGAAGATGAGGGAGGACGGATGTGTAAATAGAATTATTGGTTGACTTGAAACCCACTCATATACACTGAAAAGTGAATACCCGAGGAGCTCATAGAACCTAGCAAGCCAATTTTGGAGGGGTGGATAAAGCCTTTTGTCAATGCAATGTCGTCCGACCAAAAAAAAGAAAAAGAAAAAGAAGGCGTGATGGGGAATGGTGGATGGAGCCCTCTGCTCGAAAAGGCTCCAAGAAAATAGTCTTCACATCAGTTTGTTGTACTTAGCGTTATTCGTTGTTTAATTTATTTATATCAAATTACATGAAGCTTTTTGTTTTTCCTACTTGGATTTCAAAAGTGTATATTTAAGCCAACTCATTATAGTTTTCTTAGGCTCCATTTGTTTTGTAAAAATTAATTATTTGAAAAATATTTCTTAAAAATATGTTACGTGTATCACTTGAAATAATTAGTCAATAAAAATTATTTTTATTATAGACAATAATATATTGTATATAAAAAAATTTGGCGACAATAATAATTACTTTTGTTTATTCATTTTTATAAGCAATACAAACTATCATTTTTAGAAACATGTCTTCCAAGTTATTCATTTTCTGTGAAACAAATGGATTCTTAATTTAATGGATTCTATGAATTCTCACAAAAGGAGGTATGGGAGTAAATTTTCAAAACCATGAAGGGTACATTTGTTTTATGGAAAACTAACTATTGGAACATAGTTCTTAATTTTTTGTCATTTTCGCATTGCTTTGAAAATGAGTCAATGAAAAATATATTTCAAGATGAACAATCTATAATCAAATTTGAAAAAATATTTAAGCTTTTAAAATATTGACATTTAATTTCAAAAATCTAACTTGACCTCCACAATTGCTAAGACACTCTCTCTCATAAAAACTTCACATCTTGTGGTCAAATCGATCGCCCCAATGTCGGGACTTGAGGTGAGAATGGCGTAAATGCCCTAACTTTTATACAGAGTTCACTTGAGTGTCATAACTTTTTTTTTTTTTTATTTGAGTGCCACAAATTTGAAAAATCGATAACTTCAATGCCTTCAATAATTTGCCTCACCAAAAAATTCGACATGTCGTCCTATGTGGCATCTCTAGTGCTAACATGGATAATTTTTCACTATTATTTAATTATTTTAGGAATTTTCATTTTCCTTTTTCCCTCTTTTTTTAGGGCTAATGAGGGTCACTAGTGACCCTCACTCAATGCAAAACCCTTATCCTTGGCTGCGAAGGCCTTAGGCAAGGCCATCGCGATTCGCAATCTTGTAGGCCCAAAAAAGGGGGAAAAAGGAAAAAAAAAGTTCAAAAATTCAAAAAATACAGAAAAAATTAAAAAAAAAACCATGTCAGATGGGAAATTAATTAAAATAAATGCACATAGAATGATCAGCTGAAAATGACACTTAATGATTGATTTTACTCCAATATGACACTAAATTGAACGAAACAAAAGTTATAACATTCAAGTCAGCATCATATGAAAGTCGTGGCACTTATGCGGTTCTTCGCCTCCTAAACTTCGCCTCCTAAACTTAAGACACAAGACCTAGTTCCCTAACCAACAAGCTGGATGCTTAGACCCTAGACCATAGCACCTAGGCTTTGGACACTAGGGCCAGACTCAAGCATCTAGGACACAAGCTCTTGGATCAACTTTTGGCGGCCAACTCCAAGGATATTGAGTTTGGGCTGACGATCCGGGTCTAATCTCGAGTCCAAGGCTCGAGGTATTGATTCCTACTGCCAAGTTCCCATGGCTGTGCATTGTAGGTTTGTCTTGAACTCAATTTAAGTGTTTTGTGAAAGATTACTCAATTAGTTCTAAACTTATTATAAGGATGATAATTTAATTATAAACTTTTGTGCAAAATTTCAATAGTTTTTTTGGTCAATTTGTTGGAAATAGCTAACTTGACGACCCAATCATTTTTGGCTATATTATGTGACATATCACCACGTCAACAATTTACATCGAAAACTGATCAAAACGACTATTAGGATTTTGCACAAATGTTACTAACTATGTAAAATTGGAAAGTGTAGGATTGAATTGATATTTGTACATTTGTGATTGATTCGACAATTTCCGTATGTTTTTTGACACCAAACTTCTGATAAAGATTTATAGCTCATTCCAATAATCCTACCAAACACTAGGTAATTAAACCATATTTCTTGAAAATAGTTTCCTTACCAAATATTTACCAATTGTGTCCATTTTTCCAGGAAATAAAACGAACTTGAAGTCTTATTGTAATTTTAACCCGAGGCTAGTGTTAGAGTAGCCAATCATTTGCCTAATCAAAGGTCTAAAAGTGCAAGATAGAACGAGAATCACGCGTGACCATGAAAATAGAGACCGAAGCTCCAGGCATGTTTACTTAGCGATTAGGCAAGGAAAAGAGGAAAAGGGCCTCAGACGAAAGTAGCAAGCAAATAATCAAATTCCCATGCCGTACTTTATTTTATTATCTCTTTGTCTTTGTTTATTCCTTCGCGTTTCCTTTTCTTACTTTATACCGGAGGTTCCAGCAAACAGTCAATTGACGTACCTGTTAAGACGCAAGTGCTCTACTAGCTAAGAGAGGAAGTCACCTATTTCTATTGCTTGTTCCTTCACGGTTTTTCTTAGGACGAACATCTCCGTTGCTTTTCTCTGCTTCAGTTTCTCCAATTTTTCTGAAGTCGGTGTCGTCTTCTGAATCATGCTTCCGGGATTCATCAGCCCTTAAGTTCAGGTTTCGTGGCACTAGTCTCGTGTTGTGTTGCATCATTTGCTTGTCGTGCTTACTAACCCGTATTACTTTTAGGGACAGATGTTTGTATGCTCGTTGCGCTTTGGATGTTTTGGCAAGTGATTATCGTACTTTAATTTGTTGGCCAGTACACTTAACCATGCTCTATGCAAGTTATAGCACATGTTTATGTTTGTTATCGATGTTCACTTTCCAATTGGTGAAAGAACTACCGGTAGAAATTATGACCATTCACAACCTGTCACCTTTGACATTTAAAGATTGCCATGTCAAGAAAAGTATAGCAAATGTGCTATCGAATGCAATATTTCCTACGTGAATGGTATTTAAGAAGCTGCAGGTTTAGAAATGTCGTAGGATTACAGGAATTATTTTTGGAGTTGAGAAGCCGCTTCTACTTAAAATTTTGAAAATCCAACCTCAGAGCAAATGCATCTGAAATCATCTAATCTATTGTTGTATTGTATTTTGGAGCATATGGTAGAAGGCCACGGAGAAGTAGAAATGTGGCGTTCTCATTGGGCGACGCATCTATTCTACTACACATCACAAAGATTTGAAGTAATAAAATTACAAAAATTAGAAAAGAAAAAGCCCTTAGTTCATGAAGGCAAGACCCAAAATTAGGCCGAATTTCTTTCAACACTAAATGCTGGGGGCGTGCAGAGGATATGTGGAACCTGTGGACTCAACAGAATAAGTCGGGTAGGTTTCATAATCGGAATTAGAACTCACAGATAGGTTCCAGCTCTAAAATTGTGGTAAAAAAAAAAAAAAAAAAAAAACAAACAAAACTCAAAATGTTTTCTTTGTTCGATCCCCGAATAGTCAACATTGAAAATCCAGTAAAAGATTAACAAAACTCAAAATGTTAAAACATGTTCTTTTGTCATTAAATGAATATCTTAATTATTTGTTAATGTCATAATTGAATTCCTAAAAAAATATGTGACTAAAATCTTAATGTAAAATCTTCGGATGTACAAGAAAAAACAACTTTATCCTTATTTCCTTTTTTTTTTTTTTTTTTTTGTAATTACCATTAGTAAGCCAAGAATCTTCAATGACGAAACCAAATGGAAGACCAATAATTCGCATTCTCAAGCCCACGTAGATAGTCGATGTTTTCAAGAATGATCAAAAGTTAGCAGCTTCAACAAAGCAAAGCTTAGAAGTTCATTATTTTGCACCTGTAATTGGAAGATTTACTTGGAATAGATCATTCTTTCCTTTAGGAATTTTTCTGAAGTTATTAGTCTTTTAAGATTTTTATCTGATTTGAGAAAATGCTTTAGCGCAACATTTTTCCATTTACTCCAAATTGTGGTGAGTATAGCCAGTTCATTATTTTGAAAAATCAAGGAAGACTCATAAGGAGGCACTCATTTGTACCGAAGGTTCTTCATAGATAGTGAAGAACGAGATGAACACATTACAAATGAAAAAGAAAGAAAAATAGAAGGTGGAGTCGCAAAAGAAAATGCAACCAACAACTCTAGGAAAGGAAAGAGAGATGAACACGGAGAGATGGGAAAGTGGATAACTATGATCGGACCTTTTCCTTCTATCAATCTATTTTTTAAATATAAAACTCTTGACAATTCCACAATATTCAATTATTAATATGTAGTTTATTCATTATTTTTATTTTTATTTTTGAAAGACAAAAAAAATACTTTTTTATTTTTGCTTAAGTCTAAATAAACAGTCTTAAGAAAAACAAAAATATCTACCTACGTACTCTCTTTGCCTGGACTTTCAATGAGCTAAATAAGCTTACAATTATCAAAAAGAATTTTATTTGCATTGTAAATCTTCCTTTCTATTTGTAATGCCCGACAATCATTATCAAGTAAAACACAAAGAGCTTAAGAAAGCATTTGAAAAAAAAAAACAAGTGCGCACCCTTTTGGTTGACCGGTGGGTCACTTCACGCATATGCTGCATCCAATACAGAATGAAAATCCAGAGTCCTGCTTATGCATAAATAGTACGATGAGCAATGCGCACATTCTTAGATTCAGCGGCGCTAGATTCTAACAGATTGAGAGAATTAATGCATGCAATAATGTATACATTTATGTAGTCGTGTGCAACCTCTTTGTAATTGTTCTTCGTAAGCAATGTGAACCTCACCCTGCATTTGCATTGATGTTTAGTGAGCACACCTGAACGAAGCTGCCATGGGTTTGAACACCCTGTTGCTGCTGTTACAAGACCTGTGGGGGGCGTGGGGGATTCAGTTATTGTTCACCGCAAGCTTTGCCTGCCAGATTGTTCTCGCAATATTAGGGAGCCGTCGGAAATATATGACATCGGATTTAGCTGGATTCGGCATATGGGTCACATACTTGCTCCTTTCTTACTTTGCAACAGTGGCTCTGGGCAAGCTTAGTGTCGTCCAGATCGATGATCCTAAGAATCCGGGTTACGATGTGGTGTTGGAAGGTCTATTGGCCCCGCTGCTTCTGATGCAACTCGGGTACACAGACAGCATGACGGCCTATGCGGTGGAAGATAACCGGCTGGGATTGAGACAGGGGCTTAACATCGGGGTTACGGCTTTCTTAGTGCTTTGGATTCTCTTTCGATGTGGGCGCGGCTTGTCCCCCGTCTCATGGCTGTACTTCCCCTTGTTCGTGGTTGGGATTGGGAAGTCGTTCATGTGGGTAAAGGCTGTCCAGTCTGTGTATGATGAGAACTGGAGCGTGACCGCTGAGGACATCAACGAAGAAACCGAGATTCCGACAAAGTTCAGTGAGTTTCCCGAGGACGACAAGTTCGCCTCTGCAAAGGACATCTTGAAGGCCCACTTTCGGTTCGAATGTCTGAAGCCCCACCAGGAGAACTGGCTGTACCACCCTCAGTTCATATCCCGCGATTGGATGTCCATCGATGATTACCCTGCCATCCGTGCTTTCACCATGGCTGAGATCGAGCTGAACTTCATGTTCGATGTGCTCTACACTAAAGCGCCCACTCTGTACACCACAATCAGCCTCATGGGCCACTTCTGCGGCTTCTTCTGCTTGGTGTTTGCGTTGTGTGGATTCGCCATTATCTTCAAGAATGCCTTCTTGATCGATATGTATGTCACCTATACCTATGCAATACTGATAGCAGTCACATTATTTGAGCTTTACCAAATCACGGTACTGCCTTTTTCGGATTGGGCAGTGGTGAAGATGAGTATGAACCTTAAGGTGCCGCTCGTCCAAAGGCTCCTTCCATGTCTAGCCGATTGGTGCATGAGGAAGAAAAGATGGTCGAGGTCGATAGGGCAGCTCAATTTGTTAGACCCCAACCTTTTATGCAAAGAATGTCTGGAGCCCATTGCCACGGTACTTGATCGGTTTGACGAAAGGAAGATCGTCAGGTGGCATCCGTTTCGCTCCCGCCAGCCTATCCCCTCGTGCCTCAAGGTGCTGGTGGTTGAAAAGATGGCGGAGCTAGAGAAGAAAAGAAACCACCGGCCCTTCAAAGAAAAAGGCGAGTGGACGCTTGAGATTCACAACGTCCAAGAGAAACAAGGACTGAGTGGTAGCATCGAGATGGCATTTGATAGGAGCATCATTATCTGGCACATCGCGACGCAAATCCTTTACACATTGGAGAGCGAGAACTCCGCTACTTGTAGAGGAAGCAAACTCCTATCAGACTACATGATATACCTCCTGTCCCGGCATCCCTACATGTTGTCCCTCAACACTGCCGAAATTATGCTGGAGTATGCTTGTAGCAAGCTGAGGCCTTTCTTTAGGTACCGAGATTATAAAGAAGCAATTAGCACACTGTTGTCGCAGGATGGAGAGGTCCCACCCTCCGTGAAACCAAGAAAGCAGACGAGGATTACTCGTGACTGGGACATGTTGTCGGAGGTGCAGAAGCTCGTGGTTGACCTGAGGACGATGAGCAACAAGTGGGAGATCATCAGCAGCATTTGGGTGGAGATGCTGTGTTACGCAGCATACCACTGTCGAGTGTATCACCATGGCAACCTACTGACAAGAGGAGGTGAGCTCATCACTCATGTGTGGCTGCTATTGGCTCACAAGACCAATAAGTACAAGTCGAGCATTGACGAGCGTTCTGAAGATGCTGCCAACACCTCGGCCTCGGCAACCCCTACCCCCTCCAGAAAAGGTCGTTCTAGTCGCATCTTGAGGTTTTTTTCGGGGAAGAGAGATACTAATATATTCGATAATCCATAAATGGCGCTGTCTTGTCACGCGCGATTGGGTTATTTCTTTATGTGAGAATATATAATTATTGAATTGCAGTTGGGCTTGTCATGTGATATAAAAATAAAAGATGTTAAGTTGAAATCTTTTCGAATTTTATTTGTGTCGGTAATTTTGTATTTTCCACCTAAGCTTTATTATTAGAATATCTAAATATTAAACTCTTTGAATTTAATAACTTAAATTTTTAGAACAGTTAAAATTGATCGTACAAAATTTTACAATTCATGCACTTGAACTAACCTTATCAAGTCGAGCAAAATTTCACAGCATAGTGTTTCAGTACACATTTAGCATTTCTCATACGGAATGACTGGCTTGCCTTCATCTTTGTACACCTGGGTTCATCGACCCCTAACAGGTTGAGGTGAAAACCATATGCTGTCGGATCTTGCAATTAGTTTATGTTGTTTTTAAAAGAGAACGTAATTGAGAATGTATTTTATCATGTCTTTTCTTTTTTCTCCTATGTATAAAGCAACTTATGCATGGACATTTTTGTAATGTGTGCTAATCTATTTGCACTCATATAATTGTCGAGAGGCTCATCAAATTGATGAGATGAACTCGATTACTTGATGATATGCGTGAAATCACCCGAACGTACTTCATCCCCGACTCTAGTCTAATCATACAATAAGGAAGAATTTTTAGGTTTAATTTTAATACTTTTGCTCTTTGCTGATTAACTCCGATTTAATTTTAATTTGTCTAACCAAGTTCTCCTTATTTCACAAAACTTTCTAGTTAATCAAATCCTTGTAACATTAAAAATGGCCAAATCCAATAAACATGGTTGCTAGACGATATTGGAATATAACGACGTAGGTAAAATTTAAATAATATGGATGCTTCAATGGACCCAACTGTGGAAAATGAAAAGGAAAAGCCTTCTCCATGTAACGACTCAACTTGACAATGATGCAGAGTGTTTGCCTAGCCCAGAGAAACTGGACAAGGAGCAGCTATTAGCAAGCTTTTAGGATGACAAAAGGGGAGGAATGGATCGAATTGCGCATAGGGGAGAGTGTTTCTAAGATAAAAATGTGACATTCGAATTAACTCAAAAGATAAGCTTTTTGATGTAACGACAACGCTTAGTATTAGAACTCCAATGTTAAACGTGCTCAAGTGAGAGTACATATGATGAAAGACAAAACTTTAAAGGTAAAAGAATAAAAAGACCTCAATCCATTCTTAAGTTACTAACTCAAGTAATCGAGATTTAGAAGATCATTTCTAACTTGGCAATACAGTAACTGTCCAAAACAATATCCAAGCACGGATCGTTGTATCTCAAATTTTTTTAACTTAACTGAACTTATCCGCATATAATTGTAATGCAGCAACTGCGAGCACCCTCGAGACCAAATGATGCACTCAACGGTGTTACTTTACAACCGTGGTCAATAAAGAATCGAGATTCAAAGTACTAAATTTACAACAGTGAACTTCCAATTGGAACCCGGGTGACTGGTGGGGCACCAGAAAAGCTCCCCGTGCTACTCCAGAAAGAACTATAACTGCAATCTACTAAACCTGCAAAAATAGTGATGTAGGTGTGGTGGACACGATAACAGGCAGAAGCATGGATCACTGGAGTACCCTCTAAAGCTTTCGGCTGTCAACCGATGGCTCTTTTCGACTTTTCCCAGAGAAATGCCAATTAAAGAAATGATTTATGACAGTAATAAGCCAACACCATCAAGCAAAAGCAAAATTGCGGGATTAAGTTCAAAGAGATAATGAGGTAGCGTCATTGGATCTAAATGCCAATACAAGGACCGCTCATAGGCATAAAAATTAAGTAATATTCCAACTCAATTTATCAATGCCAGACTTGGGAAACAAACAGAACATCCCGCTTTCCATGCTGTCCAAAACATTGGAAGACACGGTATCATCCGTCATAAACACTAGCATGTAACGAGCTGAGATCGTCTATCCACTACAAGTCAAGCTGAAAAGTGGAACTAGGGCGGCCTAGAAACAAAAATGGCTGATATTCAATTGTCACGAGTGTTACTTCTACATGTCCGCAAGAAGAATTGCAATTGAGTGCAAAATAAATATCGCTAAACAGAACTTAAGGAATGTAGAAACTCTGGAACTTACAAGGAGAATCTGAAACTTCGACTTGTTCCTCTAATATTGTGGCAATAGGTAAGAACGGCTAGCTCTGTTCGATGACCTCTATTTCCATTTCTAATATTATTCATCTATTAATGTGATTATATCAACACAAATCAATACTCAACTTTAAGATCATTAATAAGAATGAAAGAGAGAAGAAGCTGGGTGACGGGGACTGACAAGCCAACAAACAATGCATAAATTCTGTACATAAGTCGATGATCAGGATGGAACAATATAGTGGCAGTATCTTCTCAAGCTCTTACAAAGCATGCAATATACCAGTATCTCAAAAATGAAAAAGATGAGATTTCTCAAATGCTTGGGGTTTTAACATCCTTAAAACTGTCTTCATACTGACCACCCAACTCACTGACGACAAGAAGCCCTCCTTATTCCTTAAGTTGTCACTTCCTGGAACTCCGCCTCATAGCACTTGTCGAAAGTGCTTTTGCCTCGCCAATCATCCCAAGAATCACGAAACGAACTGCCCAATGAGGCTTGACGAAGAAGAAGAAGGACACTCGGATGAAGAACAAGAGGACTCGATAAAGAAAAAGCAGACTCCACGAACAAAAAGGATACTCGGACGAAGAGGTGAAGAGAACGTAAAAGAAAATTATGTTGACTTCAATTAGAACTTGCAAATTTGGGGCAAGCATTAAATGATGTCATTTTTGCACACATAGATTTCTTCATATAAACTCTTTGCCACGTAGGAGAGAAAAATGAATAAAAAAAATCACGTTAGCATTTTTCATTAGCCAAATTGGATAGAATTGATAGAGGGACTTAATTGCACAAACTTGACATATTTTTGGGCTTCAGTTGCATTTTTTGTAAGTTTTAAGATTTAATTGCACTTTTTTGATAAATTTTGGGATTTCTATTGCACTTATAAAAAAAAAAAAAAAAAACAAAGAAGAGAAATGGGCAAGTTTGAAAAGAAAGGGCAGAGATAGAGAGGCATGGGCAAAAAAGACGTGAATGTAGGATAGAAACAGGGAGACAGAGAGATGATGGAGCAGAATTTAAGGAAATGATGGAGTGTGAGCGGAGACTTGAAGAAATTGATAGAGTTTGAGAAAGAGAAACAGGAAAAATTATATTCAGTGTCTTATATTGTATTGTGTACAAGGTTCCTTTATAATGTAAAAGAAAAAAAGAGAAAAAAGGAAAAAATAAACCATAATTACAATTTCATATTCTCTAGACTAATCAAGGATTAACCAAATCAATTTGTCCCTCCGAACATAATCAATATCGGAATCTCCGATTTATTTCTAATGCTCCCCCTCAAGCTGGTGGCCTATAAATATCAAGGCCACCTAGCTTGCTTAATAAGTATGTGTGCTGTCTCTAGCATAAGGGCTTAGTAAAAATGTCTGCAGGTTATTCCACATTTCCAATGTCCTTTGTCACGAGGACTCCTTTGATTTTGTCTAGAGTGAAATGACAATCAACCTCTATGCGTTTTGTCCTTTCTTGAAAAACTGGTTTTGCTGCCAATTTGAATGCAGCATCATTCTCGCAAAACAATTCACTAGGTCCATTGATTCGTATTCCAATGTCCGAGAGTAGTCCTTATATCCAAACAATCTCACATGTAGTCTTCACCATGGCTTGATCTTCAAATTCGGCTGATGACGATGATACAGTCGATTGTTTCTTTGTCTTTCATGATATTAGTGAATTTCCCAATTTGATGCAAAAACCAGTAATAAAACTTTTGGTCATTAGGCAAGTAGCATAGTTCATACAACAGAAAGCTATCATTTTCATGTTGCAATCACGAGATAAGAATATGCCAAATCTGAGACAACCCTTTAAATATTTTACAACCTTCAGAGATGCATTCATGTGGGATTGTTTTGAACTATGCATAAACTGGCTGAGAATCTGCACTGCATAGCATATGTTAGGTCTCATCATGGTAAGATATATTAATTTGCCATCGAATCGCTGATATCCTGATGGATCCTTTAGTGATGCATCCTTAGTAGACAAAGAAGATCCCCGATCATACTCATGTTGTAAGTTTGGCATTTTGTTCGATTGGGATAACTGCAAGCTTGCATCCTGATAATCCTGCTTCTAAAACAATCTCTAAGATGAATTGCTTTGATTGAGGCTGATTCCTTTGTCATTCTGAGCAATCTCAATGCCAATGAAGTACTTGGGAGGTCCCAAGTCTTTGATATGAAAGGTGAAATGCAAATACTTCATGAATTTTATAACATGATATTCATTGTTTCCCATGACGAGTATATCATCAACATATATTAGCAAATAAATGAATGAATTCCCTGCAGTCCGTGTAAATAAAGCATAATCATACTTGGAATGTTGAAATCCTACATTAGTCAATGCAGTGGTTAACTTGACATACCATTGCCTAGATGCTTGCTACAGCCCATATAGGGAATTTCGCAAGCGACATGCTCGAGACTCCCCCCGTTTGCATAAACATTGAGGAAGATCCATATAAATTTCTTCATCCAAATCATCATGAAGAAATGTGTTGTGGACATCCATTTGATGTAGAGACCAATTCTGAATGGCTACAACAGATAAGGAGTGGACTGTGACTTCCTTTGCAATAGGTGAAAAGGTTTCATGGTAATCAAAATCTTCTCTTTGGGTAAATCCTTTCACAACTAAACAAGCCTTATATCTTTCAATAGAGCCATCTGCCTTGAACTTGATTTTATACACCAATTTGCAACCAATTAGTTTCTGATGAGGAGGCAATGGAACAATATCCCAAGTGTGGTTCTCCATGAAAGCATTAAGTTCAGATTCCATTACACATTGCCATCGAGGATCACATGCTACTTTAGTGAAAGAAGATGGTTCGTGTTCTTCCGATATTCAGCTAATGCAATTAATGTGCTCAGGGGATAGCCGAGTAAAAGAAACATACAATAATATGAGATAATGTGTACCTAGAGAACTCATTGCAGAACATATGTAATCTTTAGTCCATGTGGGTGGACGAATGTGCCGCTAGGAACGCTGAAGCTACCGAGTTGATGTTTGTTTAGTTACTAGTAAGAAAGGGGAAGAAGTTTCTAAAGTGGCGTGGTTGATGAGGAAGGAGAAATATCCATTTCTTGTGATTCCTCTATAGCATTTTGAAGTTCTTCTAACGCTGGCACAGCTTTTGTCGTGGGTGGCTCCCATGCAACAAAATAACATGATGAGGGCATGGATAGATCTTCTTCGAATAAGAATGGTCACTATCTTTTTGAAGATGGTGAGGTCGATTCTAGTGAAGATATTATCTCCTTGAAGGGAAACATGTATTCATGGAATACAACATCCATGCTAATAAAAAAATTCCGGTAGAAATATCCATAACTCAATATCCTTTTTGAAAGGAAGGGTATCTTATGAACACACATTGAGTTAGTCGAGGATCCATTTTGCTCATGTTTATTGTTTAACATAGACATCCAAGAACCCAAAGATGATCATTGGCTAGTCTTCTATTTTACAACATTTCAAAATGAGTCTTTCCATTGAGGTCCGAGTTGGCATGTGATTAATTAAATAGGTAGCCGTGACTACATAATCTCCCTAAATGACTCAGGAATAGAAGCTTGATATTTCAATGCTTGAGCTACTTCCAATAAATGTCTAAGCTTGCGCTCAACAACTCCATTTGTTGTGGAGTGTAAGTATGAGTACTTTCATGGATTATTCCATGAGAAGATAGGAATTCTTCGCAATCAGTGGTAAAAAATTCATGACCATTATTTGTAGGAATTTTTTGCACAGATTTATTGAATCGATTCCTAATTAAGGAAAGAAATCGTGATAGGTGATTTGAAGGTTTGACCTTTTGACTGCATAAGATATACCTAAGTAGCACACAAATAATCATCAACAATAGTGAGAAAAAATTGAGATCCATTACGATGATGGGTATGATAAGGACCCTAGATGTCCACATGGAGCAAGGAAAAAATTCCGTTAGCCCGAGATGCACTAGATGGAAAGGATTTTTGAGACTGTTTAGCCAAGGTGCATATTGGACATTTTGGGTGAGGAAAGCTTGCACTGTGACTCAATCGCTGATGAAAAAGAAGATTTTTATTCTTGCTAATAGCATTACAATAAATGCTCTTATTCAAAAAATCTAAATCTTCTGGTGAGTTAAACCAAAAGTATAGCCCTTGCGCAACTTTACTAAAGCCCATTAGATTGCCAATCAAAAGTTCCTAAAATGGACAATTTTTGGAACTAAATATGGCACGATAGGAATTATCCTTGCAAACTCTAGAGACAAAGAGAAGGTTGAATTCAAATTTAGGAATATATAAGGCATTCCTAAGGATAACATTTGGACCAAGTTGTACTGATACAGGAGATTATGTTCCTTTGTGAATATAAGAAAAGAGTTCATTATTGCATGTTATGCGGTCACTAGCCAATACATCAATTATTCATGCATCAATTGAAAGTGAATTCTCTTAGTATAGAGAGATACTTGAGAATCTAGCATTGTTATCATATGTCTTCAATTAGCCCAGAATTTGTACAATATTGTCATATTGCTTCCAAGTAATTGCCTGGTGGGGCCCATCAAATTTTCGTGCTGAGACTTGGTAACCATTCGATTCCTTCTCCCTTTTGCCCTTTTTATTAGGCTTTCCATGTAATTTTCAATATGTATCTGCCGTATGGTGTGGACGCTTGCAATATTCATAGTATTTATTTTTTAGTTTTGAATATTGTCTACTAACCTTCCCTAATGATGTGGAATTTTTGGAGCCACAGGAACCTTTGTATGCTAGGGCTAACGTGGCCTAATAGGGAGCATTCGATTTAGCTGAAGAGACGAGAGAATGGTAGCCGTCCGATCCAACACACAACTCCTAGTCGTCTGATCCAACACACAACTCCCAACCGTCTGATCCTGTCCGTGAATCCCAGCTGTTTGATCGCCTACACAAATCCTAGCCGCCCGATATAGGGTAAGTTGCACCCATCTCCTTCTTCATTGCTATAGCTATAGAAATGAGATTTCCAAAATTTCCTCTTCTCCCCCTGTCTCCCTAGGTGTTGCTAGAAGGAAAAGTCGCCAGAAAATGTCGTTGAAAAGGCCGTGAGAGACATGCCATCACCCGCTCGCTCGTGTTCAACCGCGGCTATCCATTGGCTTTCCTTTTGGACAGCCAATTGGTAGATCCGGCCAAGCGATAGCAAAGGATCCATGGCCAAGATTTGAGATCGGAATGAGGAGTATGAATCGTTAAGAATCAGTAAGAATTTCATGGCTTTCTCCATTTCCTTAATCTCTTTGTATTGCCTTAGCGTGTTTTCGAGACCCTCCAACCGCTCTTCTACCGCCTCGAGCTCGTTCTAGAGAGTGGAGAGGCGATTGAAGACGGTAGTGATGATGAGGTTTCCTTGTTTCAGTTCTGAGATTGCCTATGTTATTGTGAAAAGCTTTGCTCAATCTAGATGACCATACATCTCTCTAATATTCTCCCAAAACCTTTGTGTTTCTTCAGTTGGTAGGGACCTAGCCATGATATCAAAGGCAAGGTAGTTGCCGATCCAAGTGTGGACTAGCTAATTGTGTTTCCGTTATAGTCGTTAAAGTCGCTTTTCGGCTAAGAATGGAATGGTTCCGTTGAGGAAGCCATCATTGTCCTTGGTGACGAGGGCCTGCCGGAGATCCAGAGACCACGCACTATAGTTCTTCGGTTCAGTAAGTAACATCCTGATTAGTTTTAGTTTAGGTCCATCGGTCGGTGACACCTAGAGGGGGTAATTGGGCTCAAGATGGCCGCCACCGCCGAACAAGAAGGGAAATGGCACGAAGCCAAGCGGATACGTCGAGTAGGGATTCGTCCCTTGCCTCGACCCAAATTCGGTTGTTTGACTCGGGATTGTCTGACCCGATTTGTTATTCGGGCTAGCATCTGATGATAAGTGGGCTTGACCATCTCTATTGGGCTGAGCCCCCAAACCAAAAGCTCCAAACGGGTATTGGGCCCATGGCATCCATCTAGTGGCCCATTGGCCTTGGATTGGGTACCATTGGATTCGAGGCCACAGATTCGGCCCAAGTTCAGAAACAATAGGGTTCTGATCAAAAGGTAGAGTCTGGATATGCTCTTCCTCTTATAGTTCAATCTATGTTGATGAATTGGGTGTTTCTTCTATGAATGAGTTTTCGGCCATGATATCATAAAATAATTTGAATTTCTATTCGGTTTGTTGAATTGTTTTGCAAGATGCAACAATGTTTAAAGAAGAAATTGATAGCAATTCTTATGATGCAGAAGGTAAGCCAAGAAGGATGGCTCTAATGCCATGATAGAAATTGAGAGAGAGAAATAGTAAAAATTATATTCAGTGTATTGTATTGTATTGAGTACAAGGTTCAAGGTTCCTTTATAATGTACCTTTATAATGTACCTTTATAATGTAAAGGAAAAGAAGAGAAAAAAAAAAAAAAATACAAGAATTACAATTTCTTATTCTCTTGACTAATCACGGATTAACCAAATCAATTTGTCCGTAATTGATATCGGAATCTCCGGATATATTTCCGACAGAAATGAAACGAGCGGCAACAGGCAAACTCTCTGGACACACAAAAAACGGAGGCAGTGAATGACGTGAGCTAGAGACCACTCAAAGAGGAGGGAAGAAAGTGTCGTTTGGAGAGACATGGCGTTCGATCTTGTTTCTTGGAATTGAAACTGAAGAGGAAAAAGCTTGGGAGGTTTTATTTTGATTGAAAAGAGAGGAAAAAAATCGAGAAGGGGAAGTGATGACCCTTCGAACTTGAAAACATCTTCTTCCAAGTACATGGTTTCCTCATTGCCATTATCATAGCACTTGTCGGAAGAGCTTTTGCCTTGCCAATCATGCCAAGAATCACGAAACAAACTGCCCAATGAGGTTTGACGAAGAAGGACACTCCGATGAAGAACAAGAGGACTCGACGAAGTAGTGAAGAGAACCTAGAAGAAAATTATGTTGACTTCAATTAGGATTTGCAAATTGGGGCAAGCATTAAATGATGTCATTTTTACATTCGTAGATTTCTTCATATGAACTATTTGTCATGTAGGAAAGAAAAATGAATAGTAAAAGGCACGTTAACATTTTCCGTTAATTAAATTGGACAAAATTAACAGATAGACTTGATCGCACAAACTTGACATATTTTTAAGTCTCGGTTGCACTTTTTGTAAGTTTTATGATTTAATTGCACTTTTTTGATAAATTTTAAGATTTCTGTTGCACTTATAAAAAAATCAAAGAAGAGAAATGGGCTTAGTTTGAAAGGAAAGGGCAGAGATAGAGAGGCAGGGCACAAGAAGTGAAGGAATGACAGAAACTGGGAGAGAGAGGGAGACAGAGGGAAATGATGGAGCAGAATTTAAGGAAATGATGGAATGTGGCAGAGACTTGAAGAAATGAAACGAACGGCAACAGGCAAACTCTCTAAAAACACAAAAAACAGAGGCAGTGAAAGACGTGAGCTAGAGACCACTCAAAGAGGAGGGAAGAAAGTGGAGTTTTTTTTCTTTTTTATGGGATCCGGTTGGGCATTTGGCCGAGAGTAAGGTTAAAAAATTGGGAAAGCTGTAGAGTTAGGGGAAATTTTTTGAGAGCACGGTGAGAGAATGAGAGTTTGACAAGGAAAAACAGGGAAGAAGCTCCGAGGCCACCGTTTAGGACTCGGTTGGCCGAGTCCTCTCTCTGAGCCACGATAATAACTGCCATCAGTGCCCGCATGCCAGCCTGTGCTTCCAGAGTAATGTCGCAATTGTTGCCGATCCCTGCTCAATCACCGGTGATCGCTAATGTAGGCTCCCGTATTGTGTTTTACTTGACCAGTAATCGGCCTTCGATAAGTTAATAGCAGCTCCCAATATATATATATACACGATAATTAACTAAGTCATATCAAGTTACGACCGATAGGGTTCGGGAGAACCTAAGCCAATTGTAAGTGCCGCCTTGCAAGAGGGACCATCTGCGCTCGCTTGGCAATTTGTTAACCACCTCAAGGATCTCAGCTCAGGAGGGTCACGACAAATGCTGACTTATTAGTCGTATGATTGGCTTTTAAAATGAAAAGTCCGAGGAAAATCTGTTTATCTTACCTAGCATCTATGGTTCGTATGCAGACTTTGAATAGAGGTCAACTTGCATCTTATTAATTAGTTCTTATAATGACAATTATTAGATAATATATTAATCCTTTATGTTCCACAATGGTTAATCACGAAATTCATATAAACAATCAATTCATGTAAAAGATACTAATGAGAGGAAATTGTGATCTTTGTTTATCATCCAGATGGTACTCATAAATTAAAATAAAGGACCAAATTACTTACATTACCAAACCAATCAACGATCCTGACCAAAGACCAATCAGGGCAAGAGCAAGAAAACTCGAGTTTTTCCCTGAAATAAATTATACTTTGCTACTGACAACTCTATTCTCTCTCATATCTCCTCCCTCCTGACATCCTCTTTGTGAGCCGTGGATTCTCAGCATTCCTAAACAATTTCAGATCCATCTTTTCCAACATAACCTTTCCTACGCCGTCATGCCTTATTTTCCGATACAGGGAGTGCTTAATCCAATGCCAGCAATACCATCTTCACTTGCTGCTAGAAGTTTGTTGCCGCAAGCAGTTTACAATGATAATTTTACGTGGAAAATTGTTCAAAAAATCCTAAATCTATTGTACTTTTGTCAATTCATGAATAAACCTTTTAATTTGTCAATTGAGTTCTAAAGCTTTTGACAATTTGTCAATTGAATCAATCCAGTCAGTTTTAATCAAAAACTACTATGTGGACGACATAAGATGACCAATGCCAATATGAACAATTTTAAAAAAAAATTATTTCTTTTATTTTTTCCTTTTTTCCTACCAAGTCCAGCGAGGGTCACGACCGATCTTTGCCGGCCACTAGGCGAGGGATCTGGTGAGGGTCATGGCACTCGCTTAGATATCACGAGCACTACAGGGTGAGGCCATGGGTGAAGGTCATGACCCTCGCAAGGGTCACAAAGCCCTCACCCACAGACCTTGCCCGTGACCGGCGAGGGTTGGCCAATGACCTTGATAAAAATAGGAAAAGACAAGAACAAGAAAAAAGAAAAAAAAAAAAGAAGAAAATTATAAAATCAGAAATTTTTTGGAAAAAATTAAAAAAATTATCTATGTATGCACCAGCTATGCCACGAAGGACAGCTGGCATCAGCGTTAGTGATTTCTGGCAAAATTGGTTAGATGAATTCAATTAACAAAAATTGAAAATGTTTAGGACTTAATTGGCAAAATGAAAAAATTGAGAACTGAACTGACAAAAGTGTAATAGGTTCAAGATTTTGGATAACTTTCCCAACTTTACGTGCCTTGTAGAACACAAATTCAAGAAATAAAATGATGTCCGTGCACTTTTGTTTTCTATAAACTTTTGATGCGGACATCGTTTGGTGTATGGCTAGACGCAAGTTTCTGGTGGTGGTGTTAGGAGAATAGAGGGATTTTTGGAAGGTCTGTGATGTGGAGGTATGAAGATTAATGTCAAAAAAACGAAAGAAAAAAAAATGATGATTCACAGGGAATGGGAGCTGGAGAGAGGGATTGACGCCTAGATTACATAAATTGCAATAGTTTAAGCTCATGTGGTATCTTTTATCTAAAAAGGTGCAAGGGCGACTTCTTTGCACACTCTAAGTAAAGTTTACACTCCTCGAGAATCGATCCAACGAACAGTGTAAAGTTAAAAATCTTTACACCTGGTTTGTCGCTGGTGAAAGCCGAACAAAGAGATAAAGAATCACTTATTAAAGTTACAAGGAAGTAATCAAATCACTGCTTTCTTTGTGTTATTATAATCCCTCTTATTATCTCTTCAGAATTGAATTTAAGTAAGCTTCCCCACAAGTGTTGGGAACACATACACCCTCAAGTGCCATTTCTATTATTAGCAAGAAGCTAATTCTTCAGCTTCTTGAGGGTCACACAGCAGAGTAAGGTTTCGGTTTCTTGCCAGACCAATTTGTACTTCCGTTATTTTTCCAGAAAATTCATGATCTTGTCATTAGTTTCATTTGTCTCTGAACATTTATTCTGTTTTAGCAGTGTGTTGATGATCGGTTCAGCAAAATAAAAAATGTGTGTGTCCATGATCTCACATTTGATGTTCGGAAAACGCTTGGCGTACTGAACTGGTTTACATAATCGGTCTGTTAAGTAATGCAATTGTTGGATTTTGCGGAAGCGTGTCTGCAAGTTTGTATTTGTGTATGTGGAATATGGCAAGGGAGCACAAGGGAGCACAAGGAGTTGTCTAGATTCTAAGTTGTTAATATCCAGCTGTATTATTTCTATGGCGGTGGAATTTACTGTAATGTTGAGTCGGTGAACTCTCCTATAATTAGAGAGGTGGACGTCCAATCTTGAGAAGCAGACCAACTACCTAACCTCGTCTCCTTTGATGCGGACTTTAAGAAGAATCACCAACAAATCTTCAACTTAGACACGTTAACAATTCTTCACTGCCTAAGCCTTGACCGACTTTGACATTAACTTAGACTCCTCTTACACTGACTTGGACAGCACAATTCCAGCAATACTTTTGGACTTTTCTTCACCGCCTAGGTCATTAATAGCTTGCATTTGCTGAAGCAAGATGCTTGCAAATGAAGGCAACGTGTTTTTCGTTTACGAAGACTTTTCTAGTTTGTTTCAGGATTCTCCGAAAATGTACCACCGTTTAACAACGGTAATGGGTAGTTGGGTGTTTGAATATGAGGCAGCTTCTTTAGATGTCCTCATGCCATCATAAAAGTTTTAATTTGACTAATTTAATCTTAAATTTTTGTGCGAAATTCCAATATAGCGCTTCCGGCTAATTTTTGCTAAAAATTGCTAATGTAGCGGTATGCCACGTAAGATGGTTAGTGATAACTAGATTGCCATATTGGAAATTTCTGATGAAAATTAATTGGAACAATTGCATTGAAATTTCAGACTTAGGATTACGACTAAATTTGCAAAATTGAAACGTTTAGGGCTAAATTGGCTGTAGGATAGATTTAAGACTAATTGAGGAATTTTCCCCTATTGATTGCATATACACCCTTCCCTCATTTTGTGAAGAGTTCACTGGCGCAATAAAATAGAGCCAAAGTTCGAGAAGCCACGTAAGTCTATGTCAAGACACGTTTGGCACTTTATAGCAGCGGGGTGACATATTACATCACCAAAGCCAGAGAATAAAATGCTTGTCTTCCATGTCTGTGGTTGTCTGCTAATGCCGTTTGGATGCTGAAGGCTGAATGGATACTCTGATCTTGCTAGAGGCTGACCCCAATTGGCGCGTCTGATTACATCTACAACTTCTGGATGAATTCCCATAGAGGATTTATGAAAAATTGTCTAATGAACCCCGAGAGGATGCGAATGATTCACCACTGGAAAGTATACTAGTCATTGCCAATAATATAGTATAAGTACAGTTATTTTTTCAATAAGCCGCATGGTTCCAATAAGCCTCTCAACTTCTTCTTTTTCTCTCAAGTATAAGTACTGTCTTGCTTAATATCAGCATCCCAAACACTTATTATTCACCAAGAGATAGCATTTTGACCAAACTATCGACAAAGAACCTCACTGCAATTTGAGGTGCATAAAGAGTTCAGCACATCTTCTAATTATATCACAGAAATTAACTTAGATATTTAACTTAGATATTGACAGGATTTTACTATACGTAATATTTTTATTTACAGAGGAAATATCGACAATAATTTAGAGATCTTATTGACTCATACTTGTTATAATCTTTTCTTTTTTGAATTAAGTAGACTGAAGATGCGAGAGGACAGATGCGTAAAAAGACTTATTGCTTGAAACCCACTCAAATATGAATAGCCAAAGTGCTCAGCAAGCCAATTTTGAAAGGGTCGATGGAGCCTTTTGTCAAAGCAATGTCATCCTAAAAAAAAAAAGAAAAAAAAGAAATGGGAATGGTGGATGGAGCTCCTTGGTCAAAGAGGGCTACAAGGAGGCATTGAAGAGACAGGAGAAAATAGTATTTGCCTTAAGGAAAATGATTTGAGCCAAATAAAAGAAAATATTGTAATTTTATAGAAATATCATATTTTTAGTGAAATAAACAGGACACCTCTTTCTTGGTATGATTTTATGTAGGCAGCCAACTTTTCCTATGTTGTTTCGATCTCGAATGGCCAAAGGATCGATTAGTAGTCTGCCTAATATTGCCATAAGACCTTCTCTTCTCCCTCTTGGAAAGGGTGAAAGCCTGATGGAGCAATGCCGCGTGGAGGTAGAAGGCCCACAGGTCGTGAACTTCTTTCCCCGGAGAAGAAACAATGACAGTATCTAGGGAATAAGCATTGTCTAACTGTCCTTACAATTTAAATTAATTGTCATTTTAGTAAAAACATTATCATACTTTTTTCATGGAAAATTTATGCTTAAATAAGGAAATTGATTTCGTACAAACATCATAAAATATTGTCATTTTCCTGAAAAAAATATTTTCTCGAAATGTCACAACTTCAGCAAAACAAACGGAGCACGTCCTTAATTGTCATTTTAGTAAAACACTATCATACTACTATTATTCATTAATTATTTGTTTATATCAAATTACTTGAAGCTTTTTCTTTTCTACTTGGATTTGAAAATTGTATAATTAAGCCACCTCATCATAGTTTTCTTAATTTAGTTGATTCTATAAGTTCTTATAGGAGGTCTTGGAGTAAATTTTTAAAATCACAAAGGATACATTTGTTTTATGGAAAACTAACTATTGGAGCATATTGGTATCACTTTCAAAATGAGTTAACGAAAAAATATATTTCACGATGAACAAATATCTATATATAAATAAATAAAAAAAGATTTATGCTTTCAAACGATTGATATTCATTTTCAAGAATCTAACTTGCCCTCTACATCTGTTCAGGCTCTCTATCTCATAAAAACTCGAGACCTTGCAATCACATCGGACGTCCCAACGCCTAAACTTAGGACTTAAGGGGGCTTGAAGTGAGACCTAGCGGCCTAACCAGTGCCCTAGAGGACACCGGGGCTAGACTTGAGCATCTAGGGCCACGAGTCCTTGGATTGACCTCCAGCGTCCAAAACCTGGGATTTTGA
This sequence comes from Eucalyptus tenuipes, assembly GCA_014182365.1. Lineage (NCBI taxonomy): Eukaryota > Viridiplantae > Streptophyta > Magnoliopsida > Myrtales > Myrtaceae > Eucalyptus > Eucalyptus tenuipes. Next base: position 26,483,989 of record CM024539.1, on the reverse strand, counting down.
ATTTGGGGCTCACGGTCTGGGTCTAATATTGAGTCCACGGCTTGAGGTCCTAAGTCCGGCTACCAAGTTCACGAGATTGTGCCTTGTAGGTTTATTTATCTTACATGCAATTTAAGTTTTCTAGGAAAAATTATTCAGTCATTCCCAAATGTATTATACGGATGCTTATTTGATCATAGCTTTTCAATTTTGCCAATATGGTTCTAAATCTTTATGCGAAATTCTAATGTAGTCTTTCCATTCAATTCGTCGAAAATTGCTAACGTATCTAGTCATTGCCGATCATTCTATGTGGCATACTATCACATTAGCAATTCCTAGTGAAAAATAATCAGAATAACTACTTTGAAATTTCGAGTAAAAGTCACTAAATTTGTAAATTGGAATTTTGTAAAAAAAATTGAGACCTTAAGTAAAGTGGACACCCCATCTCCTGCACCAAGGACACAGAGGAGTGTGCGCTAACCAATACCCCAGACACTTAGGGTGCGCATGACAACGCTTCTTGGCTGGGGAAGAGTTTTTTTTCAGAAATAGTTCTTTTCTATTTCTATTCCGGGGAACAATTTCTAAGTAAAAGAACGCGTTTGATAACTACACAAAATTTATATTCTTGGAATAGAAAAAGAATAGAAATGCGTTTAGTAATGCAACAGTTTCTTTTTTGTATTTATTCGTTTTTATTCTTGCTCACGGCGGCGGCCGGCGGCGGCCGGCGTTTGGCGTCCGGCGCCCGGCGTCCGGCGGAGTTCGGCGACCGGCGTCCGGTGTCCGGCGGCGTCTGCGACGTCCGGCAACATCTGGCAGCGGCGGGCGGTGATGGCGACCAGCGGTTGGCGGTCGCTCCGAGCAGTTGGAGGTGGCTGCGGCAAGAGAGAGGAATAAAAGAAAAATAAAAAGAAAATTAGTTTATTTCTAGAAATTGTTCCCGGGAACAAAAGCAATTTTTTTTTGTTTCTCGTTTCTGCTCCAAATCTATTCCCAAACTAACTTTCTATTTCGGGGAATAGAAAAACAACTTGGCATTACCAAACAGATTTCTGTTCTTTTTTTGTTCCGAGGAACAAAAAAAGGGAAATTGGGAGAAACAGAAACGTTACCATGTGCAGCCTTACTCTTTGGACCCAAGTACGTAGATTTTGGACACCAGGGGCGAGACTCAAGCATCCAGGGCATCCAGGGGCACGGGTTCTTTGATTGGACTCCAGTGGCTGACCCCTAGGATCTTGAGTTGGGGCCTCGGGGTGGGGTCGGGGTCGGGGTCTGGGTCCGGGCACCTGGATACTAGGTACAAGGTTTGAGATCCCTAGTCTTGCTGCCAAGGTCCCAATATCATGCTCTGGACCTACGTTTATTTGTCCAAATCACGTTCTAATGGTTGTCGACACCAAACTTCCGGTAATGACCGAACACAAGAAAATTGAAATATTTTTCTTGAAAATAATTTCCTTACGTAATATTATTGACCAGCCAGGTCAATATTTCCAGGAGCGGACCTGAAGTCTCCCTGCAATTTGATCAAGACCCAAGGTTTGTGATGTTAGAGTAGCGTATAATTGTCATACGTCGAGACGTGTTTCCCAAGCATTCTGTCACCGCGAATCAGTAGAGTTGAGGTTTGTTGCCGCAATCAGTTAAGCGCCTAAGCAAGCAGAGTGCAGTGACAACTCTTCATGCTTTGTAGAGTACAAATTCAAGAAATAAAGTGACGTGAGGTCATTTTAAAATTTATTTCTGTGCATTGTTGTAAAATGTTAACTTTTGATGCGGATATCGTTTGGAATATGGGTGTATGCAAGATATAGGAAGTACTATTGGGAGCACAGAAGGACCTTCGGAAGTTCTGTGAGGTGGAAGTATGAAGATTAATGTAAAAAAAAAAATAAAAAAGAAAATGATAATTACAGGAAATGGCAGCTGGAGAGAGGGATTGACGTAAACGAGATTCTACTGAATCTATTTTGGAGATCATAAATTAAAATATACTTAAATGTCGCTGTTGTAATACTTATAACTACCAAAGATAAAAAGTGAAAAGAAATGTTACCCTATTATGGTTTGGTTTAATAAATGAATTAAAATGAAAAGATATTTCAAAATCCAAACAATAGTGTGACTACGAAGACTTGTAAATAATACTGAATAATTAATTGATCCTGTTATGGGAAGTTGAGACTTTATTAAAAAAATGGGCAGTTTAGGGATTAGATTGCATAAATTGCAATAGTTTAAGCCCTTGTGACGTCATTTATCTCAAAAAGTTTAAAATTTAATTCTTGGCATACTCCCGGCAGAGCATACGATTGAGTGCAAGAAGCACGCTGCTTCACCCCTCGAGAATTGATCCAACGAATAAAGTTAAAAATCTTACGCCTGCTTTGGCGCTGGCGAAAGCCGAACAAGTAGAAAAAGGAAGCACAGATTAAAGTTACAAGTAAGTAATCAATTCTCTGCTTTCTGTCTTTCTATGATCCCTCGTATTGTCTCTCCGGAACTGAATTTAACTAAGCTTGCCCACAAGTGTTAGGAACACACAGTGCCATTTCTATTATTAGCAAGAATCTAATTCGTGAGCTTCTTGGGAGCCCCACAGCATAGTAAGGTTTCGGTTCCTGGCCAGAATACTTTGTACTTCCTTTATTTTTCCAGAGAAATTATGATCTTGTCATTAGTTTCATTTGTCTCTGTGGACTATTCTGTTTTAGCAGTGTGTCGATGATCTCATATTTGATGTTTCGGAAATGCTTGGTGAACTGAACTGGTTTATATAATTGGTCGGTTAAGTAATGCGGTAATCAGTAGTTGGCTGTTTGAATATATGTCAGCTTCTTTAGATGCCCTTCTGCAATCAGTCATTTCATTGAATATATCAATTTCGTAGATCTGTTTTAGCAAAACTAGCACCTAGCATTTCTTATAAACTTCTGAAATTTCTCTTTCTCCTTTTTAAGTGGGCTTCGCTTATGCAGGACAGCAAGGTGTAATTAATCTCATTCAATGAAATGGAAGAATTAGAGCAGTGTTAGGATCCCAAAATTTTACTGATCATATTGAATGAACGCAACAAGAAGTTTAGAGATTCGTGTTTAATTCTTCAGAATGAGTCCAAGGTGGTTTATCCATTCTCATCGTTATTAATTCTGCTTGCGTTGTTGTTTCTCAGAGAGCAGCAGAAGACATCACGTTCCCATGAAGTCGTTCGATCTGATACCATCCATAGTGACTACACAATGGCCTTTGTCGAAAGTTTTATGGAAAGCATGGAGCATCCAATGGCTGGCCACCATGAGCCTCCTTTGCCAGATCATCCTCACCATCCTCGGTAGCCACCGGAGGTACAAGCCCTCGATCGTCATCAGATCCGTCATCTTCACCGCCTACCTGCTCTCCTCTTACTTTGCGACCATGGCCCTTGGCAACTTCACTATTGTCCAGATCAACAATACTGATCAACCCGATTACATTACCGAGCTCAAGGGTCTGCTGGCACCGTTGCTCTTGATGCTGCTTGGGAATCCCGACTCCATAATCGCATATTCGGTCGAGGACAACCGGCTCAGCGTCCGACAAGTGCCGAATCTATTCATCAAGGTCATTTTCGTTGTCTGGATCCTGATTCGCTGCTGGGACAGCTCATCCCCCGTCCCATTTTTGTACTTCCCCTTGTCTGTTGCTGGGATCATTCGATCAGCCGTGACGGTTTGGGCCCTCACGTACGCGTACAAAAGGAGATCGAGCATATCAGCCTACGATATCTTCGAGGAAACTGTCCCCACACAGTCGATGGAGCAAAAGATCATCTTGAAGGCGTACTATCGGTTCAATTGCTTGAAGCCCTACATTGGAAACTGGCTCTACGACCCGGAATCACTAGAGGAATCTCGGTTAACTGTAGAGCGTGATTTAGCCTTCATCACAACTGAGGTCGAGCTTGGATTCATGTATGACATACTTTACACTAAGCATCCGATTCTCTATAAACGGTGCGGTCTTTTCTGCCGCTTCTTTAGCTTTCTCTGTCTAGTTTCAGCCTTGTGTGGATTCGCCATTATTTTTAAGAGTGCCTTCTTGATAGACAAGTACATCACCTACACTTACGCCTTGTTGATAGGAGTCACTGCCCTAGAAGGTTACCAAATTGTTCTGCTACCTTTTTCGGCATGGGCCATTGTGGCAATGCGCCATCACCAAAGAAACTGCCCCATGTTGACAAGGCTGTCGAACTTCTTAGCTGAATGGTATATGAAGCGGAAAAGGTGGTCAAACTCAGTCGGGCAACTCGACTTGTTGGATCGTCGCCTGTACGATGAGTGGCCATGGTCCATTGGAAGAATCCACAAATCCTTGCGCAAAAAAGAGGTGACCTTGAGAAGGCATTGGATTCACTCTCACCTGAAAATTCCCGTCTCGCTCAAGGAATTGCTGGTGGAAAATATTGTAAACTTCAACGCAATCAGACACCAAAAGCCCTTCACGGAACGTGGCAATTGGACGCTTGAAGCTCACAAACACATTGGCGATATGGGCTGGAAGCAGGAAGAGCTTGAAGTGTTGCGTAAAACCATTTTGACAAGATTTGACAAAAGCATCATCATTTGGCATATAGCAACGAAAACCTGCCTTCTTTCAGAGCCCAATGATTCTCCAAATCGTAAAGAGAGCCAACTGCTATCCAATTACATGATATACCTTCTAGCATTGCGACCCTACATGTTGTCCCTAACGACTTCTGACTTCACATTAGAGCATGCTTGCGCCATATTGAAGCCGTTTCTCAGGTACAGAGACCTAAATGACGCCTTGGGGACATTGTTGTCAGAAGAGAAGATGCTTGAACCCTCCCGGATCAGATGGAAACCATAATCACCAGGAACTGGCACGTGCTGTCGGATGTGCAGGGATTGGTTGCGACGCTAAAGCGCAAGAACAACAAGTGGCAGATCATAAGCAGCATCTGGGTGGAGATGTTGTGCTATGCTGCGTATAATTGTGAAGTTCAGTATCACACGAAACTGTTGCGGCGGGGTGGAGAGCTTATAACTCATGTATGGCTACTCTTGATGCACCATACAAATAAGTGCACCCATCCTCCCAAGACCAAGCCCACCAGAGAAACCAAAGGCAAGTTGCAAAGTGAGTTATGATCCTACAATCGGTCATGCTCCGCACCCGAGTGTAGTATAAGAGCGTGTGTTTTTTTCTCTTTTTCCTTCTAGGTAATGAGGTGCTTTCTCAGTAAAACCACTGTAATCGCATTCAGCTAAGAGACTTGTCAATGAAGCATAGTGACATATATATATATATATATATATATATATATATATATATATTGGATGTAGATCCTATATATTCAAAAGGCTTGTTTTTTATACACTCCCTTGCTCCCTCATTGCTTGGAAAGTAGTATTAATTTTTGAAATCAGTATTAACTAGGATTGTGGTTTGATTGTTGACTTATCTACAGTCCGACATACTAGTCACTGGCAGGTGATTTTGGAGGGCAGAGTTTCTTCCATCGGTACTACCCAGACCACGTTCATAATGTTGAAAAACATTGTTCATTGATAACTGAATCCAATGTATTTGATAAGCTTACTTAAGTGTTGCAGAAACTTATAACTAAATCACATAGGTTCCACAATCATACGAGGTAGATCTGCTAAGTGTGGAAATTTGCAAATCAAAGGTCGTATAAACAACCGTGGGCTCTGTATTTGACCAGGCAGTGCAAACTTGGAGTTTCCAGGTATATACTTTTGTTAAAAAATTTTGGATGTGTGCACTGCGGAAGCATGGTTTTGGTATTGATAGTAGTTTTTTATTAGTGATGTTGTGTGCAAGTGTATGATATAGTTTGTAGAGGATGGACAAAGGACAAGATATGATAATTGAAGGATATAGGACATGAGATATGGGGGAAAATAGTTTTATTAGTTGAACAAAATAGTTTGATGGAGGTACAGTAGAGATTTATCTCTCTCATGGTGGAGGGTTCACCTCACACACAAGGTGGAGGGTTTACCTCTCACCCTCTTACATTTGTTTTGTTTTGTTTTGTTTTTTTTTTTTTTTGGCCACCTAAGCTAGATTTTCTTAAGGATTTTTCTTGACTTTTCTAGCTAATATCAATCTTGAAGTTTCTAGAAAGTTTTAGAGAAAATGGATCACAATTTCCAACACTCCCCCTTGATCCATTTTCGGGATAATCCAGACTTGTGTTGTAAAGTCTCGGATATACCTTGAAATTTTTCTTGTACTTTGTCCCATGTCTTTTATTCCGTCTTCGTTCCACGATCCCTTGCATTCTCTTGTCGAAACACTTGCACTTGCCTTTGAATGTGCATGTCTTTTCTTCAATGATGTCCCATACGTCTTGGGCCATCAAAATGCTCTCAGTTGTAGTTGTTAGCTCGGGCTTTGGCTCTGGCTCTCGTAGGCTCTGGCTCTGGCTCCGACTTTGATTCTGGCTCCGGCTCCGGCTCTGGCTCTCTGGCTCTCACTCGGGCTCTGGCCTTTTTAGTTGAGGATGGTGAGGACAAACGCCCAAAACTCCATCCGAATATGCCTAGCTCTTGCTTCATGGTCCCTTACGCCTGGCTCGGTTACAAACCTGGGCGCACCTTGAAATTTTTCTTGTACTTTGTCCCATGTCTTTTATTCCGTCTTCGTTCCATGATCCCTTGCATTCTCTTGTCGAAACACTTGCACCTACCTTGGAATGTGCATGTCTTTTTTCGACGATGTCCCATATGTCTCGGGGCATCAAAATATTCTTAGTTGTAGTTGTTAGCTCGGGCTCGAGCTCTGGCTCTCGTAGGCTCTGGCTCTGGCTCCGGCTTTGGTTTTGGCTCTGGCTCCGGCTCTAGCTCTCTTGGCTCTCACTCGGGCTCTGGCCTTTGATTCTGGCTCTGGCTCCGACTCTGGCTCTAGCTCTCTTAGCTCTCGCTCAGGCTCTGGCCTTTTTTAGTTGAGGATGGTGAGGACAAACGCCCATAACCATCCGATATGTCAAGCTCTGATACCATGTTAAAATTTTTTGGATGTGTGCGCTGCGGAAGCATGGTTTTGGTATTGATAGTAGTTTTTTATTAGTGATGTTGTGTGCAAGTGTATGATATAGTTTGTAGAGGATGGACAAAGGACAAGATATGATAATTGAAGGATATAGGACATGAGATATGGGGGAAAATAGTTTTATTAGTTGAACAAAATAGTTTGATGGAGGTACAGTAGAGATTTATCTCTCTCATGGTGGAGGGTTCACCTCACACACAAGGTGGAGGGTTTACCTCTCACCCTCTTACATTTGTTTTGTTTTGTTTTTTTTTTTTTTTTTTGGCCACCTAAGCTAGATTTTCTTAAGGATTTTCTTGACTTTTCTAGCTAATATCAATCTTGAAGTTTCTAGAAAGTTTTAGAGAAAATGGATCACAATTTCCAACAACTTTACTATCGCTGGAGATCCGAAATTGAAGATAAAGTTCACAGCGATCAAGTACGATATTTCAAGAATATTCCTGCAAAAAGCCATTGCCAAATGAGCACATCTGTGATAGCTTTTGACTGCTGATTCTAAGTGGTAGTAACAGGGAACCCATCTGTAAATCCAAGAGAGAAGTGATTGTACTTAGAGTGAAGACGAGGTTGGGAGAGCCCTTTGTAAAAACTTACATGAATCTTTCATGGTGGCGTAGCTGTGGATGGAGTTTTGGTTCTGCATGGAAGCATATTCTACATGTGCAACATCGCATTGTTTGCGCACTTAGCTAAACTTTAGCTAAACTCTTAAGCTAAACTAGTGGCGTTTAGCCTAAATGTGTCGTTAGAATTGGAAGAGTGGCCAATACATCAAGCTAGGATGTCATTTGTCTTTCCCCTTCACTCTTTCATTATTGCTCAGAGTTGGTTTTGCAAATCAGTTTGCTTTTAAGAGAATCAATTTGTTTCTTTCTTGGTTGCTTTTTTGGGTCTAAGACATGATATTTCAACTTATTAAGTTTCGAACAAAAACAAACATTTTAAGTAAATCTAATTTTCCACAATAACTCAAAATAATAGTTTTGGAGACAATATAGTTCATATTCATTTGGGGACCTTTTTATTTCCATTTCTCTTGTATAGCAAGAAAAGTTGCTGAACAATTTATTTCCTTAAATTACGATTTTGTAATTAGCTATCAAATCTAGACTATAGTATTACACTATTTCTAAAAATCCGGATATATCCCAATGAAAAATTGGATAGTTGTTCTGACTTGAGGGTGGGATAAAGTCATCCCATATTAAATATCAAAAAGTTAAAAAGGATAAAAGAGCCCAAAAAGTGGAAGGAAAATAGAAACTATGGTTTCTGCTCTCCACTTAGCAATGCCACCACGGCGCTGCTATGCATAGCTATCGACACTTGAGGCGCAAACAATAATGATTCTATTTTAAGACCCTATTTCTAGCCAAAAATAGATTTTTTTGTTTTTATTTCCTAAACAAGTTTTTGAATAAAAATACGCATTTAATAACAGCACAAAATTTCTATTACAAAATTTTTGTTCGCGAGACAAAAATTCATTTGAGAGCGATACAAAATTTCTTCCTCCTTGGTGGCTAGTAGGCGGTAGCAGGATGCGGCCAACGGGAGGCGAGCAACGAACGAAGACTAACGAGCGATGGACAGAAGGCGCCAGCAAGTGGGCAGCCGGCTAGCAGGAAGGGCAAGCAATGAAAAGGGTTTTTATTTTTCATTTTTGTTCCACAAATAGAAAAGTAGAAAATTTTTACTTCTCCTTTCTGCTTCAAATCTATTTATGGCCTAAAAATTTGTTCTAGAAATAGAAAAATGAAATTGCATTACCAAATGAATTTTGTTTCAAACTTATTTCCAAAAACAAAAACAAAAAATCGATTTGGTCAAAAATAAAATAGTTATCATGCGCACTCTTGATAGCCATTGACCTTTAAGTGCTACAATGCGGTGTTTGCTAGGGGTGTGCAACCGGACCGGGTATACCCGGTTCCCGGACCAGCCCACTCAAAAAACAAGGTCGAGAACTGGTTCCCATTGAAACCGGTCTGGGAACTGGTTCCCAAAATTCGGAACCGGTTTAAACCGGTCCAGGAACAAGGTCCGAGTGATTACCCACCCGGAAATCAGTTCCGGGACCGGTTTTGGAACCGGTTCTCAGACCGGTTTTGTAAGTAGAGGTCCAAAACCTTTTTTTTTCCTCTCAATTTCTATTCTTACTCTCGCAATCACACGATGTTTTTCCTCTTGGCTCACTTAAACACGCACGGCACTCCTCCTTTGTCATTCCTCTTCCTCACTTGCTTTCCTCCCTCACCGGCTCCCTCTCGCACCGTCTGATGGACGGACAGTGTTCGTCGCTGCCAAATTCTTGTGTATCACATGGATTGGCTTGCCAAATTTCTCTTTTGTATAAGGAGTTATGTTTGCATAAATGAGTAGCTTGATGTAGTAGTTGTGGAAATAAGACTAATATTAAACCCATGTTTATTGCTAATTATTTGCCTTATGATTTTATTTATTATAATTAGCCCTATGGATCCTTAATTTTCCATTTAGTCAAAAAGTTCATGTATTAATTTATTATCAGTGCTTAATGTTTCAATATAAATTAGGAGAATTACGTTATTTTCTCGCTTATTAATATAAAATTCGAAGTTGTATAAGATATCGAGAGATTGCAAAACAAGTTCCAGTGGAAACAGGGTTGACCTTGGAACCGGATCGGAAAAACAGGGTGGGTCGGGTACGGGGTCCAATACAAACGGGGTCGGGTATAGGGTTCAGAAAATAGGAACCGGTTATAACGGGGTCGGAGTACGGGGTCCGAGTCTAGACCCTACCCACCCTGGACCCGATCACCCCTAGTGTTTGCAACCCTTAGGCAACTAGTGGTCGCCTAAGAATTTTCCTTTCTTGATCTTGTGGTTGGCCAAATCTAGCCACTATGGACCACCGTCATTGTCAACTTGCTTTGGGTGACCGACTAACAGTGTTTGCCCCGTGGCGATGGCAACCGCCACATGTTGCCGCCAATCACAAGTCAAACCCATTCCATATTGTGGTGGTTGCTCTACGATCATTTCGAATGAGGCGACCACCCTACACTACTAATTGTCATGTTTAGGCGAACCTCACTACGGAGGTCGTCATCATTGTAGTAAAAGGCAACCACAATGAGTGGTGGTTATACTATGTGTCGCAACCCTACCCCTCGATAGGGAGGGGAATAAGGTTTAGGGATATTGTCAAATACGGACTAATGGCCTCTAGTTGATTCAGGTCCTCCCAAATCTATGCCTCGTGAGATGTTTGGATATTCAATCCATATTCAATTAATTCTAGACAAATTTCTATGTAAGGATTCACCACTAGTCTATTTAGGTCAACTAAAAACCTAATGAGATCCGGGGAAAAGATCTTATTTCATATATGTTGACACCTAAATTTTGGCGACCCGTTTAATTATTTATTGCATAGAAAATTAAGGGTTAATTTTATCCCTGAAAAAATATTAATTGCATAGAATATAGTTTTAGGTGCATTTATTTTTAATTTGCGGGTGACAGATGGATTTGAGTTGATGGTTCGGAACTTTAAATTTGATGAGTTAGGCTAAGCTCACGAAGCAAGTAAATTGGCCCAAGCTCGAGCCCCTTTTTTAATGATAAAAATTATCTCGTATGAAAATAGGAATTTGAAATTTTTCGGGATATGATGGAATTTTTTGGATAGAGCAAGTGGAAAAACAAATATTACGTTCGGCAAAACAAATATTGCTTTTTGAAAAAAATCTTCGTGAATATCGATTTGGAAAAATTAAAACTCTAGTCCGTAGCCTATAAATAAGTTAAAATGTATAGGGTTTTAGGGGGTTCACACATTGAATATACGGCCACAACAAGGGATTTTTCTTTCTCTCGATTCTCTAGGTCGAAAAATTGAAGCCAAGAAATTCTTCCTTCGTTTTAAGGTTTTAGGGGCTTTTTCTAGGTTTTCGAGTTCAAAAGTTCAAGCGCGAAAAGAGAAAAGAGAAAAAAAAAAAAACCTTTTCTCCCTTTTTCTTTTGGTTTCTTGGTTCGTTCGTTGGAGAAAATATTAGGTACCCTAACAAAGTGCCACGTCATCCGTGCTCGAACCATTCACACGTCGACACCTGTCCTCGGGGCCCGCCATGTCGCTCTCTCTTCTCTCCATCTTCTGCGCTTCGTCTCTGTCCTCTCTCTTCTCACTCTCTCCGAAATAACTCTCGGCGGGTGGCTCGGCTCGGCTCGGCTGGCGGAAGAAAGGACGACTCCCGCTTAAAATTTCTCTCTCCTCACTTGAATATTTTGGGTTTTGTCTCTCTTTCCTCGTGAAGAGCGAGAGAACGAGCTGCACTTTCTCTGTTTTCTTTTCTCAGCGCATCCCACCTCACCCCACCCCACGAGCGGCCCCCGCCTCCGGAGGGGCGCCGAGCCACGCGGCCGGCGGCGGCGGCGGTGCAAGCGAGGACGGGAAGGCGGAGGAGGCCGGCGGCGCGGCGGCCGTGGAATCCGAGGCCGAGGAGGGCGGTGAACCCTCCGCCGCTGTCGTTGAGGAACGGCGAGGCGTTTCACGACGCCGTGGGCGCGCGCTCGGCGGGGACAAGGAGAATTACGCCGCGCAGCGGCTGCGCGGTTGCGGCCGCAGCCGAAATCCGTGCGGTCACGAGGCTTCGTGGGGGAGGGCGAGAGGAAGGAGAAGAAGAGGAACTTCGGATATCGCTTTGTCGAAGGAGGAGATCGAGGAGGACATTTTCATCATGACGGGGTCGAGGCACGCCCTATCGGTCGCGGGAAATCTCGGTGGGCCCAGGGCGGGGCCGACGGCGCGGCGAAGAAGGAGAGGCGCGGGCTAGAGGGCTGAAGAAGGATTCCGCTCGCTATAGACGAGGTACGTGGACTGGCTACACCAGCACTGGAGCTAGGGCTTTTCCTTGGACGTGAGCCGAATCGTGCTCTCTCCCTACGGCCGATTTCGCTCACCTCTCTCCTTCCCCCGACTCGTGACCGAGAAGCAATAGCTCCGCCCTCTCGTCTAATCTTCCGTCGACGACTTGCTTTCCGCTCTGCTCGAAGCGGTCCCTCGAGAAGCCCTAAATCTGCGACCGCAAGTCAGGTTCGATTTTATTTCCTGAGTTTGTATGGTCGCATCTTTGTTTTGGGGGAGAAAGTACTTAGAGCTTCTGATTCTAAGCGCAGCAACGCGAGAAAGCTTGGCCTCTCCTACATAAGCGAACATTTTACGGATGAAAGTGCATCGTTTGCTGCAATGTTGTTCTTACATAAGCGATCATTTTTCAGCTACTTTGATCAAGTCTCAAGGGTTTATGATCGGTTCGATGCAAATGACTTCGTAGGATGGGCCACTAGTTTGTCTCGCTTATGAAAGCTTTGTGAATTCAAATAACTCTTTCTTTAATGTTGTTATTGAGATGACTGATGTTGGTCACAATATGTTGTTACTGTTCGGCTATTCTTGCCTCGGGGCATTTCTCTTTTTCTTTCGGTCATTTGCAAAAACCATTCTCACCAACTTAGGGCTTTGCTTATTCCCTTTGGCAAAAACTCGGCCGTGTAAGAAAGCCCAGATTATGAGGCTTGAAATTCTAATGATGTATTGCACCAAAAAGCAGAGCACATGCAAGATATCATGGGATTGCTCTTTAAATACATTGACATCTTACACCAGCCTGGCATTTGCGAGTGGATTTATGATGAGGTATGGATCCAAAATACCTATTTAGGACTGAGTTGCAAATATGATAAGTTCAGGATACTACCTGCAGCTCATCCTGTGCAAGAGGATAACCAGATGCTCTCTGGACTCTTTGATGGTCACATTGCGATGCCTTTATCTGCATTTTGTTTGTGGAATCACTTAGTCAAGAATGAGAGAAGCGATTATTGGGCCAAATTTTGGACTTTCAAAAATTTGTTGTAATTGGCAAGAGTTGACCCTTCTTCATCTCATACCATTATTTTAGTGTATTAGGGACTGATGAGCATCTTCGTGAAAATAACTAAAAAAGACAGTTGAGTATCTGGAGTGCAGGTTCAATATGTGCCCGATTTCCTATAAGTTAAGAAATAAGTTGCACAGTTCTCTATTATACTTGTGTCAATTTCCTATCTGCGGCATCATTTTGTCATGCATGATTGCCATCAAACTAGTTTCATTTTCTATCAATAACTGCTGATTCCTGGTTATTTTTAGCACATTCATCAACTGAGGTAAGAGTGGAATGATATACAATGCCTGCATCAACCTATAGATTTTTTGCTTGTGGCTATTGGTTAGTCATTCGTTTTTTCTGTCCCATTCCAGCATATAGATACTTTATCTTGCTACAGAAAGGCCCCAGTCCACTACCGATCCAAGGTTTCTTGAATGTGTTATAAATTATTCTGACTATCTGATTTGCCTGCCTGGGTGAAAGAATCAGCTTCTTTTATGTAGAGAGTTCTGGCCATAGGAAAAAAAATACACACATATATGTACATTTCTTTTGTGTGTGTATTTACATACATATACAAATTGGGCCTTGATTCGATGCAGAAATATTTTCCTTTTTCACATCCTTATTCCTCCAGTAAGTGGGGTTCTCCATTTACAACACGCTCACTCTTTTTCTGATTTTCTTAAGCTGGAAGTCAGTGGCTATTATCACAAGTTGCGGGTATTATTGGATACCATCCTGAAAGCAATGGCAGATTTTACAATGAAGCCAGAAAGATTTTCTGTGATCAAGGTAATCATGAAATTTATGCTGCAGAAAGAAGCTTATAACAGTTCCTGTGTATCAATAATCTTTCATATGCTTGGTTGAGGAAAGCTAGAAGCAGCAACTACTTTTTACATTTTTTGACTTTTGTTATATGATCTACCAAAACATTTGCATTAGTTCCTGTAAGGACTGCAAAATAAATTTTTTTGGGGGGCCGTCAGGACTGCAGAACAATAGGAGAAGCATCCTGTTATGTGGATTTTTTATTGGTGGAAATTGTGGATACTTCTGCTAATTGATCTAAAAGCTCAAGCTTTTATGTGAAGGAGTATTTTACTATTTAAATGTTTCAACAACCCCACATGCATAGGCTAAACTTTGACCTAAGACTGAGGCGTGGAAATTGACTACGATCGGGGGGCTCAGGAAAGGTTTGTCAGGACCTATTATGATACCATGTTGAAATTGCAGGATCATGTAAGTTCAAGCTATTAGATGGAGACATAACTTAAAATTTTAAAATTCTAACAAGTTTAATGTATTGAAATACTTTAAGAAATGTTGGTATTATCTTTGCCTTATTCATACTCTCAAAGTGCATCTTGGCACAAAGTGCCATAAACTTGACAATCCATGTTCTCTTCGAGATCAAATAGCTTGGAAAAGACCAATTAATTGTGAACTCTGGTCAACTTTTCTCAAGAAGCTTCCACGACATTAGGCAGAAATGCCAATCATTTTGCAGAGTAATGTTTTTATCTGGTCATATAATAGATTATTATTATTTCAAGTACGCTGAATCTAATCAGGAAATCTCTTCATACATGACTAAATCGTGAAATTGCAAAGGGTCCAAATACACTTTGCTGATTCAAGCAATACCTCTTAAAAAGAACCGCCACTAGAGCAGTAGTTTCCAGATTGGTTCTGTTATGCTTTGACATAAAAAACGTCATAAAGTAATCTTGTATGTCAAGTTTCCTGAGCTATGTGCCGGCTGCACCAATTACTATTATGACTCATCTTTTATTGTCTTCCAGGAGAAGTTGACAAAAAGTTATCAGAATTTCAAGTTTGATGAGCCAAGCTATCATGCCTCATATTATCGCTCTTTAATATTGAATGACCATTCATGGCCTTGGGAGGAAGATCTAGAAATACTTGAGACTCTTCAGCCTGAAGACCTTTCTCAGTTTGCACCTACAATGCTCTCGAGAGCATTCTTAGAGTGTTACATAGCAGGTTCAGTGATTTTAGAAGTTATCCCTTTCTTTTTTAAGTTAACTCTCTCATATTTGAATCTTGATCTACTTTTATTTTGTCATCACTCACTAGGGAATATAGAGTGTGATGAAGCGAGTCAATTGTTCATCATGTCGAAGATGTTTTCTTTAATGGTTCTCATCCTATATGCAAGCCTGTGCTCCAATCCAGCTCATGACAAGTAGACTCGTCACACTTGACGAGGGTGTAAGTTACGTCTACTCAACTTAAGGCCTAAACCCAAATGATGAGAATTCTGCATCGCTTCACTATATTCAGGTACTTTTACTCAACAATATTAATGAAAAGAACAAATTTCTGTCCGCATAACTTTGTCATGAAATCTTCGGCCTGTCTTTTGCTCGAATAGACGTTCAAGATGACTCCCGGCTCCAATGAACTTAATTGGCCTAGGCCACCTTTGATCTGCTAGTATGTTTCTCTGGGTATGTGAGGCTGTGTTTTGCTTGTAATTTCGGCCAAAAATCTATCTGGTGACATATTGCGCATGGTTTACCCCCTTGGGGTAGGTTCAACAATTAGAATTGCGCATGGTTTACCCCCTTGGGATGGTTGATTTCTGACACACCAATTCACTTTGAGAAAGTATATGTTTGTACATTAGCAAAGACAAAAAGTTCATCGATTACAAGCATTAAAAATCATGGAGTAACTCATTTTGGTAGGTCTGCTTAGTCTTTTCTGTATGTATTTGATTACAATCCCCATGGATAATTGCAGATCCATCAAGATGATATTACTTTGAATGTACAACTTCAGCTTTTGGCTTTTATTGCAAGGCATGAAGCCTTCCACCAGCTCAGAACAGTTGAGCAACTTGGTTATGTCTGTTTGCTCACACATCGGTAAAACCATTTCATTTCTCCTTTCTTCTCCCCAGATGTGTGTTCTGCTAATTATTCTAAGGGTTACGTGCAGATGTGACCTCGGTGTGCATGGTCTGCAGTTCACTATTCTGTCTGCTGTGAAGGTATACCACAAGGTTCTCTGTGTTTTGACTGCCTCATCACCTTTAACTCCTTCACTTTGCTAATCTTTACAGGGTCCAAGGTACATCGACACACGGGTCCAGAGCTTTCTTGAGTCTTTCGAAAGTAAACTCCTTAAGATGAGTGAGGTTGATTTCAAGGTGAGTTGTTTCTCCCGTGTTCCATCATGAAAATCATGTCAGCTTGTCAAATAATCTTTAAACCATTACATCGAACCTGTGGAATTTCTGCCTATGACAGAGCCATTTAAACACACTAATTGAATCAAAGATGGAGAAGGACAAGAATTTGTGGGAAGAATCTGAGCGTCACTGGGAAGAGATAACTGATGGAACTTTCCTATTTGATCGAATAGAAACTGAGGTACAAGATATTGCCTCTCTCTCTCTCTCTCTCTCTCTCTCTCTCTCTCTCTCTTTCTGTTGCAGACATCAAATCCTAGTCTTCTCAGTAGGGAAATGAGCAAATTGACACTATTTTTCATCTACTGTTGGTTTCGCCTACATTCATCTTCTGGTTGATTTCTTTTTATGGAACTAAAGTTACCTGTATACAATTGGCAGTATGCCCTTTCCCTCCTCTCAGCTGAAACTGCCTAATTTATCTTCATAAAGCCGGACATGCAAAGCAACTCACAAAAATTCACTTCGTTTGCATTGGACCAGGTCACAGCATTAAGGAAGCTAGCAAAACAAGAATTGATAACTTTCTTCAACGAGCACATACGAATTGGAGCGCCCAAGAGGAAGATGCTTAGTGTACGAGTTTATGGGAGCAAAGCATTCATCAAATTTTGAAGTAGATAACAATGAAGCAGTTGGACCAAACACAGTACGAATAGATGACATTTTCAGCTTCAGGGAATCACAACCTCTTTACGGTTCACATAGAAGAGGGTATGAACATATGGAAGTTCACAAAGAGCGGTTCTAAATAAGCTAGAAATGAGGATCTTGGATAATGTACTCCTGAAATTTTTCTCCAAAATCTATACTACCACGCCACACTTGCCCTGTGGCATTTGTACCTTATAGCGTTTTAGTGTTTGGTGTGTGTAAATGACTAAAGGTATTACTTGGGATTTTACTAGACAACGGAACCCAAGAATAGGTGTTTGCTCCAGCTCAATGTTCCTAACCGAGTGAGTAATACTGTTGGTGCTGGGGTTAGGGTGTAATGCATATACGGATCTATACCATTGAGAGTTTCATAGCAAAACAAGCTCATAGACTATGAGAATTTTCAAATTAAAGAATGTCCTAGTTGCCAATTCTCCATAAAAGCGTACTTGCTCTGTAGTGAAATGCTGGCTCTTCCCACAATTAAGTACCAGAGGCATCTGGAAATATCGAGAGCTTGGCCCCTCGGCTCCATAAAACATTATCCGATTCATGTTGAGGACGTTTGCCGAGAGGCTGCATAACCTTGAAGCATTGGAAAATGCTAGCAAAAGGCCATGAATTGATGAGACATAGCCTAGATCGCAGTGCAAAATGCGACGAATGAAGTAGTTATGGTGCCACGCGATATTGTTCCATTGTCCTCCGTGGTCAATTTGTGGATGCTATAGAGCAAATTCTTGTTCTCAAATTAGACAATAGTGCTTGTTTTTTAGATCTTGTATTCTACGAACATTTAGGGCACAACACCATAGCACTTGGGGACAACAATTATCGATTTGGACATTGTCAAACTGTTAACAAAAGATTGATCGAGATCGACTATCGATAAACTGGTCGAGAAAAACGAACTGAGAACAAAATTCATTCATTCAAAAGAATGAATCACTGCTACATGAATTATCGATTTAAGCTATCTAGGGACCAAATTGAACCAATTGAATGAAGACACAATCTATGTCAAAAAATAGGTGAGAAGACAGAAACAACTTGATTTTTTGGTTTGACGTCTAGGGACAATATTGACAATGGAGATACAATTCGTGTTTGAAAAATATGCGAGAAGATAGGAAACAGCTCAATTTTTTGGCTAGATGTCTTCCCTATAAACACTCAAACACATCCCAAATAGAGAAATCTAAACTCTTCCTCACACAACAGAAAAAGCATGAGTTCAGTAGAGTCGATTCGAGCTCGTGGTCCGGATGAGGGCCATCGCCTGTGCCGCCGCTCAAGGAGTGGTGGTGGTGGTGGTGGTCGTTGTCGTCGTCATGGTTGGAGGGAGGATGGTAATACAAACGTGCGGTTTTTGGGCAGTGAGAGTGGAACCTTACAGCCATCCTCACCCCTAGATCCAGCTATTCCACGTACTTCCCCATGCAGTTACCATAAAGGAAGAGATGCAATTTGTAATCGGGGCTTTTAAGACGTCAAACCTTTGAGAAATTGCAATATCAGCAAGCATCTGGAGACTGGGAAATAATTGCACAACTTAAACAAGAGAGAGAAACAGACTATAAGAGTGACAAGCTGTTTAGTGATGCAAGAGCAAAGGATCTTAAGTCAAAAACACTAACCCTTTCCAGTACATCAAAAGCTTTCTTCCTTAGCACAGCATCCGATGTGTACATGATGACGTTGTCAATCCAAGATTTTGCACTTTAATGATAAGAAGAATATACAAAATGAAATGGCATAAAATCAACATCTTTAACTATAATACCTGCAAGGCAGCAAAATGGCTAGGAACAAATGATGAGAAATCTAGAGTTTCAATCTCACTCTCCCGTGAGATATCTCCTTCTATGGTGCAAAGCAAGAAGTCAATGCCATGTTTCTTTAATATCCAAGGTACGAGCTGAACGAACATGCCTTAGGATGCCAATTGCTTGCCACCTTCTGGTTTGACTACCCCGAATTTCATTCTTCACAGCATTAAATCCTCCTCAGCATTATGAGCAACAGTTGGTTTGACTACCAACAGTTATGGTGCTGGTCATCATGTCAATAGCAGACCCTGTTATCAAGCCAATGTAAGATAAACGGCAACATCTCAAGAAGTGTGAAAGTTCAATCACTGGATACATGACCTGATCCAATGTTATGAATGTCAAGATGGTGGATTAGTTCAAAAAGCACGCCAAATGGACCTAAGATTGATCAGACCACCTTGTCAGTCTTCTTGAGGGACAAGTCAGTGGCAATAAACTGATCAGCCACTGGCAAACGAAGATGTTCACTCGAAGCTCGCTGCACCCAGTCCTGATATATAATAAGGAATCAAAAGCGAACACCAAAATGCATTCTTTGGAAGTTGACTATACAGTAACAAACAGTTAAGGTCTATGAGGACTACATCTTTTGATACCTAGATTGTCGAGTCAGTAAGTTTATCTACACAATATGCAGTTGCATACCATGGCTCGACTATGTTAGTTTCCCCTTCAAATTTCTTTGACACCCAAAAAAATTCTGTTGGTCACATGAAAGAACGTGATGAAAGTTCTCCAGGCTCAAGCATATGAACACAATTAGGCTAATGGAAGTATTTCAGATAGTCATGACAATGAAATCTAACTCTTTTGAACTGCGTTCATTAAGAGGGAAGCTTAAGAAGACAAAAAAAAGATTGACAATGCAATCCTATGTCACTCAGAGTAAAAATAAGCGTTTTATCCTTTTCCTGAATGCAGTAACTTCCATAAATATGGAAGTAAATAAATGATGAAAATTTGATGGTGTACCAGCAAATTCATTATGTCGATGTATTTGAAACATTCACGATGCTTTCTAGTTGCTATGGTATATATTCAGAAACAAAAATAACAAAGGACTGTTATAGCCTCTTTCTCCAAGATGCCCATAAGAGGAAAGGACATATCTAATATACGCATATCAACGGATGCAGGATGAGACGATCTTACTGGAAGTTTCTTGAAGAAAGCTTCTCAAGTACTACATGGATGATGCTGGGATTAAATTTAGAAGGCAAGGATGACTTCACAAGCCAATCTTTTGGTGGGTACAACTGACAAAAAATTGATATTAAAGTAAATATTCCAATGCTTTTTAGAGTTATGTATTTTACTGAAATAGTTATCATATGTCACTTTTCTTGATTCATATGCCAAAAATCAAATTTAGCAGGAAAAGAGAGAGCTGTAAATAAGTAGATGAAAGTAATGGAGTGAGTGGAGAAAGGGGCAAAAAATTTGTAGAAGCTATATGCTAAAGTCCAATATTTTAAGGCTGGCTTGAATAAAAAGAGGAAAGTAAAGTCAAAAGTTTTGATACTGCCCTGGAAAAACATCCAAGTACAACCAGATATACTTATTGTCTAGCAAAGGAAATTGATCACATCTTATGAATTGATCACATCTTATGACTTCCGTCGGGTATCATTGTAACTCAAAAATCAAAGTTAAATCTGAATAGGACTTTATGTTATCTCATCACACCAATTCCCTTTGACTCCTAAACTTCCAAGAGAAAATATCTAGTATCTACATCATATGCTATTCCAGTTTACTTGAAGAGGACCAGTAGGATTGGCCTAAAGTTTGAACTAGGAAAGATACAAATGTTTTCCATAGAATGCATGCACATCATCAATTTAGAGAGGTAAACGCATTATACAAGAAAGTTTGGATACCTTCATATTTGATGCTACGAGACCACATAACTCATTGGAGAGATCTTATCCTGATTGTGCAACAATCGTCTCCCTTACAAATGTTGCAATCCTCACCGAAAGATTAAATTAGGATCCACACAGAACCTCTGACATTCATATTTAATCACACAAGATGAGGTGCTCATACAGAGTGGGTTCAGAATCCTTTAATTCCAATTCAAACTTGAATCACGTTCACTCATTCCATGCCACTGCCATTTATGATCAATTCGACAGATTTAATGTACTTTGCAATTTGGAAATGTTATGCCTAATTTTCTAGTCACGTACGAAATGCAAAAATTTACTCATTCCTTTCTTCTTTTTGCTGCAAAAGACAGATTTAAAATACCATTTTACCCATTTCAAAATATATTAGACATGGAAACACGTACACACGGTAGTGTCTGCAAGTGTGTTTAGTTACTGCTTAACAAATCAATGACAAAGATTAGAGAATTACGATCTCTTTCTTTTTTATCAGGCCCGTCAAAAACCAACCTTGATGCTGTTAAAATGTCCAACCCAAAAGTTTAAGCTGGTAAGTGTAAGGACACGACATGAATATAAGGCCCATATAAACCCAATAGACATGCGATGTGAGTTACTTCAACAGATGCGTTATTCTCTTTTAACGCATCTTTTAACACAAATGAGGTAGTGCTTTCTCATTTGACAAATTAAAAGCAACTATTCTAGTAAGAAAAGTACCCTTGACAAGCTTCTTGAACTTGTAAGCTTACATTATAATGCATTACCATGTTACGAAAGTCACAATCAAAGATAGAGCTGCAAGGACCAAAATTTAGATGACTTCCCTTCCATTGAAGCCCTAATGGATACATCTGCCAGTTCTACCCGTATTCAGTCATCCAATAAATTTTTTCTCCGCATTTTGTAGAACTTTTGCCATGATGGAAACATCATCACATTTGTGACAGCTATTAAAGGATAGAGGGATGTTTAAGAAGCACAAGTGTCATCAAAAGGTTGATTTCTCGCAACTGTTAGAAGCTATTATTTATTTAACTAATACAATTGATAATGTATTAGTTAAATACATTATCAATTGTATTAGTTAAATAAATAATACAATTGATAATGTATTTAAATAAATACATTCTCTTCGCAAAGATGTCTTCCGGCGCTGCCAAAACCTAAAACAGACACAACAAAATCTTGCCGACAAGGAATGTGCTTAGTTCGTCAGCAAGATTTTGAGGAAGCACAAGAACAAAAGGAGTTTATTTCTCCACATAGTAATCGATTAAGTTACGAGACACCGACATGTGCAACCGATACTCAAGCCTCGATGGCACATGTCATCGCAGTGATTCGAGATCTCCGGCTAAATAATCGATGAATAGCTCGGCAATCGGGTGCGCATACCATAAACGATTCGAGATCAAGCATGGAGGTCTCACATGGTGAAGATGAGACAGAGGATCATCTATCTTATGGATAATGAAAGGGGCATTAATTTTGCCTCTTAAGGAAATGTCCTACTGCAGGAAACTGCTCTGAAAAATAGTCAAACCGGCTGAACCGGTTTGCACTCGAAAAAAGTCTAAAATTCAAGAACACTTCTAGCAAAGCGAGCTACAGTTCAACTATTCATGGACGTAATCAAGACACCACACGTGATGGATTTTGTACTCCAGCAGGATAAGGAAGGACCTCGAGAGAATCCATAGCCTCAAAAGGCATCATGACACGAGAGCTCACCGAAATATGAGACTGAATGAAAACTGCCGTCCCTAGAGCCAGCAAATAAGGTAAGATCCTGAAGTTCATCACTATTTCCAAGCATGGTTATTGGTTGCTCAATAAGCTCCAACCTAAAACCAATGTTAAGCAAACCCGGCATAAGGAAATATAAGAATATGCCTTCCAATAAAGCGGAATCGGATTTATTGGAAAATTCTTAACTGAAACAGATTAAAGGAAAGCAATGGAAGTTGAAAAGTGCCGTTGTATGTATATTTTCTTAAGCAAGTGTTTTTCAGCAGAAGAAAAAGCTTTATTACAGTGTTGTGCACATGAATGTATCCATGCCCATGACTAAACTCATTTGTGATCATCAACACAATATTTCCAATATCAAATGAGTAGAGACAGAGCTGAAAGAGGTCAAAACAGCTAAGAGTCCCTTAATATCATTAGCTGGTCATCATATCTACCGATAGATGCCAAAAGTTTGCAAAACTATTTGCAAAAGTTGAAGAGAGTTTCTACAGGTTAGTGAACCTCAGGATTAAATCAAAGGGAATTGTGCAAAAGAGAATGCCTAATAGACGTCTAAAAATCATTCGAAAGGCAATAATTTTCTAATGAGCAAGTACTTCGATAACAACGGAACCACGAGACAAAAAATCTCCTAAGCATTTAAAGCACATGAAGAACATTGACACATGGGAGATTATTCTAATTGTGTGATGGGCACTTCTAAATACAAACATGATCACCCATTTCATGTATGCAAGACAGATAATACATACAACAGCCTACACATATACATAACAACAATCTAATTGCGATGGGTCTGCATTGCCCAATCAAGTTAAATGCAGTAAGCGTGGACGGTGTTTTATTTTCTGAACTACACCTCGCTACTCTGCTTTGTTGTGTCAGCATACGTAGTCATATGAAGAAGCCTGTAAAGAAGTTTAATCTATTCAATCGATATGGTATCTCGAAGCACAATTAAAGGGAGATCATAATGCACGAAGCATAGCATAAATTACCCAAAATATGCTCTGCCGGTTCATCTTCGGCCCCTATTTTCAGATTTACATGTACTACTTGCAATTGCCGAACAATTAAAAAACCGAACTTCTTTACAAAGCAAACACCCAAAGGGGAAAGTAAATTTAGATCAACAAACAAAAAAAATCGAACAATAACTTTGTCCCTTTTCACAATTCAATACTTTTCCCTTTCCTGTACCTACTAACCAAATCTTACCTCTAGTTGATGTGTGAAAGCGCCCGATGCTTACGAGCCTCCATAGGCCTTCAAGCATCACGACTTCCGGCTCGGGAACACCTTCTATCTCCGGGACGTACGCCTTCAATATCAAAGTTCTCAGGGTGAAGACACTGAGAACTTCCAAAGCATGACAATTTGGTTGAGAGAGAGAGAGAGATAGACAGAGACAGAGAGACCTCTGGCTCAGGAAACGGGCAAGATGTTCTACCTCAGCGCAAACTATCTCTGCAGAAGTGATAAACACAAACTTCATTGTCGAAACCAAATAGGCCACGAAACTCATTAACTTTCGAACATGGCAAGTTCATACAGAGACAGCAACATAATCCTAAGTTCTAGAACACAGAGAGAAAGAGAGAGAGAAAGAGAGACCTTGGCCGGAGCTTTGGCCACACGGTAAGCATCCGGTGTGAGCCCCACCAACCATAAACCAGGAAAGACAATCGCAAGTGAAAACCAAATGAAACAAAGAGAAAATTCATCGTACGAAAGAGGAATGAATATCCCACATAGAAGAACATACATCAAGCCATTCGCTCGTTCTTGGGCCTCCTCCTTGGCCTCCGGGAGGCCTCGACCCCGTCATGATGAAAATGTCCTCCTCGATCTCCTCCTTCGACAGCGATATCCCAGTTCCTATTCTTCTCCTTCCTCTCGCCCTCCCCACGAAGCCTCGTGACCGCACGATTTCGACTGCGGCTGCAACCGCTGCTTCTGGCTGTTGCGCGGCGTAATTCTCCTTGTCCCCGCCGAGTGCGCCGCCCGCGGCGTCGTGAAACGCCTCGCCGTTCCTCAACGACAGCGGCGGAGGGTTCACCGCCCTCCTCGGCCTCGAGATTCCACGGCCGCCGCGCCGCTCGGCCTCCTCCGCCTTCCCATCCTTGCTTGCGCCGCCGCCGCCACCGCCGCCTCCTCCTCCGCCGGCCCCGTGGCTCGGGCGCTCCCCCTCCGGAGGCGGGGGCCGCTCGTGGGGTGGGGTGGGATGCGCTGAGAAAAGAAAACAGAGGAAGTGCAGCTCGTTCTCTGCTCTTCACGAGGAAAGAGAGAGACAAAACCCAAAATATTCAAGTGAGGAGAGAGAAATTTTAAGCGGGAGTCGTCCTTTCTTACGCGCCCGAGCCGAGCCGAGCCACCCGCCGAGAGTTATTTCGGAGAGAGTGAGAAGAGAGAGGAGAGAGACGAAGCGCGAGAAGATGGAGAGAAGAGAGAGCAGATGTGGCCGGCCTCGAGGACGGTGTCGACGCATGAATGGTTCGAGCACGGATGACGTGGCACTTGTTAGGGTACCCAATATTTTCTCGGAGAAGTGACCGGCCAGCGGGGAGGAAAAGTATAAAAAAGAAAAAGAGAAAAGCGAGGGCTGTTCACCTTCTTCTTCGCAGCCGCTCCGCCTCAGCTGCTCGAGGCCTCTGCTTCACCTGCCACCGCACGGCGTCGCCGCTCGTCCGCGAGCACAGCACTACCACCGCGCGGCACTGCCGCTCGCTATCTCCGAGCCTCGTCGCCTGACTGCGGGCTGAGCTTTCGTCGTCGTCGCTAGTAGCTGCCTCGCCCGCGACAAAGACACGACACCTCCGACCACTGCTGATCTCACTCGTCGACGCTTGCTGCAAACCGACCCGAAGCTGCCGCCCGACGCCTTCGGCCGCTCGTCCCTCGCGTTCATCATCGTCGCTGCAGCACCGGAGCCGCCCCTCACCGCGACACGGCCCTACGCTTTGCTTGCTGCCGACTGCGACGCCTTACTCGATTCCAGACGTTGCTCGTGCGCGACTCACCTCTACCTAACGCCCGCCGAAGCCGCGACGACCCTACCGCCTCAACCACTTTGCCGCTCGGCCCGTCTTTGAACGCCGACCTTTGCCATCGCCGCTCCGTGCTCGCGCGATCGCCTCCGTCGCATCTCGTGCCGATTTTCACCGCGTGGTCGCCGATCTTCCTCCCGCCGGCCGCGCGTTCGCCACCACGGTGACTGCGACGCCGAGCAGTGCGCCGCACCTCCGTCTCTGTTCCGCCACCGGTTTACCCCTCGCCGTGACTAATTGCTGCTGCCGTGGCTACGCCTCCGCCGGATCCGATCCGAGCCGGACCTCTACCCGCCGCGAGCACTGAGCGGACAGCCCCGTCGTCCGCAGCCCGCCCGAGCACCACACCTCATGCCCGAGAGACTCCCGCCACCTCCGCCCTGAGCCCACTCGGCGCCGGTGCGCCTGCTGTGCCCTCACCGGAGTTCCTCGCCGGTGACTCCTCTCACCGGCGACAACCGGCGGCGGCCCGTTTTGCTTGGAAAAAAAAGAAAAAAAAAAAAAAAGCAAATTAGGTAGCTTTTTTCCTTCTATTTGCTTTATTTTTTTATTAATTTTTTTTACTTTTTTAATAGAATTATTCCTTAACGTAAGATTGAGAATTCCCAACATGAAATTGCCTCTGAAATTGGTGATTGACAGTCTGATTTTTGCGCCTGACTCACAATCTCTTGCAAAATCGTCAATCCAATCTCATGCCCGAGATTTGATTCGCGATTTAATTTAAAATTGATCAACCCGATCTCATACGCGAGATATGATTCGCCAATTTTTGAATATCAATCTTATCCTGCTTGATTTGCTATCGTGGTGTTTGAATCAATTTTACTTTCGTAAAAAGAAAAAATCCAAAAAAATTTTGAATTAGGATTAAGTTCGTTTTTGAATATTCCTAGGGTTATCTTACATATTTAGAATTGCAATCTTATTTTGAATTTTTAAATAAAAAATCCAAAAAATGCGTTCATTTAGGATGTTAGTTTTCTTTAATTTAAATTGCAAGATTTAATTATGTGTCAACTTTAATTTCGAATTTTATAAAAAAATACAAAAAATCATTATGCATATATCATGTAGAATTATGGCATTCTTTGCACGTCATTGCATATTAGGATAGATCGCATGCGTATTAGGAAAATAAAAAATCATGTGCACGTCATATAGAATTAGGTTCATGAAAATGCACGTCATTTAGTGATTGTTGCTAGGTTCATTTAGTTAGAAATTGCCCGTCATTAGAATTAGGTTATTGGGTTAATTTAGATTGCGCATTCAATTATTGCATTTCTTTAAAAATTACTTTGCTCATGTCATATAGTTTTGTTATATCATTTCATGTTAGATTAGTAACATTGCATTGCATATAGATTAGATTCTCATTTAAAAAGTGAAAACAAAAATTGAGTGATTGCGTGTTAATTAGAAATCATATCTATGACTGTTGATGTGAATTCTGATTTAATAATGTAGATGCTTTCATTGCTATGAGGTAAGTTCTGCATTTTTTTTTATTTGCTTTCTTGAAAGTGTTAAATTGGTGGTTTGCGCACTCGTGTGATCACATCACATGTTAGGAAAGTGAATTAAAATCAATTCAAGTTGCTTGCCAAATATTTTTCAAAATAAAAGAGAAATGTACCAAAATAGCGTTAGAGAAATCTAATGTAATCAAGTCCTCGTATCCAAAATCTTTGGTTCGTAGAAGTAAAATAATTCTCCTGTTATTTTACTTAGGTGTTTAATTGACCTACTATAAACTGATTAGTAGCGACTCCTAGATAAAATCCTTTTGCATGCTAGATACTTGAACCTAAGTTGTGAATTAGTATATGCTTGGGAGAGCCCAGGTTAAGTTAAGGCTTAGCAATCATTTTCTGATTTTGCAAAGTTTTCCTAAATTTTTATGATTTTCTAAATTTTTATTATTTTATTATATTTTTATGAATTTTCGGGATTTTTTCATTTAATTTTTTTTTCATTTTCTGTGTTTTTCTAAATTCTTTGTATTTTTTGACTTTTTACGACTTTTCTAATTTTTTTTAATGATTTTAATGATTTTTAATGATTTTTTTATGTTTTTATGATTTTTATGATTTAATATTTTTTATGAATGAAAATGTTTTATTTATTTCTGAATTTTCTGGATTTTTTTATGATTTTTAGAATTTTTCATACATTTTTCTTTTTTATCTTTTTAAATGATTTATTATTTTTATTATTATTATATACGGAAGAGGGATTCGGTGTCAAAGAAACCCGATCCGACTTGCCGACCCGATCCGTCTACCCGAACTTGACTGCGTCGGATTAAAATAGAAATTTCTGCTCTTTTTATTGATTTTATTGATTTTATTATTTTTTAATTATTTTTTCATTACTTTGGATCCATTCATTTCAAATGGAAAATATCGTGTTTCCGAAAACATTTTTCTTGAAGTCATTTTCTAAGAAAATGACTCATTTTCCGGTGTTTGGTTTGAAACTCGAACTTTGAGTGGAAAATATTTTCCACCGTTCGTTAACTAATTTAGTTGTTTGGGAAAAATTATCAAAAAATGAATTTTAATATTTTTAATTGACCAAAGAATTAGTTTTATTTTTTTTATATTTTTTAAAAAAATGAATTTGTAATTATTTGTATTTTTAAAAAATAAAAAAATTTTATTATTTATTATTTATTATTTCTTTTTGTTTTTCGTTTTTCCTTTTTATTTTCCTTCCTCCTTCCTCCTCCTCCTTCCTTTGCCGCCGCATGCCTGACGATGGTCGACTGCCTGGCGGCCGACCAAGACCCGGTCGCTAGATTCGGCGAGCTCAAGGCTCGGCCGATCTCGCCCGAGCTCCGTCTTGCCCAATTTGGCGAGGCCCGAGCTCGGCTTCCCGATCGGGCTAGGCTAAGCCTCGTCGGCCCGGGGGCGAGGCTCGAGCTGGTTTACGGCCGGTCGCCGGCCGCTGCCGTGGCCGGCCGACCGACCAAGGCGAAAGAAGAAGATGAAGAGGAAAAAAAGAAAAGGAAAAAAATAAATTAAAAACTGGATTTTAAAAAAAAAGAAAAAAGAAAAAGAAAGCATAAAAATAAAACGAAAATGTATTGGTAAAAAGAAGCAAGATGGAAGAAGTTATGGAAATTTTTTTTCCACTTTTGAGAAATGGAAAACATTTTCCTCACTTTTAAAGGTTGTTTTATCCAATGATGGAAAATATT
The DNA here is from genome assembly GCA_014182365.1 of Eucalyptus tenuipes. Classification (NCBI taxonomy): domain Eukaryota; kingdom Viridiplantae; phylum Streptophyta; class Magnoliopsida; order Myrtales; family Myrtaceae; genus Eucalyptus; species Eucalyptus tenuipes. The sequence continues at coordinate 26,455,381 of CM024539.1, read as the reverse complement.
TTCCGACTAGTTCATTTTCCGTGAACGAACACTGGAAAATCCTGAAAACGTTTTCTTGAAAGCCATTTTCCGCGAAACGAACAGACCCTTTGTTTCCTTCTCCACATCGTCTTCCTCCCGAAGCCCTTCTTCATCCTGCACAGGTCTTCTTCCCGAAGACACTACCATTGCCAGTACCACACTCAACACTCCAAAACACACGAATAAAAACGTATGTTTCTCAGCAGGTAACCGACGCATACTCGACGCTCGCTCTTCACTGCCTCTTATCGCTGGGTCGCCACCATTAATCACTGGAATAACGTCACCAGTGGCCACCATTGAACACCGCCGGCGTAGACACATACAGAACATCGGAATGGGAATAAGGAAACATGAAAATCAATAAAAGGATCGAAGCCAATATGCAACAATGTCGAACACTCTATTTGTATCGAGAATTCAACTCAAAACACGGACATGAACAATCTAGAAAACTCAATTCTCATGTTGACGACATGAGTGGAGACACCGATCTAGCAACAAATAATCACGCATTCTAACCAAGCCGACTTCAATCTGAGTTGATGCAACATAGTTTCCGATTCAGCCATTTAATAAAACATTACCAGGCCTGGTTCAGGTATTTTATCAAACAGATTGTGAGCATTTTTTGTACAGGATGCCTCCCTGCAGATCTCAAATGAGGGATTCATTTCAAGTTATAACGAACAACTAAATTCATATTCAGATCATCAAACAACGCTCGGCCGGTAGGAGAATTCAAATTCGCCGTAGAGAAATGAGACCGTACCTTGCTCCAAAACAAAGACTAAGGATCCTCGATCTGTCGACGATAGAGCCGTCACGTCGATGAAAGCCACTCAAGCGAGAAAAACTCCACACCTCGGATTCTTACATCTGGGAATAAGGATGAGATGGCCGATCACGCGGTAGCGAAACAGCTCTGGCCAGCGATCGACGGCGCCCGTCATTGAGGTCGTGGGGGAAGAGAACGAGCTACGGCACAGAACACGGGGCATGCCTCACCAGCTTTTCTTCTCCGTCTGGATCATCCTCCTCTACCTAGGTCGCGATCACTGTGCTTCTCTTCCCTTTTTCTTCAGCGAACCTCTCTGTTTCTTTTCCTTCCCGAAGACTCCAAAAATGCCGACGAGAAACATAATCCTCTTCTCCTCTCCCTCTCCTTCTCCCTGGGCGTTCTGCCTCCAGCGAATGCAGCAGCGAACCTCACTTGCCCATCCCTCAGAAACCGAATCCTCCTCTCTTTGTCTTCTTCTCCGGTAGCTCTCTTCAGCCGACCTCTGCCACGGCCGACAACTTCCTCCAGCGCCTCAAAACCTGCAAGGAAAGCAGATTTTCTCCTCACCCTCTTCTTGTTCGGTCACCTTTCTTTCTCTCCTATTTCTGGGCTCCAAAAAGAAATAACGGTGGGCCTGCATATCTCTGTTCGGGTCGACAGAATCACTAACTGCAAAAATGCTGCCTGAACTCTCTGCGTTTGCACGGCAATTTTTCTCTCCGCCATCTCATTAGAAGTGATATTCTGGCCAACATCTGGTTTAGTTGTCCATCTCGTCGACCCCAATTGGCGTGCCTGATTACATCTGCAACTTCTGGATGAATTCCCAAAGAGGATTCATGTGCTACTCTTCTTGGAAACTCGTCTAAATCAGCCCCAAGAGGATGCCAATGATTCACCATTGGAAAATATTCTACCCACTGCCAATGATATATTTCACATAGGGTTTCAACAAGCCTCTCAACTTTGTTATTTTTTCTCCCAGTACTGTCTTGCTTAATATCAGCAGCTCAATCACTTGCCATTCCCCAAGAGATAGCATATTGACCAGACCATCGACAGAGAGCCTGATTGCAATATGAGGTGGCATAAAGAGTTCAGCACATCTTTTTGTTATATCACAGAAATTAAATTAGATATTTAACTAAGATATTGATACGATTTTACGATATGTAATTTTTCTTAAATTTATAGAGGAAATTTCGACCATTACTTAGAAATCTTATCAACTGGAACTCATTATAATCTTTTTTTATTAAGTGAAGTGGAGATGAGAGAGGACGAATATGTAAATAGAATTATTGGTAGACTTGAAACCCACTCAAATACACTAAATAGTGAATACCTGAGGAGATCATAGAATCTAGCAAGCCAATTTTGAAAGGGTGGAGGAGCCTTTTGTCAAAGCAATGTCATCCTATCATTTAAAAAACAAAACAAAACAAAACACAGGCGCAATGGAAAATGGTGGATGGAGCCCTCTGTTCGAAAAGGCTTCAAGGAGGCATTGAAGAGACGGGAGAAAATAGTCTTTGCATCAGTTTATTGTGCTCGGCATTATTCGTTATTTAATTTATTTGTATCAAATTACACTAAGATTTTTGTTTTTCCTACTTGGATTTGAAAATTGTATAATTAAACCACCTCATCATAGTTTTCTTAGGCTCTGTTTATTTCGCGAAAAATTAATGATTTAGAAAATATTTTTCAAAAATAGGCTGCTTACATCGCTTAAAATAATTAGTCAATATAAATCATTTTCATTATTGACAATAATTTATATCTAAAGATTTTCGTGGATGATAATAATAATTTTTGTTTATTCATTTTTGTAATAATACAAACCATCATTTTTAAGAAAATGTTTTCCAAGTTATTGATTCTCCGTAAAACAGACAAACCCTTAATTTAGTGGATTCTATAAGTTCTTACGAAGGGAGATATGGGAGTAAATTGTCAAAACCATGAATCGTACATTTGTTTTACGAAAAATTAACTGTTGGAACATATTTCCTCATTTTCTATCATGTTGGCGTCACTTTGAAAATAAGCCTATGAAAAATATTTTTTTATGATGAACAAAAGTCTATAATCAAATTCGAAAAAGTATTTAAGCTTTTAAAATATCGATGTACAATTTCAAGAATCTAACTTGACCTCCACAATTGCTAAGACACTCTCACTCATAAAAACTTGACACCTTGTGGTCAGATCGAACACCCCGACGCCTAAACTTAGGAGACAAGGAGACTTGGCATGAGACCTAGTGCCCTAACCAGTGCCCTAAGTGCTTGGACCCTAGACTGTAGCCCCTAGGCTTTGGACACTAGTGCTAGACTCGAGCATCTAGGGCCACGAGTTCTTGGATCAACTTTTGGCAGCCAACTCCTAGGATTTTGAGTTTAGGGCTAACAGTCCACGTCCAGTCTTGAGTCCACAACTGGAGCACTTGAGTTTTGCTGCCAAGTTCCTAAGATCGTGCATTGTAGGTTTATTTGTCTTAATCTTGATTTAGGTTTTTTGCGGAAAATTACTCAAACCAGGTAAGATAGAGGAATAAAGAACTTTTGTATATTTTGATGATATGTAATGAGGAAAACAAGAGCCTGTTTATAGGCTTTACAAGGAGACTATTTACAATAATAAAATATTATACAATCAATTACAATCAATCATTAAGATATCCATATATTAAATATATCAAGAATATTATAGATATCCAGGATATGGTAAGGATATCCAGAGTATGAAAGATATTTAGAATATCCAGAATATTGTAAAGATAATCTCAATATATCTAACATACCCCTACAAACTCAAAACAACATCGAAGAAGTTAGCTAGAGTTTGAAGAAAAAATCTTGAAAACACCCTAGTGGATGTGCCTTGATGAAGATATCAGCAATTTGATTAGTAGATGAAGTGGAAACAAGTTGCATAGTGCCACAAAGCACATGATATCATACGAAATGATAGTTAATTTCAATATGCTTGGTGCGCTCATGAAAAACATCATCATGAGCTATTTGAATAGCACTCTGATTATCGCAATAAATGACTATGCTACCATTGCGACAGACTCCCATGTCTTCTAGTAACCATTGTAACCAAAGTAATTCTGATGTTGTATTAGCAATAGCATGATATTTTGCTTTGATGTTGGATTGTGCCACAACGGTTTGTTTCTTGATACACCATGATATGAGTGAGGTACTAAGAAAGAAGTAGTAGCCTGTAGTAGAGTGACGTCTAAGAGAGTCACCAGCCCAATCAGCATCAGAATAAGCCTTTAACTCCAAAATAGTATCGGCAAAAAAATGAAGACCATGAAATAAGGTACCCTTGACATAGCGAATAATACGAAGGACATCGGCAAAGTAAGTTGTACGTGGAGCGATCATGAGCTAATTGACTAAGTAAACAGCATAGGCAATGTCAAGACGAGTAATAATGAGATATACAAGACTGTCAACTAGTTGCCAATAAAGTGCAGGGTTCGAAAGAGCAATGCCATCATTTGCATCAAATTTGGCATTTGTCTCAATTGGAGTTGTAGCGGTCTTGGTATCAGTGAGTCCTGCGTGAGAAAAAAGATCAATGGGATATTTTTCTTGAGAAAGATATTAGCCCAAGGAGTTTGAGGCAACTTCTAAGCTTAGAATGTAATTGAGCTGCCCAAGATCTTTCATTTCAAATTGCTGATTGAGATACTGCTAGAGTGTTGTAATACTGACAGGATCATCGTCGATAGTAACCATGTCATCCACATATAACAACAATAGAAATACCCACAAGAAGTTTTCTAAATGAATAGAGCATTATCATGGGGGTTGGATCTAAAGCCAAAACGCTTTATGGTGGAACTCAACTTAGAATACCATGCACGAAGAACCTATTTGAATCCATATAAAGCTTTACATAAACTACATACTTTATTAGAAGTAGTAACGTAACGGCCCCGACTCCATCCTTAGGGTCACGAGCGGTATGGGTTATTTTCGCGACGTCCCAAGCATGTCATTGTCCCATTTCTTTTTTATCTTTTCATTAAGCACATGCGGAAGCATTACAAACAATATCCAAATAACAATAAACAGCTCGGAAAACATCTACTTGCAAATACACTGTGACATCCTGATTTTCAGGTTTTGTTTTCGATTGAATAAGTTGGGCTTTTCATCAACGCGCCTATAGTTCTTTTCTTTGAGTTGGCGACTCATGAGATAACTAGGCTATCAGGTGAAGCTGTTAAGGAATAAAAATGCAATAGACTTGAGAATTCGACTAGGAATTGACTGCTCGACCGTGCTAATCTGCAAGGGTCATTACGGCACAGTTAAAAATCGATTAGAGACCGGAGATAGGTCGATTCGATAGAGCCATGTGATTAAGTGTGGGTGATTCCACCTAATTGCAAAATTATTGTCGATCGACAATCGACCGATTTTTTTTTTTTCATTTTGGTACCCTGTGTCTGTATTTGAAACTCGAGATTTTCACGACAACTGAGAGTCGCCAATGAGTCGAAGATATACAATGTGATTCGAAAATAATCGACCATGGGTCAATTGTGCTAAAAATTTTCTAAAAGCTACACGATAGGTTAGGTCACGCTAAAATCGCATCAAGTTGAAATTAACCGCGAATTTGAACCCGATCTCATAAATTGAAAGTTCAGTCATGTCACAATTTATTTTTGGAACGTCATCTCATCCTTCGAGAGATTATCGGCGAGCCTGAGATTTTTACAGAAAATCAACTTCGGACGATTCGGGAAAGAAAGGAAATTCGGTTGGCAATTTTCAAGTGGATTTTCGGCCTCCCAAAAAGGACTAGTTTGTGAAGACAAGTGTGGAAATTGGCATGGGCACCCTCCTCAACAATTTGGCCATCAAATTGGAGAGATTTGTTAAGAAATTGAACTTTGGATAAATCGGAAAATGAAAGTAAATTCGGATGGGAGAGGGAAATGGCCAATTTTGCCGTCCAAAGATGTTTATTTGGGGATTTATCTTGCAAGAAAGAATTAGGGGACCAAGCATTAATTGAGTGGATAATTTTGTTTGACTTTCCCCCCATCCACAGCTTCCTCCTCACGTTAAGCTAGCTGCTCCCCTCTCCTTCGTGCGACGGTCTCCTCTTCCTTGGACCGAAACTAGCTGCTTCTGCGTCTCTTTCCTTGTTTCCTTTGAAGTCCAACTTCCTTCTCACGCTAGCCCATTCTCCCTTAGCTTTGCTGCGTGCCAGCTCCATTTTCGTGCCCCAGCTCCACCGAAGCAACCCCTTACAGCTCCACCATCTTTTGTTTCCACCAAATCTCTCTCTCACGCCGCCACTCACCCATTCGTTTTCTCCCCTCCTTTGTCTGTTTCTCTTCCATTTTCCCCCACTTGCGGCCATATGTCCGTGACTCAACCTCCACCAAGTCAAACCCTAGCAAAACCCCTCCCCTGACGTTGACTCCAGCGGCTTCTTGGACACATCCCCTTTCCGCCAGTTATGCTCCTTCATTGTTGTCTTCACACCATCAACGGCCCATCTGCTCCACATTCCCACGAGCCCAGCACCCGCGCGTCCTCAGCATCACGGCAACCCACATGTTCCAGCCGAGCGTCCGCAAGTCTCCGTCCCTCTCAAAGTCGGACCAACCTCCCCCTTCGCGGTTGTGCGCCACCGAAGTCAGCCCAACCTTTAGGTCCAGCTCAACTCAAGAACAAATCTCAGCTTAGGCCATTTTCGGCCCCTCCCGAGCTTCGTTTGGTGTCACCGTGGGCTCGAGTTTCGGTCGCTGTTGCGCCGCCGTTGCCGTGAATAGGTTTTTGCGCTAAATTGGTGAATTTACTCACTAAACTATGTTTAGGGAGTTAATGATGCTTAGGGATTGATTAGTTAAGCTAATTAAGGTTTAGGTGGTTAGTTAGGACGTATTAGTGATTTGATTATTCAATTTTGCATGTTAGGTGGATAGAACGGTTTAATTAGGGACTAGATAGATCATGCTATTTATCTAGATTGGTTCAGAAATTCTCTAGGCCCGTTTCGGTGTTTAATTAAGCATTTCCGGCCTAAGTTTATATTTTTGGTAATTAATTGCATTTATTTAATTATTTTTGGTATTTTTTAATTATTTATTATTTTCCGAAAATTATACCGGGATAGTCTGTGACCGGAATTTATGTTGATTGCAGTGGTATGCTTAGTTTATGCAATTGAATGCTATTTTGTGCAAATTGAGTGGTGATTGTAATTTCGGGTATTTATCCCAAAGGATAAGTGCTACAAAAGTCCTAAAACTTGTTACGAAAATGCAATTGAGTTCTAAAACTTGCAAAAAAGTGCAATTAAGTCCTAAAACTTGTCAAAATGTTTTAATCGAGTCCTAAAATCGACGTCCTCAAATTTCCTAACAGAAAAAGCTAACATGGCGTGGACGTGGCTTTTTTAATCGTTTCTCTCTCCTCCGTGGCGAATAGTTAAAAAATAAAATTTCCATTAGGAAATTTGACAGCGTCGGTTTTAGGACTCGATTGAAATATTTTGACAAGTTTTAGGACTTAATTGCACTTTTTGCAAGTTTTAGGACTCAATTGCATTTTTGTGACAAGTTTTAGGACTTCTACAACACTTATCCCTATCTCAAAATTGTGTAATTTCGGTATCTAATCAGAAAATACCGGGGCATCGATTTTGAACGCCAAAATGTTCTTAGGCACTATATTAAATAGTGGGATTTTTGAAAAGAAAGATAAAGCATTTTGGCTCAAATTGAATATGTACCCACACACGATTATTTTTATCGGGTATTTTTAACACGATGAAAATAGGCCAAGTTCGTTATTTTGATTGAGGAATTTGTGTGCAAAGCATAATGTCCTTGGCCGGTATTGATTGATCGTGTTTAAGCTTGTGTGAGCAATATCGTACATCAGCTTGTGCGAGCATTATTGTACGTCAACTTGTGAGAGCATTGAATTGTCAGCTTGTGAGAGCAATGATCGTTAGCTTGTGTGAGCATTGAATTATTAGCTTGTGAGAGCTATAACATATATCAGCTTGTGCGAGCTACCATCTATATATCAGCTTGTGAGAGCAATAACCATCTATATCAGCTTGTGAGAGCTATAATCTATTTCAGCTTGTGTGAGCAGTAATCGTATCGATTGATTAATAGATGGTATTGATTGATAGATGGTATCGATCAAATTGATAGATGGTATTAATTGTATCGAATCGATTGGATTGAATTGATTGGTTGGGATTATGAACTGTATTGACATGTAGGAAGGAACTGAAGCGAGGTAAGTCTTCGACTTGTGTGCATAGACTACCTCTAGGCGTATTTCCTTCCTAGTCGGGGTTTAGGGGGTGAACTTGCTGAGATATTGTCTCACCCGGTTGTGGGCTCAATATTTTCAGGTCCTTAGATGGCAGTTCCTCCATAATGTTTTGGATAGCCATGGGCTATTACTGAGTAGCGTATGGACGTCCCGGTCCCCGGTAGTCATTGGGTCTATAAGCTAGTGGTGATCACCGTCTGGGTCGACGAGGGCCTACCTGAGAGAGTACCTCATCGATTCAGGGCGTGGTATCGCCATGGACTCAATGGGTATAGGGTAGGTCCCATCTAGGGATTCGATATCCCTGCTGTTGCGCTCAACGCTGCTATGGGCGAAAACGTAGCTGACCCTCCTGATGGTGTAATGGAGGACTCGACGCCCCGGAGCCTGTGGAGACCGAAGGATCAGCGAATGTGTCTGACTAGTTAGTTAGAGGACAGTTCCTTTTGAGAGTCGGTTTTTTGTAGACCCTTGTCTATAGACTAGTGTTGTATATAAACCGGGGTGTTTATAAAGGTGTGTTTTAGTTGTGAATGTGTTTCCTATTTTTTTTATCCCATGTTGGTTGTTGTCAGGGGTAATAGTTCGCTTCCGCATGTGCATTAAAATGAATGGGTCGGCGACGCGTCCTGGGACGTCGAAATTTTAATCGACCACCGAGGGATTGGCATGTGCTTGAGGATCAGGGCATGACATACACAATTACATCAATTATATTTACAAGCCATTTTGTCACAGGCCTGTATGTTTATAGCAACTGCATTTTCTATGCTCCAAAGGCTGGGTAAACCTTAGCTCCTCTAATGAGATTGCAACTCCAACAATAGTGGGAGACCTCCATGCCTACAATTCTAAAAACAATGAAGTGAGTCATGGACTTAGTAGGTAAAACGTACTAATTTCTAGGTAGGATGATGCTTTGCCTATCAACAAGCACATAACTCACCTAAAACATTAGTCAATGGCAGATCAATAGAAAAACCAAAGCTTTGTCTTAGATGAAACATGAGAAATTCCTAATCAACAATATGCAAGCATAAACCAATATTCACCCATAAAATGAAGAACTCATGCCTCAATCAATATTATACAAGTATAAACAAAATCCATTCCATAATACAAGAAACTCACACCCCACTCAATAATATGCAAACATAACCAAAATCCATTTCATAATGTAAGGAACTCATGCACAAGAGATTTATTTATTAACAGTTGAAACCCATCGACTCTTCCAAAATCCATCGGGCATCTGAAATATATTGGACAATGTCCCCTAATCCAAGAGTGACGGTGATCCCTCGACAATGAGTCCGTCGGGCATCCGAACTTAATGGGGCAATGTCTCCTAATCCAAGGGTGACGGCGGTCCTCCGACAATGAATCCATTAGGCAACGTCGTCGAAATCTATCGGTCAATGGCTATAAATTAGTCTCTCGTGTGTCCATGCATCTAGCATCATAATTTGGTTCTTATCTTCCCTTTTAGTGTAGGAGTCTGAAGGTGTGCCATACATAAGTGTGTGAAATAACTTACCAGAACCAAGACGTTGAACATGCCAAGCGTAAATCAAGGATCGCAGCTTGATTCGACATGTTTGAGCTCTAATCTAGTATCTAACTTGGCTCTGGAACAATATACCTCGATATCACACCGAGACCATGTTAGGACCGGTTCGTCGTGACATGTTCTCCGACGTAGTACTTGACTTGGCTTGGGAACGATACGCCTCAATATTGTACTAAGACCATGAAAGGATTAGTCCGTCGTGACATGTTTACTGACCTAGTACCAAAGTTGGCTCAGGAACAATATGCCTCGATATCTCACCAAGACTAAGAGAGGACCGATTTGTCATGATCCCACATTTGTCAAGGCTAACAAAACCCCTCTTTGGAGCTCGGGGCGTGAACTAGCACATGCACTCATGAAATAATTTAAAATAGTTTTGTAAGGAAATAACAAACTTTCACAGACATTTTTCAAATCGGTTTGAGTCAAAGAATAACCGAAGCATATCAAACAAGTACAAGAGCTAGGCTTCTTCCAAAACAACTCAAGTTAAAGCAAGGGCCAAGCTCAACAAACAAGAACCGAACTCAATTAAGGAATAAAGTTTAAACCAATCCAAGCAAACACAAACCTAACCTCAAGAAAACAAGAACAAGTTCTTGTCGCGACCTACCCATCGGGGGGATGAAATAGGTTTAGGGGTATTGCCTAAAGGATGGACCTAAGGCCTATGATTAGGTGCAAGCTCTCCCGAGCCCATACCTCACATGACATTGGGATATTTTTAAAGATTTTTGTAATAAGGAGTCGCCACTAGCCTATTGGGATCGGCTAGAAACCAAGCGGGGCATACGAGTATGCCTTGCTTCCTTTCGGTACCTAATCTTGCTCATTTTAAGAGTAAAGATTTTTATCAGGCAGTTTGGATTGATTTTTCACCTATCTACTAACATGTGAGGTGATCATGCAGGTGCGCAATCATTATAATAACAATCATAGCTACCAAAATCCCAATTGTAGTAAAATTGAGCACATGCAATTAAACATAATTAAATATGCAAATTAAACACGCAATATAATCAATATACGAGCAAATAAATGCCTAATTACACTAACAATGTGAGACATAGCAATTCCTAATCAAACCGTACGATTTTTGGATTTTCGAAATTTTTTTAATTTTTTAAAAATAACAATAATAATAAAAAAATATTTTTTTGAATGGACCGGGTCGGGTTCGGTCTAACTTGACTCGGGTTCGACCGGGTCGACGCGGGTCGGGTTCGGTTCGGCGGGGGGACGGGCCGGCCAACTCGCCCGTAAGGTCCAACCGATGGGCCCAACTCTCTTTTCTCTTTTCTGGAAAAGGCTCCTCGCAAGCCCAAACGAAAAAGGGCCGGCCAGGCCAGATCACACTCGGCCCTCAACCCTACTCCACAGCAAGCGATGGCGAGGCACGCGACGCAGGCGGCCCCTCCAACGAGGGCTGCGACGGCGCCGCTTCAACGGGCGAACGAGAACGACCCTTGACATTTGGAGTCAAGGGTCTTGGCGCGGCGAAGACGTCGATCGAGGCCTGCCTCGTGACTGTCTAGTTGCGACAGGGGAAGCGACGATGGCGATTGGCGCGGGTGACGACTAACCGGAGCGTGACGCTCCTGCTTCGACCAAGTAGGGACACGGCTCGACCTCCGGCTAGACCGCGACGGTGCTCCGGCGACCAAAAAAAAGGGACGGCAAAACGGGATTCAGCTTAGCATTTGGACAAACAAGTGGGATGCACTCGGGATTCGCAAGATTCTAGACCCAACCGCGACACGAGGCGGGTCCAAGATCCAAAGCAGGCAACCAGCAACCAATGATGACCTAAATGGGGACCAACAGAGACTGGACCTCGCCTGAAATGGGCGGAACGAGCTGCGGTCAACTCGGCTTCAAGCTACGCACACCAGGTGTTCGATAAAATGTTTACCTGGATTCCAGTAGTGTTGGAGGTGGTCGGCGCTTTGGCGCGATCGGCGGCTCGGGGGGAGGGTCTCCTCTTCCTCCACATCCCTCTATGGCTTCTTCTCTTCTCCTCCTGTCTCCTTCCCTTGCTCGTCATTCCTCCTCCCTCTCTGTTCCCCCTCCCCACTCTCCGTTCTGCTCTTTTCCTCTCTCTTTTTCCCACTTGGCTCACCCGTGTGACTTCGTCGACCAATTAGCCCTCTCGTTGGCCTGCTCGACCTCTGGATTACGCCGCCGCCTGCCCCCTCGAGGTCTTGCTATCCCCTGCTGCCCTTGAGATCTAGCTGCGGCGGCTCTGCTTTTTGCTTTCGTCGGTTCCCCGCGTGGAAAATGACTGAAGGAGGGAAAGCAGGGGTGCGAGCTGGGCCGACAAGGTGAGAAGGCTGGGTCGCGCGAAGGAGAAGAAAGGAAGTTGGGCTGGGCCCAACGTGGGGAAAGAAAAGGAAGGGGCGGGCTGGGCCAAGGCCGGATCCGGCCCGACCCCTAAGGGCGCCTTTTTTTTTTTTTAACGATTTTTTAAATAAAAATTATAATTTTCTTAATTAATTCTTTTTAAAATAATTTTTTTATATGTGTTTGAAAATACGGATTAGGTGTCAACAGTTCTCAAACATTTTAATCAAGGACTTGCTACACGCTTGGATTAGCGTAACACAACGCCTTAACCAAATATTAGTAAGTTCTACTCACTACTTAAGGCTCGTGACTCGAGCCATTACAATTGAGTGCTGACTTAGAATCAAACATGACTCGGATTCAATACGACTCGGATTCAATATGTGTCAATATCGACTCAAGACCAAGTAAGGTCTGGTCCGTCACGTCTCAATGCACATCCAAGAACAACAAGATCCATTTTCGTAGTTTAGAACATACTTTGGATTACAGGCACAAGCATTATCATAAAATATATTGGCAATATAAGAACGATTGAAAACATTATCAAACAAGTTCAAGCAAGAACAATTCAATGAACTTCAATCAAGGACTCGTCACATGCTTGGATTAGTGTAACACAACACCCTAGCCAAATATTAGTAAGTTCTACTTACAAATTTCTAAGATGGCGGCCTTGAATTAGCAATGACGACGAGCGCAGCGGCAAGGGCAGTGGCAAGAATTCCTAGGGAAGAGAGGGTCGAACTATGAGAGGAAGAGAAAGGGGTGGTCGATGGTGGAAAAGAAAGATAGGATGATGGCTTTGATGAGGTGTGTTGGGTGAATGGATTCTACACCTATTTATAGGAATTTTTCCCTTAAGAACGGTCCGAACGGCCATTAATGACGGTAGCTTAGGTGAAAAGTGTGGGGTCGATGTGGCCAACTTTTTATTGATCCATCTAGTCCCTTAATTAATGAACCATCACACTTGTCTACCCTCCCCCAAATAGGTGCTATAAGTCTTCTAATAGGCCTACATTGTTGACCTCAAACAAATTGGTCAAGAAGCATTTATGAGGGGTATTACTTGGCCATCAAGTCTCAAGGTAGGATAGGACTTTAGCTTGGTAGCTTGGGACACCTGAAGAGGGCAATCAAGGACTTGAGTCCAAGCTTGAGCAAGACTCACACCTCTTGGGTGAGAAAAATAGTTTTGAGCAATTTCTGAAATCAATGTTATTACCCCATCAAACGGAATCAAAAAATTATGAAATTTTAATATGTCGTATGGAAGATCTTAAGCAACATTTTCATGAAGGAAGCCAAGTCCAAGTCATGCTATAGAAAAATCAGCAAATTACCAAATATATCCCAAAAATCTATCCATCTAGCAAATCCAATGTCCATAAAGGACCCATTTCGAAATCCAATTCTTTTCAAAACTCTTTGAAATTTTATATGTTGTGGAAATTAATGTCCTTCAAAAATTTCAAAAAGGAAGCATGTCCAAATCTCAAAGGGAAAATTTTATAAAAATTCGAGAAGATAATCTAGTCATCGTTTTTCTACACGGGGCAGGTTCCAAATGGTGAATAATTGGACCTTCGTCCCTACCATTTCATCTCAGAAAAATCTGAAATTTAATTATGTTATACATAAATATGTTTTGAACAACTTTGATGAAGGAAATTTCTTCAAATTCATACTGAAAGAAGTTCTGTAAAATTGACAAACAACAATGGTCCAGTCATTTCGAAATCAAAGGTGGTAAATTCTAGTTGGAAAGAGGAGTGTTTCCACTTGGTCTTGAGTTAAGGGTCATCAATGGTTGTACAACCTTATCTTCCAAGATTCTAATTAGGCCCTAAGCTAGCTTGGACACCTCATCTTTGTTATTAATTGGCTAAAAGTCCAAAAGAGATAAATGTAGACCTATCTTAGTCAAAAGTTGAACTTGACTTAGCTTTCCTCTCTCTTTTTCTTTGGGCGTGTGGCCCCTTTCTTGTGGGCTCCAAAGTCCACCATTCACACTTTGTTATTAGGGTAGTAATAGGCCTATGCTCTAGGGACTTCTTTTTCCACACCTCCCTTAAAGCATTCACACTTGTCCATATTAATTTGTCCAAGAAACTTTGACTACCTAAGACTTAGGTGTCTCTTTCTTTAATGGTTTCAAGTCCAAGTCTAACCTTATCCTTTATGGTAAAGCCCCAACGTACCAAGTGTCCATGCTTCTTAATTAACTACAAGACGAGAGCATTAAATGCAACTTGGAAATATCTCAGTTTTGAAGGCCTTGTCATCAGGCAAGGACTAATTGAGTTTGACCATGATCGACTACCTTATTTGGCCCAAGGTTCATACCTAAGCCATGCCCAAATGGAATCGGATGCAATTGGGCTTGATCAACCAAACTGAGCTTGAGCTCCCTTTTACCGAGAAAATGGGTCGCGACTGAGTTTACTAGCTAGGTCCTGACCCAATCGATCGTTCCTTTAACTAATTCGTGGGCTAGGCCATGGGTCAGTTCTGTTTGGCCATAAATCCCTGAGCCAATCGACCAGTCCTATAGCCGGTTCTATGGCCAACCTAAGGTCATGCACCACAAGTCATGGTCAGTCTGAAATTGAACCATGTTGAGTTTATTCGATCTATGGTCAATTATCGGTTGTCACGTAATCGTGTGATATCAATTGATCCGTCCCCATTCATGGTCGCTTTGGATCGACTCATGGTCGTCCACGATCAATATAGTGATCGAGCGGAATCACTCGTGACCGGGGCAGTGACCGAGCAAAATCGAGCCATGACCGTCAATTGATCCGTAATGGTACATGACCATCTCACGACCAATCCTTATAGTCGAATCACATTTCTATGGTCGAATACTCTATAACTTAACCTTGGGTTTCCGATCCCTCAACAACCAATTGACTATTGACTGGCACTTTGGTCGGCTCATGGCCAAGTCTCACCATTGGCGTACTGAGCTTTGGTCTACTAGTCGGGCCAAAATAAAGGTCGAAATCGAGAATGTTACAAGTAAGATACCTGGGAGGTGGCTCCATGTAGACTTCCTCTGTCACACCCTTGCCCCACCACTAGCACAAAAGCATGACCTGGTGGTTTAGCATCGATGCCTCAGGCAACGTCAAATGTCCCCAATGTCTTTTATCTTTAGTTAAGCACATGTAGAAGTGATCATAAACAATCCCCGTACAAACAAACATGGACGCCGGACAAGATGTATGCATGCCAAGCAAATAAAAGCAACATATTCATACACATATTCACATATCAAAAGCTGTTTTGATTACATGCCCATCTTGGTTCTGGGCCACTTATTTTCGTTTCCATATATAGTTAATCAAAAGGTTGGGCGAGCCTAACTCCTCTATCGAGTCGCTCCCAAAAGCGGCCCCCATGCTAGGTTCATTCCCTTTTTGGACCCAAGTTCACCCATTACACAGCTGAAATTGTGAGGACAACAAGAGTGAGTCAATGACTTAGTAAGTAGAAATCCTTAATTCTCCCATAGGAGGACATCTCGCCGTCGATCATCTGATACAAGATCACCACCCACTTGTCGATGGCAAATCAATAGCAAGGTTCGTGCCTTGCCTTGTTTATACATATGAAAGGCTCTCAACCGTTTATGTGCTTCCAAGAATCAAAGACAATGAATTAATGCATATGAACAAGCTTTCCAAAGATCCGTGGCTTATGATCATTTTGGTCACAAAAATGGATGCGTGCATCTCATGAAACTTGTTCAAGCATTAAGTGACTGAATTCAAACATATGTTCAAATTGATGCAATGACTTAACAACACATATCAAAACAAACCTAACTTTTGCAAGGATCACACATGTATCAGTCATGGACCACATGCGGACTTTCATTTTTTTTTTTCAATATTATATTAGTCGAAGTTAATCGAGTCTTCTGGTAACAATCGGACATCGACCTTGTTGACACATGATTTTTAGTCGATACATCATTAAAAGAGATGAGTCCAAATTCGGGGTCAATTCTGGGAGATTTGCTCGGATGCTTTCTAATTTGGTCGATTTGGCGTGTTCAAAGATTAGAAAGCCCAGCTAAGATGGTTCAATCTACGTAATTCGACTTGGCTCATTTTAGGCTAGAGTGCAATTGAAGTAATTAAGCGTCAATTTGGCCGGTTGAGATTCAATTGAAGATATGAGATTAGCTTGTGGCCTCGCTTCAATAGGAATTCAATGAATTTGAATATTTTGTGCACAATTTTCGACTTGAAATAGTTCAATTGCATCTCATTTGACCCGATTCATATAGAAATATTTGATTTCGTTTAAATCAGGCAAGACCAGAAAAATAAAACAAAATTCGGACAAAAAGTCAACTCGGTCAATCTAGTGTTGACCGGCGTTGACCTCCGTTGACCTCCTTTGACCTTCGTTGACTGGCGTTGACCGGCGAATTTTTCTGGCCATCTTTTGGCCGGAAACCACCATCTGCTAGCCCACTTCATGGCCAATGCATCCACGCCCTTTAATTTTCAAAATTCTGAGTTTATTATGGATTTTACGAAATTCGCAAATCGACCCCGCATGTTATGAAAATTAAAAAAAAAAAAAAAATAGAGAGAAGACCCCAATTAGTTCACAATTGATCATCGCTGTTCATCAAGAATGCATCGTGGCCATTGAAATGAGCATGTGCTCAATTATGGGTGCTCTTAACAAATTTAACAAACCAATTAGCTAGGAAGATCAAATCCTAGCCCTTGGATCCAAGGGCTAAGATTTGATCTTGCCTTAAACTATATAATAAATTTTCCCTCCAAAATTGAAGGTGGTGCCATTTTTCCAGATCTACTTTCTCTCACTAAACCTCTCTCTCTAAAATTCTCTCCCCCGATTACTCCACGTTTGGCCCAAAAGGGAAAAGCGAAACAAGTGTTCGCTCAAGAGGCTGGGGAATTTTGAACGTTTTGGCCCTCTCCGTCCACTCATTCTCTCTCTAGCAGGATTTTTTTTTTACAAAATCCTCTCTGCAATTCTCTCCACTGAGGCTTTCTTTTGCTGGTTTTGTTTCATTCAAGCATGGATTTCTTCTCGCCGAAGGACAATGGAGGATTTTCCTCTTGCTGATTCAGCCATCAGAAGTTGTTGTTCGGCCATCAAAGTTGCTGGTGTTCTGTTCTAGCTAACAGAATCTGAAGACCAGCGTTGAACAGTTCTCATACCGGAGTCAAACTCGATATTCTTCACGTCCGGTGATTCCTGAAGCGAGATCGAAGAGCGGCTTCATCATCGTTGAAAAGCAGACATCTCCGGAAGTTGATTCTTCACTAGTTCAATTGAGGTAAGCGAGACGAAACTCTTTTTAACAACGCCCAATGAGGCGAGAGCTTCTCGTGTCAAAATACATAATCGACAACGAAGGTTCGGGGCCAGGATGCATTGCAAATATGATTAGAATCAATGCTTGAATGATCTAGAGTTGATTATATTTAGATCTTTTGGTTCTGTGATGTTCGAACTTGGATGATCACTGTTCTGCAATTTCGGATCCATGACAGACCTCTTTGTGCATATGCCTGGAAACGAGTTAGTATATGTGTTTTTTTGTGCTTGATGCCTTCATGAGAATCGAAGATGGCTTGATTAGCTTTTCAATGAGCTAGATCACGTCCCGGTCCGATATCGTTTGCCATCTGAAAATCTGCTTCAAAATTCAGGAGATGATTCTAGAAAACTGACATGTTGTAGTTCACTGTTATGTGTTGTTCGATTTTATCTGCTTGTCGATTTTTTCTGGATTTTTTTACTTTGAATATTAAATCAACTCCTTAATGAAAATTGCTAAAAACATGTTTCTCTACAACATACATTTTTTCCAGAATTTTTAAAAATCATTCGGATAGATAGATCCTAAAAAAATCGTTCTTATCTCTGCATATTTTGATACCAGGAGTAACTTTCTTTTCGGACCAAAACGAGTTCCGAAACGACCTCGTTTGAGCTCGAGTCCTTTAGTATTAGGTAATAAATATCTCGAGTTTCGAAATGATAGGTCGCACGCCCAAAACGAACATCATTTGGCCTTGCAAAAACACCTCTAAAGATTAATGATTCTGCAGTAGTTTAGGTTTTTTTTTTTTTTTTTTTTTTTTTTTTTTTTTTTTTTTCGGTTCTGATCCGGTTCCGCCTTCTGACTTTGTTATTTTTGTGCTGACTTTCATGATCATTTTTTGACAATATTTTCTTCATGATTTGTGTTCCAAATTGTCTCATGCATCTTCTGTAATTTGTTTCATGATTTTTGGATTTGTTCAACTAGGTCAAATCTACTTAGATCTAGGTTTTGGTCAATCTGTTCCATATCAAATCCTGATATTGCTATTTTTGTTCTGATTTTTGTGTTGATTTCTGGAACAACTTTCCTTCATGAAAGTTTCTTGTACAAGTGTTGTGCATCTTCTGTATTTTTTAAAAAAAAATTTTGGACATGATTAGCTAGGTCAAAATTGCTTAGATCTAGACATAGGTCAGTCTGTCCTGTATTAGTCCGAGATTTGTTTTAGTGAATCCCTGTTTTTGCTATTTTTGTGCTGATTTTTATGTTGAGTTCTGGAATAACTTTTCTCCATGAAAGTTTCTCATACAAGTGTTGTGCATCTTCTATATTGTTTTCGAGATTTTTAGACATGTTTTGATGGGACAAATTCTCGTGACATTAGCTGAATCTCCTGTTGTTTCGACAAATTTCTGATGTGTTGTTGCTTGTTGTTTGATTTTTCTAAAATCATATATACATTGTTTGAGAAAAATTTCTTCATGAAAGTTGTTCATCATCATGTTATGCATGTTAGGAAATTTTTTCATTACCAAATTATCATAAGGTATTGCCCAATTTTGCTATCCTTTCACGTTTGTTTTGAAATTTCTTGATATATAACATGATTGTGATTTGTTTAGCTATATCTTTTAGGTTAGTTTGTGCATGAAATTATGACATGCCATCTTCATGAAAATTGTTTTAAATGCTTTGATCTTTGTTGTTAAACAATCGGCCTTTTCAAATTGTATCTTAAAAAAAAAATTGTTTTGGTACATGTGATGTTTCTCAAAAACGATTCCCAAAAAGGTTATTATCCAAAACTCAATTTGGCTTAAGGAAAAATCATGGTTTGGACCATATTCAAAATGCATGCGATGCTTGTGACTTAGAATGCGAGGCCTAGGCTAGCCTTGGCAATTGAATGTGTTCCATAGCCTAGATATTCCTTAATCCTAAATATTTTCAAATATTTTAAAAATCTTGTTTTGACAACGTGAAAGTCACAGTTTGAATTGTATTCAAAATGCCTGCTGTTGACACCTAAATTTTGGTGATCCGGTCATTTATTTATTACATAGAAAATTAGGGGTCAATTTTATCTCTGAAAAAAAATATTAATTGCATAGCATATAGATTTAGGTGCATTTATTTTTAATTTGCATTTTTTGCATTTATTTATTGGACCGGTGACGGATGGGTTCAAATTAGTTGGACTAAGCCCATGGAGCGAGCAAATTGGTCTAAGCTCGTTTTCTTTAATGATCGAAAATTATCTCGTCAAAATTAGTGATTTGAAATTTCTCCGAGATATGACGAATTTTTTGGATAGGGCAGATATGAAACAAATATTGTGTTCGGAAAGTGAATATTGCGTTTGAAAAAAAAAAATTTCGTGGATATTTATTTTGAAAAATTAAAAACCCTAATCGGTGGCCTATAAAAAGGTAAAACGCATAGGGTTTTTGGGGGGGCCACACGTTGAATATACGGCCACAATAGAGAAATACACTTGAGGAATAGAGAGAGAAGGGAGGGAAAGAGCCCTCTTGGCCAACAATTCTTGCCAAGTCGATCATCTTGCTATCCTAGACTGACATGCTATCCTGGACTGACATCACTCGCTGCCCTATTGAGCCGCAACGCCCCCACCACTGTCCGCTGCCTCCTTGCACCGTTGCTGAATTTTCAACGACGACCGCTTGAGAGTCGCTCATCAACAACTCTCTCTCCTGGTTTTTTTTTTTTTTTTTCCAACGTCCATGGCATCACTTCAAGAGCAACCTTCATCCGCGATCTCCATCGACATCTGGCTCATTCGCGACACCGAGCATCGTTAACGGACCAAGTCAGATCGTCCAGTGGACTCCAAGAGGTAATTTTGGGGATTATTTAATGGCCTGGTCAAAGTTTTGAAAGTCAGCAATATTGGGAGCGATACACAAAGAAAGGAATCAACGTAGGGGTAACAAGGGATCATTCTGGAAGCCTTCACAAATTAGAAGAGAAAGAGAGAAGAGAGGAGACTTCTTCGGCTGGATCTAGCATTCACACGAGCCGCCCATCGCATTGCCCAGCGCCCCATCTATCGTCGCTTTTACGTTGCCGCGTGTTGTTCCCTAGCGTTAGCTTGTTGACGCATCCAACCACCTACGGCAACGACGAGCTACCCGACGACGTCCTTGCTGCCCACGGAGCCTCACCTTGCCAAGCGAAACGACAAGAGCCACCCTCGCTAACCCGTTGCACCATGCCCTCACTGTCGATGACATCACTTGCATTGCCCCTGATGGCCTTCGCTATAATATATCGCAGTACCCGCGACATTGGTAAGCTTTTGGTTCGAAGGATCGCCCGCGGCAAGCTCTAATGTCACAAAGGTTTTTCAGTGCGGTGGAGCATGACTAGATCACCGCTCCCATTGCTGATTCTCGTTGGTCTCGATCCATCCATCTTGCTTGCATTGGGTTGACTTCCAGCAAGACTCGGCATGTGTTGGTTTCCTGACATGTCAATTAGCTTGCACTTGGTCACGTTTGTCAATTTTTTTTTTGCAGGTTATATTGGTGTTCTCTCACCTCATAAATCTCAGCTCCTGGGGATGTCCTCGAGCTAGACAAAAGGTGACGTCGCTTTTGTCGCACTATCAGTGACCCGCAACTATTCGTAGCAAGATCACGACACCGGCAACCCGAGCTCCCTCATCATTCCCATCGCCGGAGTTTCAAGTGCGAGTCGGTTGCGACCCCGATTGCGTTAGCTCGAATTTGGAAATTATCTTCAAATTTAGGTAAGATATTCGCCACCTAATATATGTCTATTAGTATATAACTTGCACATTTATAAGTGATAGACGTATTTTCCGATTAAGGTTATTTGCCTAATTCACAACCGCGCAAACCGATTTTTTATTCCATCTATAAGGCTTTAGATGGAATAATTAATCATGCGGGAATAAAATTGATATCTTGATCTTTAAGGCTTAAGATCAATTTATCGATTTTATTAGCGAAATAATCAAGTTTGATTGAATATCGTTTCCAGATTTGAACGATGGATATTATTCTTGGTGATCGTGAATGATTTGGTGCTTATCCCTTAATTGCTTTATTTATCCCGAAAATAAAAAAAAATGCATTTGCATATCATGTAGATTAGAATTGATTGCATGATAGGTTAGTTATCTTGAAGGCATTTAGAATAGATAGCATTTCACTTTAGTTCTCCCATTTAGTTAGATTTTTATTTTTTAGTGATTTTTAATTAAGAATTTTCATAAAAAAATACAAAAAAATCACGCGCACGTCATGTAGGATTAGGTTTATGAAATTTTCGTCATTTAGTGATTGTTGCTAGGTTCATTTAGTTAGAAATTGCTCGTCATTAGAATTAGGTCATTTGATTAATTTAGATTGCATATTTAATTGTTGCATTTCTTTAATTTCGAATTTCATGAAAAATACAAAAAAATTTAGAATAAATTCATTTCATGCTTTAGGATAGATTGCATGCTTATTCATGTCATGTAGTTTAGATCATATTGCCATACCATATCATCTCATGTTAGATTAGTAGCATGCATTTCATAAAGCATGATTCTCATTAAAAAAGTGAAAACAAAAAATTGAGTGATTGTGTGTTAATTAGAAATCATATCTAGGATTGTTGATATGAATTCGATTTAACAAGGCCGATGCTTTCGTTGCTTTGAGGTAAGTCCCGCAATTTATTCACTGCTTTATCTCGAGTGTTAAATTGGTGATTTGCGTACTCGTATGATCATCTCACATGTTAGGGAAGTGAATTAAAATCCATTCAAGTTGCTTGCCAAACATTTTTTCAAAAATAAAAGAGAAAAGGTATCGAAAGGGCGTTAGTGAAAGCTAGCGTAATCAAGTCCCCGAACTCATAAATCCCTGGTTCGTAGAAGTAAAGTAAATCTCCCGTTACTTTACTTGGGTTTCTAATCGACCCATCAAAAATAGATTAGTAGCGACTCCTGATTAAAAATCATCTGTATGTTAAGAACTTGAACCTAAGTCGTGAATTGGTATGGGCTTGGGAGAGCCCGAGCTACGTTTAGGCTTAGTAATCCATTAGCCAAATTCTAGGTGGTGCACCCGAAATTTTGGTCACGACAGCTTGGCGACTCCGCTGGGGACTTGAGTTGAAACTCTTAGTGGACTTAGGCCAATTTTCTTTTTTGAAAAATGTTTTTGTTTGGCAGCGAGGATTCCAGGTACGTCCCTAACTTTTAAGGTGTTAAATATTCTTGCAGATTGGGAGATATAAGGGGAATAGTGAATGCTAACCATTATCTTGTAGGAAGGTGTAGGAATGTATGGTTTACTTTCACACATGAAGTGTTGCTTGATATAAACTGTTGTGTATGCTTTGCATTTTGCATTACACTTTTGCACACACAACCTACCGCCGGACCTGGGCCGTGCTAGGACACTTAGGATGGTTTTGAGTTGGATACGACCTCGACCGCGAGGCCGCGTAGTAGAGGTTGCCCAACTCAATCCCGAAAGCTTTTTCTTGGTGTCAATAATGTTTACCTCTGCTGCGAGGCTGCGTCGCATTAGGATATCATTTTTTACTGAGTCGGAGTTAGGAGGACTTGACTTAGTATGCGAGGCTGCAACTAGTCATCCCACCCTGCTAACTTCACTTTGCTAAGCTTGTCTAGAGTAGAAATCGAACTCCACATTTCATGTGCTTGTCTATGTGATTGCCATTGATTCTCCTTGATGATGTAAGTCTTCTATTCCTATACTATGCAATTTAATTGCTTTGTCATACTTTTGGTCCGTCCATGACAATCTAGGTTAGTCATTTGATCTAATTCCTTTGTCAATCATAAATGAAATGAGGAAATTGCCATGCAATGAATCATTTGGAAAATAAAAAAAACTTTGGAGAATTTGTTTTCAATCCATGTCTAGGAAGTTTGGTCTTGTTAGGGTGTCTATTTTTCTAGCTAGTTTTTAGAAAATTCCTTCTTGTACGAGCTTTTCATGAAAAAAATGAAAAAAATCGATAAGATCATTGTTATGGATTGGCTCTCTATTTTCATCCCGTGCTTACATATTTTCATTCATTTAAATTTAGGTCATAACGGATCCTTCGCGTTCGCCCATTATTACGCGATCAAGAGCTAGAATGGCTGATCAAACTGAAATGCGTGATCGTATGTCCGCTATGGAAGACCAACTTCAATAGTTGCTCGCCTCTATGCAACTCATGACGGTTCAAATCCAATTTCTTCGAGCGGATTCAACTCCTGCACCTACTCTCCCCGAGATAGTGGTTCAAAAGCAAGTGAACAATGCCCAAATAGGTGATGACAACGTGCCTGAGATGAAGGATAACCCATTGTTCGTCACTGCCGAAAAGGTTAAGCCTGACAATATCCCTAAGGCGGAACAAGATGAACGCTTTGCAAAACTCGAGGAGAAAGTGAAGTAATTGCAAGGATCACAGAGCTCACTCCCGTTTGACTTGCTAGTTTATGAGAAGTTCAAAATGCCGGAATTCGAGAAATACGATGGTACTTCTTGCCCAAAAGCTCATTTGCAAATGTACCACGTACGCATGACCCAATATGTCAAGAATGAGCCCCTCATGATCCAATCATTTCATGCAAGTTTGACCGGGCCCGCACTTAGCTGGTATATGATGAAGAATGTGAACCTTCTCGACACCTGGAATGAAGTGGCTGACGCGTTCCTCAAGCAATATAAGTTCAATATGGACATTGCACCTTCCCGAGAAGATCTTGAGAGAATGGAGAAAAAGAGGAGCGAGTCGTTGAAAGAGTATGCCGTGAGATGGCGAAATCTAGCAGCTCAAATCACTCCTGAGCCTACTAACAAGGAATTGATGAAGTTGTTCGTCAAGACTCTCCTGTCTGAGTTTCGTAGCTGAATGGCCGGCACGTATGTCGAGAACTTCAATCAACTTATTCCTGTGGGAGAGCAAATTGAGATGGGGATAAGGGAAGGATGGTTTATTGAGCCATCCAACAAAAGGTTTTCTACCAAGAAAGAGAAGGAAGCTGCTGCAGATGTGAATGTGGCTTACAGCCAAGAAAGTACTAATCGCACCCCAGCTATCCAAAGGCAACAACAAACTACTGGCCGTCAATCGTTTGCCCAAGCAAGTAATAGAAGGCAATTCACTCTTTTCCCTGGATCTCCATCCTAAGTGTTGGCAATCCTTCGAAAGAAAGGCTTGCTTACTAGCGAGCCGAGACGGCCTAATCACGAAAACATTCGTGGTTATGACTCGACAAAGAAGTGTGACTATCACAGTGGCGAATTGGGACATTCAACTGATGAATGTTTCACCCTCAAGCACCGGATCCAAAACTTCTTGGATACAAAGGCATTCTCTTTCAGCAGTAATCAGAAAAATCCTCTACCCAGCCATGACGGAGGCGCAAATGCTGTCACCGAGTGAAGAAGTTCTTATCTTCACATTTCTCTACGAAGGAGTCTTTTTTATGCTCTTTAGGATTTCAAGTTTTTTTTTTTCTAGGATTTTCTGCTTTCTGAGATTTCAATTATTGCTTTCGTTTCTAGGGTTTGCTTGTTTGCAATTTTTTCATTCCAATAATGTAATTGATTTGATTCTATTCAATGAAATTACAATTTTATTTCCAATTTTGAGGGCATGACGAGGTACATCAAACCAGTCCAATGACAATATCCAACCATGAAAAGAAAATATCATCCACGTAGAAATCCTGAGGGCTGGACTTTCTCATGCTTCCTCCCAAAAAATTTTTCAAAAACAAAAAGTATTTCACTATTAAAAAAAAATTCCCAAAGCTTGTAGCAGATTAAACTTGTTTGTTTGTCTAACTCATTTACTTCTTGTCTCAGAGCATAATTCTATAACTTGTTATGACATGGGACATCTGAAATAGCGTATCATGAACTTGACTCATGATCAACAGCTTAGAGCGCACCTGCAATAGAAAATAGATTTGGGGCAAGTAAAAGAGGACCATCATTCTTCGATGGAAGATCCTGGGGGCAAGTTTGCTCCAGATTATAGCGGCCCATATGTGGTGAAGAAGATACTTCCTAGAGGTGCCTCGGTCCTAGCAAAAATGGATAGTCATGAATTTTCCACTCCAGTTAATTATGATGCTGTCAAGAATTTGCTATGTCATGTTTTGAATTGCAAATTGCCTCAATGAGTTGTAAATTCAATTGTTAAAATTTGTTGCAAACATTGCATGTTTTCCTTGATGAATTGTATGAGGTAAATTGAATGTGTCAAATGGGATGATGAAAGGCAAGCCTTATTCCATACACTATTCCATACACTAATCATCAGTGAGTTGTGTGGAGAAATCCATGCCAGCAAGGGAAATGGTGATCTCGCAAAGGGTACGCTAACCAAGGTGATAAGAGGCATTTTTTTTCCTCTACCCGAAACACTACAGGTCAACCCATCGTTTAGCCCTTTGAGCCCACACACATGAAAATTTTTTTTTTTTTTAAATCATCCCTGTCAATGATCATCCCCACATTGGAACAAAATTTGAGATGAATGATAGGAATTTTCTTACTCACACTTGCATCAATCTTCAAATATTGCTTTTGTATTGTAACTCGTACGATAGTTTAAAGTGCCCTAGGATAATGAAGAGCAGTTATTTCTCTATCCTATACACTTTTATCCATTGCATAGCCCACTTGAGCTTATGAATTCATTTCATTTTAAACCCAGTTGGTGATCATCCCCCACATTGGGGCAAGAAAAAATATTCAAGTGGCATGCACTAGAATGTTGACAAGAATGGAGACTCTTTCCAAAGAAAATAAGTGCAAAAATGGGGCATGAAAAAGCAGTGTGCCTGGTAAAAGCAAGGTCAATGCCCAGAAAAGAAAAAAAAAAATCAAACTCTTGATATAGTGAGTCGTATCCCCAACAAGGTTATACTAAAAAACTCAAATGCTGTTGTAATCAATGGAGTTGTGATATGAAAAAAAATCCTCGACAATGGAGAAGGAAAGTGGTGGAAATGTCAAGATGATCATCAACTTTGACCCCCCTAAACACTTTTTGAGCCTAATGATCCTTTCATTTCTCAACCCATGAACCAAGCCTACGTTACATCCCTTGCAAAGTCTCTTCAGATTAGGGCACTTGAATTAACGTAAAAGTTTATATGTTTGAAAGCATTGCTCAAGAAGTGCGAGTAAGATAATTTCTGTCTCATTTCGTGTGTTTCTTGACTTGTAAATTCCAAGACAATTGCAACATGTTATTTTTCAACAGTCTCGACTCAAAGAGTTCCCTTTGTTAAGCCATTGACCAAGCCGACGGTATGGTCCCCGTTAAAGACCTCTCAGATTGGTAAGGTCGTATCACTTGCGAGATTGCACAAGACCCTTGTTTGGCATGATGATAGTAAGATAGAGTGATTGTCAAAATCTTGCATCAAAGGTCGGGATGAAATTACTCTTTTTAATGAGGATGAGAGAAAAGTCCTTTCAGATCGAAGGATCCCTCATTTGACACATCGATAACACTCATGTGTTCAGATTGGAATATTCTTTTGAGATATTTCCCGATGGAAATTAGGCGATGCAAGATTGATAGAAATCATCACGCATTAACCTCATTTGAATTAATGCATGTCCGTGAACGCATATTGCCTTTCCTACAACCAAGTTTTGCGGAAACGTATCCCCAAGGAACGAGAGATGTCACCGAGGTAAGTATATCTCTATCCATACCTTAAATACTTATCATTGTACAGGTATTCCTTTTCAAGCACCGGTGCTCGATGGAGTCGCCCCCCAAAATTTTTTTCCCAGATTCATTCTAATTAGGGGACCGTAGAATGGTATGGGTCCTGGAAAATGAATCCCAGTTTAGGCGACCGTAGAATGGTACGGGTCCTGGAAACTGATTGCCTATTCAGGCGATCGTAGAAAGGTACAAGTCTTGGAAAGTGAATCCCCGTTTAGGCGACCGTAGAAAGGTACGGGTCCTAGACAACATTTATTGCTCTAACAGGCGATCGTAGAAAGGTACGGGTCATCGAAAAGCAATTTCTCATTCAGGCGACCGTAGAAAGGTACGGGTCTTGGAAAAGCAATTTCCCATTCAGGCGACCGTAGAAAGGTACAGGTCCTAGATACAACCAAACACTGCCATACTGGGCGACCGTAGAAAGGTACGGGTCCTAGGAAAGCAGTTTCCTCACAAAATCTTGCTGCCATACTGGGCGACCGAAGAAAGGTACGGGTTCTAGGAAAGCAGTCTCCTTGCAAAGCCTTGTTACTATTCTAGGAGACCGTAGAAAGGTACGGGTCCTGGACATGTAACACCAACTATCTTGAGTTACTCTACCCTTCTTGAAGGTAAGTTGTTCTAGGTAGGTTCATTTGACATCTCAGTTTGGATCTGGATGTCTCAATTATTTTTGTTGAATATCTCACTCTGGATGTGAATGTTCTTCGACCTTTCTCGTTATACCTTAGTCTGGATCTAGGTATTTCGAGCTTCAAAAATCATGACATCTCAGTTTGGGCCAAGATGTCTTCATTATTTTCATTCAAACATTTCACTCTGGATGTGAATGTTTTTCAATCTTTCTCGTTATACCTTAGTCTGGATCTAGGTATTTCGAGTTTTAAAAATCTTGACATCTCAGTCTGGATCTGGATGTCTCAATTTTTTTCGTTGAACATTTCACTTTGGATGTGAATGTTCTTCTCAATCTCAATGTCTCAATCTATTACCTGTTACATTCTTCAAGGAACCTAAGTGAGAGTTGGGTACCTGTGGATTAAATGGGAATTTATCATGTACCTCAAGATGCTCTACCGCACATGATTGGTAAGTGACTGTAGGTACGTTCTTTCCTTTTGCATCATGCATTTGCATTAGCATTTCCATGCATCATATAAATTGCATTTTAAAATGGGATTCATTTCCCGACAAAAAAAAAATCAAAATCATTCAGTGCATGTGCATGATCAAAATTTACGTTTCAATTTGTCTTTGAAGGCAACCTCTACGAGCTCACCTTCAAAGAGGGACAGCTGTTGACACCTAAATTTTGGCGATCCGGTCATTTATTTATTACATAGAAAATTAGGGGTCAATTTTATCTCTGAAAAAAAAATATTAATTGCATAGCATATAGATTTAGGTACATTTATTTTTAATTTGCATTTTTTTGCATTTATTTATTGGACCGGTGACGGATGGGTTCAAATTAGTTGGACTAAGCCCACGGAGCGAGCAAATTGGTCTAAGCTCGTTTTCTTTAATGATCGAAAATTATCTCGTCAAAATTAGTGATTTGAAATTTTTCCGAGATATGACGAATTTTTTGGATAGGGCATATATGAAACAAATATTGCGTTTGGAAAAGTGAATATTGCGTTTGAAAAAAAAAGATTTTCGTGGATATTGATTTTGAAAAATTAAAAACCCTAATCGGTGGCCTATAAAAAGGTAAAACGCATAGGGTTTTTGGGGGGGCCACACGTTGAATATACGGCTACAATAGAGAAATACACTTGAGGAATAGAGAGAGAAGGGAGGGAAAGAGCCCTCTCGGCCAACAATTCTTGGCCAAGTCGATCATCTTGCTATCCTGGACTGACATCACTCGCTGTCCTATTGAGCCGCAACGCCCCCACCGCTGTCCGCTGCCTCCTTGCACCGTTGCTGAATTTTCAACGACGACCGCTTGAGAGTCGCTCATCAACAACTCTCTCTCCTGGTTTTTTTTTTTCCAACGTCCACGGCATCACTTCAAGAGCAACCTTCATCGGCGATCTCCATCGACATCTGGCTCATGCGCGACACCAAGCGTCGTTAACGGACCAAGTCAGATCGTCCAGTGGACTAAAAGAGGTAATTTTGGGGATTATTTAATGGCCCTGGTCAAAGTTTTGAAAGTCAGCAATATTGGGAGCGATACACAAAGAAAGGAATCAACGTAGGGGTAACAAGGGATCATTCTGGAAGCCTTCACAAATTAGAAGAGAAAGAGAGAAGAGAGGAGACTTCTTCGGCTGGATCTAGCATTCACACGAGCCGCCCATCGCATTGCCCAGCGCCCCATCTATCGTCGCTTTTACGTTGCCGCGTGTTGTTCCCTAGCGTTAGCTTGTTGACGCATCCAACCACCTACGGCAACGACGAGCTACCCGACAACGTCCTTGCTGCCCACGGAGCCTCACCTTGCCAAGCGAAATGACGAGAGCCACCCTCGCTAACCCGTTGCACCATGCCCTCACTGTCGATGACATCACTTGCATTGCCCCTGATGGCCTGTCGTCCTTCGCTATAATATATCGCAGTACCCGCGACATTGGTAAGCTTTTGGTTCGAAGGGTCGCCTGCGGCAAGCTCCAATGTCACAGAGGTTTTTCGGTGCGGTGGAGCATGACTAGATCACCGCTCCCATTGCTGATTCTCGTTGGTCTCGATCCATCCATCTTGCTTGCATTGGGTTGACTTCCAGCAAGACTCGGCATGTGTTGGTTTCCTGACATGTCAAATTAGCTTGCACTTGGCCACGTTTGTCAATTTTTTTTTGCAGGTTATATTGGTGTTCTCTCACCTCATAAATCTCAGCTCCTGGGGATGTCCTCGAGCTAGACAAAAGGTGACGTCGCTTTTGTCGCACTATCGGTGACCCGCAACTATTTGTAGCTAGATCACGACACCGGCAACCTGAGCTCCCTCATCGTTCCCATCGCCGGAGTTTCAAGTGCGAGTCGGTTACGACCCCGATTGCATTAGCTCAAATTTGGAAATTATCTTCAAATTTAGGTAAGATATTCGCCGTCTAATATACGTCTATTAGTATGTAACTTGCACATTTATAAGTGATAGACGTATTTTCCGATTAACGTTATTTGCCTAATTCGCAACCGCGCACCGATTTTTTATTCCATCTATAAGGCTTTAGATGGAATAATTAATCATGCGGGAATAAAATTGATATCTTGATCTTTAAGGCTTAAGATCAATTTATAGATTTTATTAGCGAAATAATCAAGTTTGATTGAATATTGTTTCTAGATTTGAACTATGGATATTATTCTTGGTGATCGTGAATGATTTGGTGCTTATCCCTTAATTGCTTTATTTATCCCGAAAATAAAAAAAAAATGCATTTGCATATCATGTAGATTAGAATTGATTGCATGATAGGTTAGTTATCTTGAAGGCATTTAGAATAGATAGCATTTCACTTTAGTTCTCCCATTTAGTTAGATTTTTATTTTCTAGTGATTTTTAATTAAGAATTTTCATAAAAAAATACAAAAAAATCATGCGCACGTCATGTAGGATTAGGTTTATGAAATTTTCGTCATTTAGTGATTGTTGCTAGGTTCATTTAGTTAGAAATTGCTCGTCATTAGAATTAGGTCATTTGATTAATTTAGATTGCATATTTAATTGTTGCATTTCTTTAATTTCGAATTTCATGAAAAATACAAAAAAATTTAGAATAAATTCATTTCATGCTTTAGGATAGATTGCATGCTTATTCATGTCATGTAGTTTAGATCATATTGCCATACCATATCATCTCATGTTAGATTAGTAGCATGCATTTCATAAAGCATGATTCTCATTAAAAAAGTGAAAACAAAAAATTGAGTGATTGTGTGTTAATTAGAAATCATATCTAGGATTGTTGATATGAAT
Organism: Eucalyptus tenuipes; assembly: GCA_014182365.1. NCBI lineage: Eukaryota > Viridiplantae > Streptophyta > Magnoliopsida > Myrtales > Myrtaceae > Eucalyptus > Eucalyptus tenuipes. The sequence goes on along the minus strand of CM024539.1, from coordinate 26,424,311 downwards.
TCTGATTTAACAAGGCTGATGCTTTCGTTGCTTTGAGGTAAGTCCTGCAATTTATTCACTGCTTTATCTGAGTGTTAAATTGGTGATTTGCGTACTCGTATGATCATCTCACATGTTAGGGAAGTGAATAATCCATTCAAGTTGCTTGCCAAACATTTTTTCAAAAATAAAAGAGAAAGGTACCGAAAGGGCGTTAGTGAAAGCTAGCGTAATCAAGTCCTCGAACTCATAAATCTCTGGTTTGTAGAAGTAAAGTAAATCTCCCGTTACTTTACTTGGGTTTCTAATTGACCCATCAAAAATAGATTAGTGGCGACTCCTGATTGAAAATCATCTGCATGTTAAGAGCTTGAACCTAAGTCGTGAATTGGTATGGGCTTGGGAGAGCCCGAGCTAAGTTTAGAGTTAGTAATCCATTAGCCAAATTCTAGGTGGTGCACCCGAAATTTTGGTCGCGACACCTGCGACGCTTGTGACTTCTAATGCGAGGCCCGGCCTAGCCTTGGCAATTGAATGCCTTTCATAGCTGAGACATCACATTGTCTCAAAATTTTTCATGAATGATTTTGAGATTTTTTTTTTGAAATATCACATGTACCTTTCACACATATCATCCCATTATGCATTACAAATTGCTTGTGCTTGTGTTTGTGATTGGCGCATGCCCTTGATAATAAGTGACCTATCGACGGTTCACTTTCTTGCTTGATTGATTGAGAAACAAGGTTCAAAAGACCTGCATGCATGTTAAAATTTTTTGCAATGCATGTGATTCTTAGATGAATGGTAGGGTCGATGCATAATATCGAGGAAAAACCCTAAGATCATATAGATCGCTTGATTAGGAGACTTAGTAGCGTTATTGGCCATGCGAGTATACAATTGGTCAACAATTGCTATAAGTCACAAAAAAAAAAATGGATTGGGTAGGTGTCTTAATGGGACCTTCACATGAAAGACAAAGGCCGACCCGAGGCCCCAAAACTTGACTTTCCCATTGTACTTCTTTTAAACGATTGATCTTGACATGATGTCTTGTTTTTGATTGTTTTGATGTGTACGCTTGTCTCTTTCCATTATATGCACCTAGTTATAAGTTTCTTAGATTAGGTTTAGATTAGGACCCCGAAGATGGAGAAAACGTGAAGACGGTGGAGGTCGATGTCTATTCCGACCATTATCATATACTATTCATTTTCCTGACATATGTCTCGGGTTCCATTTATTGTATAAAACCCGACGAGTTGCGGGTTTTCTCTCTTTCTCTCATCTTTTTCAATTGTGTTTTTCTTTTATATTTTTTAGGAATGCATGATAGATTTACTGCTTTCCTTGATTGTTTACTTACTGTCTTGCAATTTCAATTCCATTAATTGTTTTCTTTTCTTGTTTTTCTAGAAATAGAATAGAATGAAAATGACCAACCACGTATGATCACTTAGTTTAGGACAAATGATCCCGAAAATGTAAAAAGAAACGCATGGACATGTTAAGAAAACATAACATACTGTTTAGGTACCGAAAGGGCGCTAATAGAAATATTAGCATAACCCAAGTCCCCGAACCTAGATATTTGGTTGCGTAGAAATCGAGGGAACTCTCCCAATCCTCGATTGGGTTTTCTAGCCAACCCCAAAATGAGGCTAGTGGCGACTCCTGTCTTATTTTTAGGTTGTCATAAACGACTAGACCGTACAAATAATATGTCGTGCGGGGTATGAGTTTCGATGAAACTCACGATGGTTTAGCATACTCGACATGGGAAGTAACCCAAAGGATGAAGTGATGCCATCCATATGGGCGAGCGACAAGAGGGCTATAATGGTAAAAGTACCCTTAAATCCCATATCTACACCTGACCCCTTTCTTCTAAGGTGTGTGGCTCGTGTGGGTATGGATTGCGACACTCCGCTGTCATGTGGGGTATGAGCTTGGGAGAGCTTGTGATCTCGTGGAGGGAACTCACGAGAGGCTTGATCCAAAAGGCGAGGTGATGACGTCTTTTGGAATGTGAGTCGTGAGAGAACTCTTATGATCAAGTACCCCTGAACCCAACCTTTCCCCCTTTTTCCCTCCTCGTGATGATGAGGGATTCGAGGGCGGCGAGATTGGGTCGTGTCAGTCCCCCCTGGCAATCGACATTGTCTCGATCTCATTATCAAGACGGCATCCAAGGCGACCCCTAGGCATCGGCCTCACTAGGGCCGACATTGTCTACAATTTCAATATCAGGGCGGCATCTGGGGCTTTACCTTAGGCAACGACCCAGCATCCCCTAGCATTGGCTTCCTCCTCAAGTTAGGCGTGCAGCCCCCTTCCCTTCTAAGTTGGGCGTGTGGTTCTCCCATTCTAAGGCAAAAACAGTTTTGAGCAACTTTTGAAATCAATACCATTACCTTATCAAAGAGGTGTGAAAAATTATAAATTTCTAATATGTTGTAGAGAAGATCTTAGAAAACATTTTTTTATGAGGAATCCAAGCCAAATTTATTCTGTGGGAAGGGAAACAAATCACAACCCAAAAATTCGTCCGTCAAGCAGATTCAACAGTAAGAGAAAGAGACTCATTTTGAAATTCAAATCTTTACAAAACTCTTTGAAATTTTAATATGTTGTAGATATGGATGTCATTAAAAACTATTGTGAATGAAGTATGTCAAAATTCGAAAGGGAATATTTCATAAAAATTAAAGAAAGCAATTTGGTTACCGTTTTCACTATACTAGGTAGGTTCTATAAGGTAATTGATTGGGTCTTCGTCCCAACCATTTCACCTCTAAAAAACATGAAATTTAAATATGTTATAGATTAAGATGTTTTGAACAACTTTCATGAAGGAAGTTTCTATAAATTTGAAAAGCATGAAAGATCCAGTGATTTTGAAAAACTGGGAAGTCAAAACCTATGAAACTCAAGGTGGCATCAAGGCTATAGGATAGCCATAATTAGCTCCAATGTGTCCTATTTTTATTGGGACACTTCGTTTGGATACTTTGCTTAATTCCCAAGGTAAATTCTTGATAATCATGACCATATCTAGAAAAATCTATGTGGAATGATAAGTCAACCTCTTTCATGAAGAGGCTAGGGTTTCTAGAGAATTCTATTTTGTCCCTTTCTTCCTCAAGAAAGCGGTCCAGAGAAATCTATCGTCTAGGTTGGTTCCAAGGCCGGAAAATGGATCATTAGGTAAACCTCAAAAAATCGAATCACGTACACCTGAGATTCGGCCATCACGCTCCATGCTCGCCCGAACCGTTCATTTGGACGGTCGATCAGCCTAAAGATTGTCCTCCGGTTGATTCAAGGATAATCCTAAGGCTACCCATGGCATAGCACTAAACCAATGCACTCATGGACCTTAGAATTAGTGACGAAATAACCAGGTTTATCCTTGAGCTCATTCCGGTCGACACTCGATCCATCTGTATTGTCACAACCCCGACTCCATCTCTAAGGTCTCTGCAAGGGTTATTTTCGCGACGTCCCAGACGCGTTGCTATCCCATTTATTTTTATCTTTTCATTAAGCACATGCGAAAGCATTACAAACAACACCTAGACAATAAAAAGCAACCAGGAAAACAATCACTTGCAAATATACAATTATATTAGTTACATTTACAGGCCCCATTGTCATGGGCCATTCTATTTACAACCACTACATTTTCTACGCTTCAAAGGTCTGGTAAACCTTAACTCCTCTAGCAAGATTGCAACTCCAGCACTAGTGGGAGACCTCAATGCCTACAATTTTGAAAAAAAAAAAAAACGGGGTGAGTTGTAGACTCAGTAAGTAAAGTCCACTAATTTTCGGGTAGGAGGATGTCTCGCCTATCAACAAGCATATAACTCATCCAAGACATTAGTTGATGATAGATCGATAGCAAAATAAAAGCTTTGTCTCGAATGAAACATGTGAAATCCTCAATCAACAATATACAAGCATAACTCGATATTGACCCACAACATGAGGAGCTCACGCCTCACTCAATATTATAACAACATAAACAAAATACCTTCCATAATATGAGGAACTCATGCCTCATTCATATGCAAGCATAACCAAAAGTCATTTCATAATGTGAGGAACTCATGCACACGAGATTCATTTATTAATAGTCGAAATCCATCGACTCTTCCAGAATTCACTGGGCATCCGAACTTAATCGAGTAACGTCCCCTAATCGAAGGGTGACGGCTATAATTATCACAACATCTCATCCTTCTGACGAGGCATCCCATTGGCGTGGGGGCATCTCGTTCTTATTAACGAGGCATCCTGTTGGCGAGGGGGCATAATTGCTGAGTTATTAGTCCATCGCGTGTCCATGCATCAAGCATCACAATGTGGTTTTTATCTTCACTTTTAGTTTAAGGGCCCGAAGGCATGCGATGTACAAGTGTGTGAAATGACTTACCAGAACCGAGACATTGAACATGGCTTGGGAACAATATACCTTGATATCACATTGAGACCATGAAAGGACTAATCCAACTTGATCCCATGTACATTCAAGGCTGATGAAACCCCTTTTCGGAGCTCGAGGCATGAACTAATACATGCACTCGTGAAAGAGTTTGAAATGGTTTTGTAAGGAAATAACAAACTTTCACGTAAACGCTTTTTAAATCGGTTTGAGTCAAAGCATATTCGAAGCATATCAACAAGTACACAAATCAGACTTCTTTCAAAGCAATTCAAGCCAAAGCACGAGCCAAGCTCAACAAACAAGAACCGAACTCAATCAAGGAACAAAGTCACAACCTAACCTCAAGTAGTAACCAGTCGATCAACTTTAGTTAAGGACTCGTCACATGCTCGGAATGGCGTAACACAACATCCTAGCCAATTATTAGTAAGTTTTACTTACTCCACTTCAAGGGACGGCCTAGATGACCGAGTAACGTGCAGGCTGATGAACGAGCAAGAGGGCGTGACCACGAGAAAGAGAGAGGGTGATGGTGAGGGTGAGGTCGAGAGAGGGAGGAAGAGGAGGTGGTGTGGAAATGAGGGGAGGGAAGGCCTCTATTTATAGGAAAACCCCTAATGATGATCTTTCCAAATTGACCAATCATCTTCATGTAGGTGGACAATCTAGGTTGAGGAGGGGCCAAGCTAAAGAGATGGGTGGCAAGTCTAGTTCCTAGGGGCGACACTTGCTCATCTTTCCATTAGTCCATCTAAGGGGTCGAGTCATCATGAAATAATTATATGTAATTATTATGGGGACACCTAAGCCAATGACTAAGTCTCTCACATTTAATGTTTGGATCTTAAGTAATTATTAGGCTAGATATCTTCATATTACAAACTTAAGGTCGGGCAAAGCATTATGGCCTATTCCTTTGAGGGACACCTCAACTTGGCATTGAAGAACTAGAGTCCAAGATATTTAATGCATCCTTATCCTAAATTAAGAAGACTATAGATTAGCCTTGCTCCTTAAGTTGGGCATGTAGCCCCCTCCCCTTCCAAGTTGTGCGTGTGGCCCTTTTATCCTAGGGTGAAAACAGTTTTGAGCACTTTTCGAAATCAGCATCAATACCTTATCAAATGGGTTCGAAAAATTATAAAATTTTAATATGTTGTAGATAAAACCCTAAATGACATTTTTCATGAGGAAGCCAAGTCCCATTCGTGCTGTGGAAAGAGCAGCAAATCACTTAACACAACCCAAAAATTCGTCCGTCGAGCAGATTCAACGATCGGAGAGAGAGACTCATTTCGAAATCCAAATTTTCACAAAACTCTTTGAAATTTCTATATGTTGTAGGAATGGATGTCTTTTAAAACATTCATGAAGGAAGCATGGTTAAATTTGAAAGGGAAAAGTTTATAGAAATTCAAGAAGGCAACCTGGTCACTGTTTTCATTACACGGGACAGGTTCTAGACGGAGAATGATTGGGCCTTCGTCCCTACCATTACACCTCAGAAAAATATGTAATTTAAGTATGTTTTAGATTAAAATGTTTAGAACAACTTTCATGAGGAAAGCTTCTCCAAATTCAAACCACAAAAAGCTCTATAAAATTTGAAAATGGAGAAGGTCTAGGAATTTCGAAAAACTGGAGAGTCCAAACCTATGAAATCTTAAGTGGCAAGTCTAAGGAGGAGGGGTGGCCCCCTACTTGGCCTTCAAGATCCCTTGTCATCATTCTTCTAGACATTGAGTCACTCTCTACCATTAATGAGCTTATGACTCACTCTCTCTTAATATGTAACCATCCAAAATTTCATGATTACATTTCAAGAGTAAGACTAATGATGCCAAGTGTCCTACTTAGTCATCATGCATTAATAGGCTACCTTCCAAGAACATTAAATACACCATGGGAAATATCAAGTTAGAAGGTCATCTCATTAGGCGGGAGTCAATCGAGTGTAACCACGATCGATTACCTTATTTGGCCTGAAGTTCGTGCCTAAGCCATGATCGGATAAAGCCAAATGCAACCAGGCTTAACTGGTGAAATCGAGTTCGGATTTCTCTCTATAAAGGGCTTGAAGTTGAGGACGTTACCTATATGGTTCATGGTCCGCACATTACCAATCCACGATCGAACATCACCAATTCAAGATTCCTTTCTAATCACTAAGAATTGAATAGAGAATGATGCATTTTCGGTTGGAAAATGATCGCATTTGGTCAAGTTGGATCGTTTGTGTATCGGTGCATAGCCGGTGGAATCACCCGTGATTGAGCATTGCGACCGGTCGGATCGACCCATGATCATCCACCGATCCAAAATCATCCCGTGATCAATCTTCATAATCAAAGGTCATCTTATGAGCTGGTGATCCTATCCCATCGGTATGATTGGTAGAAAATTCACGGCCAATACCTTGACCAGTTCGTGACCGGTCGATCGATTGGTCGGTCGAACCATGACTGATCCATGATTCCTTATCGATCGAACCGATCTATCCATGGCCAATAGCCCATGATCGATCCTTTTTTAACCTTATGGCCGTTCCTTACGGGTTCAAAATCGAGGATGTTACATTCTCAGTAAGATCACCATTAAGGAAGGCATTCTTAACATTTATCTAGAATAGAGGCCATTACTTAATAGTTGCGATAGTAAGAAGACTTTGAACGAAAGTAAGACAGGCAACTAGAGCAAATGTCTTGTCATAGTCAATCCCATACTCCTAAGTAAAACCTTTTACCACTTGTCTAGGTTTATAGCATTCCACCATACCATTTGTCTTAGTCTTAATCTTATAGACCCATCTATAACCTATAGCTAACTTTCCAAAAGGAAAATCAACAACTTCCGAAATATGAGATTAGCCTAACACGTGCAACTAATTTGCCATCGCTTGCTACCAAAGAGGATTAGTTCGAGCTTCTCTGTATGTACTGATAGGAAGCAATAGTAGTGTAACAATGAAAATCACGAAACCGAACAAAAGGTTGACTTACTCGGGTGGAGCAATGAATAGGAGAAGAGGGAATGATCAAAGGTGAAGAATCCACGGATGGTGCAAACAACTAAGGAATTGTCGAAGTGGGATCACCATAGGTACCTTCATCAATATTAGGAGAAGACGACTTCGAAGAGGAAGATTAGATTGCTATATATTTAGGAAATAGATCCACTAAAGGATTGGTAAAAAATGAAGGAGCGGGAGAGGAGTCGGAAGGATGAAGCAAAGAGAACATCTTATGTTCCCAAAAAGTAACATGTCGAGATATGCGAAGACAATTAGAGACAGGATCCCAACATTGATACCTTTTGTGCTCAATCCCATACCTAAGGAAACAACATAGACAAGCACGGGGTTCTAATTTCGTGCATTCATCTGGAAGAAGATGGACAAAGCAGGCCCTAAAAAGACTCAAAAAAGATTATAATTAGGAACACTGCCATACAAGCACTCATAAGGAGAGATATTACCTAGAATAGGCGATGGAGTGCGATTGATAGTGTATATAGCAATATAAGAAGCCCTCCCTAGAACTATACCGGATAAGAGGCTGAGATTAGAAGTGTGTGAACAACCTCCAAGATGCATTGATGTTTACGCTTTGCTTGACCATTTTGTTGAGAAGTCCCTAGACAAGATCAATGAATGACGGTACCATTTTGAGAAATAATTTCACAAAATTCCATGTCTTTATATTCCATGGCATTATCAGTACGGAAGATCTTGATGTTTTGAGAGAAATTGTGTTTTGATCATGGTAACAAAACCATGGTAAATATGAGACAGTTTAGATCAATGCTTTATAAGATAGAGCCATGTAAAACGAGAATGATCATCTACAAAAATCACAAAGTAACGAGATCCTCCCATAGTGGGAATAGGAGATGGGCCCCAAATATCAGAATGAATTAAATCAAAGAGATCATAAGAAACAGATTCACTAAGATCAAAAGGTAAGCTGTGATGTTTTCCCAACTTATATGACAAGCAATCAAACTATTTATCGTCAACAGACTAAATGACCACTAGAAATCAAATGACTTAATCTAGAAAAGGAAGTATGCCCCAAACAAGAATGCCAAGTTTCATATGATACTGTGACAACACAACTACTAAGAGCAATTGGAATCTTTGGGGGGATAAGCTCAAATAGGCATCCCACTTTACGACCTATCCTAATTATTTGTTCCTTTTGTGGATCCTACACACGACAACCATTAGAAGAGAAATGAATATCAAAGCCGACTTCACATAGTTGACTCGTAGATATCAAGTTCAAGAAGAGTTTAGGAACCACGAAAGTGTCTAGTAATGACAATGTGGACATTAAAATGTTTCTTATATGGCTAACTGGCAAATGTGAGTTATCAACTATATGAATGGTAGGCGTTTGTGAAAGTAATGACTTTGACTTAAACAAATTGGCGTTTGAAGTCATGTGATTGCAATAGGAAAAATAAAAAAACCATGAATTATAAGTACCTAGAGTCACGAATAGAGCAGAAGTTCTAAGGACAGAAGATTTGGAGGTATCGGATTCTCGAAGAATGGAGCGGAGATCCTCTAAAGATAAAGTAACATATGAGTTATTGGAAGAACCCTCAATAGTAGCAACAGTGGCAAATGAGTGTGCAAATGGACCTCTGTATCGTTATTGGTTATTTGTCCCAGAAGGCTGCCAAGGTTGTCGTCAATAGCTAGTGTTTGAAAGATGACCAATTCGATGACAATATGTGCAAGTTTGCTACGCGACGAGGAAGAAGCAAGTGTAGCAAGAATTGCATCTATAGGAGCGGATAAAATAGGATGGCGCACCTTTAGAGTAACAAGCCGGGTGGTCTCTTCTATCAATAGCTCTGAAACAAATGCCTCAAAAGAAGGATATGGATCTCAATGTAGAAGTGAAGCTTGTACAGGGTCAAACTCATCATTTAGCGCCATCAAAAATTGCATAACACGCATACGATCACGATATTTAGTGAACTTGCAAGCATTGGTGGCGGCTTCCAACTGTGGCTTAGATAAAGCTAATTGATCCCAAATAGCATGCATAGAGGATAAAAAATCATTAACAAACTGACTTGTCTCTTGATGCATGCAATGCAAATTTCCTAATAGTTGATATTGATGAGCAATATCCGAGGTGGAGTAATGGCCAGCAAGCAAATCCCATGCTTCATTTGCTGTATTCAGACAACCAAGCTGAAGCCTAGTAGAAGGTATCGAATTATTCCAAAACCATGTCAAAATCTTATTGTTCTTGTTGTCCCACTCCTCCAAACGCTCCATATGCTTTTCTCTAGTTTCATTAGCACTACTTGTAGGCTCACAATTTTCCCCAATGACATAACGCCAAAAGTTTGCATCCTCTCAAAAAACTTGACATTTTTTGAGTCCATTAAATATAATTTAATCCATTCAATACAGTTTGAATGGATATTGGCATGTCCATTTTTTTCATTGAAAATGCACTTATTGATGTAATAAATACCAAGAAACTAGTACTGGGAGTACAAATATGGATAAAATAACGCCAAAAATGGAATCAGCATGTCGGAATACCTTGGGATCGATCAGTCGACTTCGGTCAACTCTGGTCATGTCATGCCCCAAACCTCGAGCACGTGACTATCCCTCAACGATTGATTCAAATGCGACATCTCAGGATGCGTCGCCGACTCATCATTTTTATCTTTCGATTGAACGCATGTGGAAGCATTTAACAAAACAACCCAATCAACCATCAAAGAGTAGGGATAGCAAAACACAACAAAAAATTTTCAAAAGCAGCGCATTTATTTAACAACTTGTTAACCCTAGGAGTTTGACATGTATGGGTCTACAAGAAAATGGTAACTCCTAAATGATCTATAAGCAAAAAGGGTCAGTAGGGTCAGGGTTAACTTCAGCTTCACTATCTCCGGGGCCAACCAAAATTGACGCCAGGCATGCTCGCGTCTTGATCCATCGAGGCCCCAAACTGCACTCAACGATTCTCCATACTACGGGCTTGAAAACAATTAAAAACGGGATGAGATATAAATCTTAGCGAGTTAATAGCCTAAGTCTCGACTAGGACGCTAATTCGTCTCATAGGCAATCTAAACACGCACGATATACAAACTTACCTTACCTTGGCGCACCCTTGCACGTTAGTACATCTCACATGGCAATATTAATGCAACAAGTATAAACAATAATCAAAATACCTACACATTACCAACACACGTGTTTACAATCAATCATAAAGATATCCAGAATATTAAAAATATTAAGAATATTATAGATATTCAATATGTGGTAAGGATATCCAGAATATTAAAGATATTCAAAATATCTAGAATATTGTAAAAGATAATCTCAATGTATCTAACACAACCGGTCCTAAACCTATTATAAAGATGTCAATTTAGTTATAAACTTTTCAATTTTGCCAATTTAGTCATAAACTTTTGCACGAAATTCCAACGTGTAGTCTTTCTGTTAATTCGTTGAAAATAGCTAACATGACGATCCAGTCATTTTTGGCCGTCCTATGTGACATACCACCATGTCAACAATTTCCATCGAAAATTGGTTAGAATGATTACATTAAAATTTCAAACAAATGTTACTAAATTTGCAAAATTGGAAAGTGTAAGATTGAAGTGATCTTTGTACAATAGGTTTATGACTGATTTGACAATTTCCTTACATTTTCTGACACCATACTTCCAATAATAATTTTTAGCTCATTCCTAAAATTCTACTAGACACTAGAAAATTAAACCATATTTCTTAAAAATAGTTTCCTTATCAAATATTTACCATTTGTGTCAATTATTCCAGGAAATAAAAAGAACCTGAAGTCTTCTTGTAATTTTATCGAGACTCGAGGCTAGTGTTAGAGTAGTCTATCATTTGCCCAATCCAAGAGCTAAAACTATAATATAGAACGAGAATCACGAGTTACCATAAAGATAGAGACCGAAGCTTCAGACAAGTTTATGTACTGATTGGGCCAAAGAAAAAGAGAAAAAGAGGCTCAGCCGAAGGTTGACAGCAAAGAATAAAATTCCCATGCCATATCATATTACTTTATCTTTTTGTCCTTGTTTATTCCTTCGCGTTTCTTTTTCTTACTTTATAATGGAGGTTCCAACAAACAGTCAATTGCTGTATCTGTTAAGACGCCAGTGCTCAGCTAGCTAAGAGAGGAAGTCAGCTATTCCCATTATTTGTTCCTTCTCGATGTTTCTTAGGACAAAGATCTTCGTTGCTTTTCTCAGCTTCAGTTTCTGCAATTTTTCAGAAGTCGGTGTCGTTGTCTTCTGAATCTTACTTCTGGGATTCATCAGCCCTCGAGTTCAGGTTTCCTGGCGCTAGTCTTGTGTTGTGTTGCACCTCTTTCTTGCTTGTTATTTTAGTTAGCTTGCATTTGCTTGTTCGTGCTTACTAACCCATATTACTTCAGGGACAGATGTATGTATTCTCCCTGCGCTTCGGATGTTTCGGCAAGTGATTATCGTACTTTAATTTGTTGGTTAGTACACTCAACCATGCTCTCTACAAGTTATAGCACATGTTTATGTTTGTTATCGATGTTCATTTTCTAATTGGTGAAAGAACTACCAGTAGAAATTATGACCCTTCACAACCTGTCACCTTTGACATTTAAAGCTTGCCATGTCAGGAAAAGTATAGCAAATGTGCTATCGAATGCAATCTTTCCTATGTGAATGGGATCCAAGAAGTCTGCAGGTTTAGAGATGTGGTAGGATTACAGGAATTATTTTTGGAGTTGAGAAGCAGCTTTCACTTAAAATTTTGAAAATCCAACCTCATAGCAAATGCATCTGAAGTCATCTAATCTATTGTTGTATTGTATTTTGGTGCATATAGTATAAGGCCACAGGCAAGTTGAAATGTGACGTTCTCATTGGGCGACACATCTATTTTACTACCCATCACAAAGATTTAAAGTAATAAAACTCCCAAAATTAGAAAAGAAAAAGGCCTTAGTTTATGAAGGCATGACCCAAAATTAGGACGAGTTTCTTTTAATACTAAATGCTACGGGTGTGCAGAGGATATGCGGAACCCGTGGACCTTAGAGAACAAGTTGGGTAGGTCTCATAATCGGAAGTAGAACTCACAGATTAGGTTCCAGCTCTAAAATTGCGGTAAAAGTGAGGATAAGGTATGTACCCTTTGCAGGAACCCTGCATGATGTTTTAATATAAAATAAATGCGTACTTAATTGTTTATGATTATTTGTTTTTTTCTTATGAAGTGATTCATACATTAATGTGTGAAAACTCTAATTAATCAATAATCTCCAACCTCATTTAGAAAATAACTCTCTCTCTCTCTCTGTCGGTTTTTCCTTATGAAGTGTTTCATACATTAATGTGTGAAAGCTCTAATTAATCAATAATCTCCAATCTCATTTAGAAAATGATTCTCTCTCTATCTCTCTCCGCACTACTATGTGCGTGAGTATGTTTTGACTTCATTTTAGTTTATATCATTGTGATAGGTTGTTGCCTCAACTCATGAATTTAACCAACAAACAGAAATTGGTTAATTTATATATTTTTGCCTTTGATTTTATAGGCGTTTTAGGATTGTTACCATTAGACATCAACATTGTTTTTAACATGTAATTCATTTAGGTGTTATGTTGAATGTTCAATGTGAGTAACTAGAACAACTGCAATTTTTGTTCAATGATAAAAACAAAAAACAATTGAATAAATACAAGGTACTTTAGGATACTTTTGAATGGAATAATAATTTCAAGTTTCAAGGTGATTTCAAAAGCCTATAAAATGTGTTTTAGAGTCCAAAAACTTGGAACCGTCATTTATGCAGTTACACACCTCTACTTTATGGTCCCATATTACTGCTCCTTTACCTTTTTTTCTTTTCGTTTTAAATAAAAATATATTTTAAAAATAATTTGGAAGACTAATATTTGAAAAATAAAGACAGAAAAGACTTAACATCTATAGAATTTGTGCAGAATTCACCTTTACAGAAATTTAATAGAATGTGGAGGCGAATATAAAAAAAAATCCCAAAAATGAAATTATCCGGATTGCCAAATAATTCATAACTTGCTCAAATTTGACAAGATCAAACTTTTCCGAGAAAAGCTTGCCAAAACAACTTTTTTAAGCATCAAAATTTTGTCCGAGTAAATTTATAGAAAAAGACAAAAAGTTATAGTAGAAGAGTGGAGGAAATTTATTCCTTTTTCCCCAAATTAAGTTCTATATTTTCTTTCATCGATCCCTGAATAGTCAACATTGAAAACCTAGTCAAAGATGAATAAAACTCAAAATGCCAAAAAATGTTCTTTTTTCCGGAAAATGAAATTCTTAGTTATTTGTTATTGTCATAATTAAATTCCTAAAAAAAATGTGACTAAAATATTAATGTAAAATCTTCGGAATATGCAAGAAATTACAATTAAATCCTTATTTCCAATTTTCCCCTTTTGTAATTACCATTAGTAAACCAAGAATCTACGATGACAAAACCAATTGGAACACCAATAATTCGCATTCCCAAACCCACGTAGATAGTCGATGGTTTTAAGAATGATCAAAAGCGGCTTCAACAAAGCAAAGCTTAGAAGGGTCATTATTTTGCATTTGTAATTGGAAATTTACTTGGAATAGATCATTCTTTCCTTGGGGAATTTTCCTTAAGTTGTTACTCTCCTAAATTTTTTTTCTGATTTGAGAAAATGCTTTAGCGCAACATTTTTCCATATACACCAAATTGTAGTGAGTATAGCCAGTTCATTATTTTGAAAAATCAAGGAAGACTCATAAGAAGGTGGACGGCTAACGGCACAAATTTGTACCGAAGCTTCTTCATAGACAGTGAAGGTCTAGATGATCACATCATAAATGAAAAAGAAAGAAAATAGAAGGTGGAGTCGCAAAAGAAAATACAATCACCAACTCTAGGAAAGGAATGAGAGATGAACATGGAAAGAGCTGGGAAAGTGGATAACTATGATGGGACTTTTTCCTTCTATCAATCTATTTTGAATAGTTATAATAGTTTGTATTTATTTTACTTTTTACTTTTTATTTAATTCTTAATTTTGCTGATCACGGATAATATTATTCTTTTTAAAATTCAAAACTCCTGACAATTCCACAATATTCAATTATTAATATGTAGTTTATTCATAATTTTTTATTCTTTTAATTTTGACAGGCAAAAAAAAAAATGCTTTTTTTTTATTTTTGCTTTGAACAAAAATATCTACCTATGTACTCTCATTGCCTGGACTTCCAATGAACTAAATGAACTTACAATTATCAAAAGGAATTTTATTTGCATTGTGAATCTTCCTTTCTATTTGTAACGCCTGAAAATCATCATCAACAAGTGAAACACAAAGAACTTAATAAAGTATTTAAAAAAAAAAAATTACGCACGTTGTGTTTGACCGGTGGGTCACTTCACACATATGCTGCATCCGATACAGAATGAAAATCTAGAGTGCTACTTATGCATAACTTGTAGGATAAGCAATGTGCACACTCTTGAATTCAATGATGCGAGATTCTTATAGATTGAGAGAATTAACGCATGCAATATTGTATGAATTTGTGCAGTCTTGTGAAAGCTTTTTGTAATTGTTCTTCCTAAGCAATGTGAACCTCACTCTGCATTTGCATTGATGTCTAGTGAGCACACCTGAACGAAGCTGCCATGAGTTTGAACCCCGTGTTGCAACTGTTAAAAGGCCTGTGGGAGGAGTGGGGGATTCAGTTATTGGTCACCTTAAGCTTTGCCTGCGAGATTGTTCTCGCAATATTAGGCAGCCATCGGAAATATATGACGTCAAATTTAGCTACATTCATCATATGGGCCACATACTTACTCCTTTCTTACTTTGCAACAATGGCGCTGGGCAAGCTTACTGTGGTCCACATCGATGATTCTGAGAATCGGGGTTATGATGTGGTGTTGGAAGGGCTGTTGGCCCCATTGCTTCTGATGCAGCTCGGGTACGTAGACGGCATGACAGCCTATGCGGTGGAAGATGCCCGGCTGGGATTGAAACAGATGCCCAACATCGGGGTTACGGCCGTCGTAGTGGTTTGCATTCTCGTTCGATGTGGGGACCGCTCGTCCCCCGTCTCATGGCTGTACTTCCCCTTGTCTGTGGTTGGAATTGTGAAGTCGGTGGGATGGGCCTGGGTTCTCTACTCCGTGTATGATAAGAACACGAGCGTGACCGCTGAGGACATCAGTGAAGTAACCGAGATTCGGAGAACGTTCAATGAGTTCCGCGAGGAGGACAAGTTCGCCTCTGCAAAGGACATCTTGAAGGCCTACTTTCGGTTTGAATGTCTGAAGCCCCACCTTGTGAACTGGCTGTACCACCCTCGGTTCATATCGCACGATTGGATGTCCATCGATGATTACCCTGCCAACCGTGCTTTCACCATGACCGAGATCGAACTGAACTTCATGTTCGATGTCCTCTACACTAAAGCGCCCGCTCTGTACACCAAATTCGGTCTCATATGCCACTTCCTCGGCTTCTTCTGCTTGGTGTCTGCCTTGTGTGGATTCGCCATCATCTTCAAGAATGCCTTCTTGATCGATATGTATGTCACCTATACCTACGCATTACTGATGGCAGTCACATCTCTCGAGCTTTATCAAATCATGGCGCTGCCTTTTTCGGATTGGGCAGTGGTGAAGATGAGTATGAACCTTAAGGTGCCGCTCGTCCAAAGGCTCCTTCCATATCTAGCCGATCGGTGCATGAGGAAGAAAAGATGGTCGAGGTCGGTAGGGCAGCTCAATTTGTTAGACCACAACCTCTCAAACAAAGAATATCCAAAGCCCATTGCCACGGTACTTGATTGGTTTGACGAAATGAAGACTATCAGGTGGGATCCGTTTTGCTCCCGCCAGGCCATCCCCTCGTGCCTCAAGGTGCTGGTGGTTCAAACGATGGCGGAGCTAGAGAAGAAAAGACATTACCAGCCCTTCAAAGAAAGAGGCAAGTGGACGCTCGAGACTAAAGACGTCCAAGAGAAACAAGGACTGAGCGGTAGCATCGAGATGTCATTCGATCAGAGCATCATTATCTGGCACATCGCAACACAAATCCTGCACAAATTGGAGAGCGAGAAGTCCGCCGCTTGCAGAGGAAGCAAACTCCTATCGGACTACATGATGTACCTCCTGGCTCGGCATCCTTACATGTTGTCCCTCAACACTGCCGACATTACGTTGGAGTACGCTTGTTGCACCCTGAGGCCTTTCTTAAGGTACCAAGACTATAAAGACGCAATTAGCACACTGTCGTCACAGGATGGAGAGGTGCCACCCCCCGTCAAACCAAGTAAGGAGACGAGTATCACTCGCGACTGGCACGTGTTGTTGAAGGTGCAAAAGCTTGTGGTCGACCTAAGGTCGATGGACAAAAAGTGGGAGCTCATTAGCAGCATCTGGGTGGAGATGCTGTGTCATGGAGCATACAACTGTCATGTGTATCACCATGGCGAACTATTGAGAAAAGGAGGCGAGCTCATCACTCATGTGTGGCTCCTCTTGGCTCACGAGACCGACAAGCTCCCTTAGAGCAATGACGAGCTTTTATATGATACCGCCAACACCACCGCCTCGGCCACACCTCACCCCAGGAGAAAAGGTCTTTCTAGTTGCATCCAAAGGGTTTTTATGGGGAAGAGAGATACTAATATATTTGACAATCCATAAATGACTTCGTCTTGTCAAACGCGGTTGGGTTTTTTATTTATATTATAATATATAAATATTAAACCGCAGCTGGCCTTGACATATGATATCAAAATCAAATATCTTAAGCTTTTTATTTGTATCAGTAATTTTATATTTTCCACCCACACTTTAGTATTTAGCAAAAGTCTAGCATACGTTTGAGGTAGAATATTAGAATATTTAATCATTAAACGCTTTGAATTTTATAACTTAAACTTTTGGAATAGTTGGTATTAATGCCAAATAATTTTACAATTCATGCACTCGAAATGATCTTATCAAATCAATCGAAAAGCAGAACTCCACACCGTAGTGTTTCGGGTACGGGTACCCATTTAACATTTCTCATTTAGAATGACCGACTTACTTTCATCTTTGTACACCTGAATTCACTGACCCCTAATAGGTTGAGGTGCAAATCATATGCTGTCAGATCTTGCAGTAAATTTATGTTGTTTATAAAAGAGAACGTGACCGAAAATTTATTTCATCGTATCTTTTCCTTTTTCTCCTATGCAATCAAAAACACCAGGTTTTACCAAGCTGAGATCGTCTATCCACTACATGTCAAGCTGAAAATTGAAATTAAGGCGGCCGTGTTTAGATCCTTCATTCCTGCCTAGAAACAAAATGGCAGAGCCTCATTTGTCACGATTGTTACTTCTGTATGTCCGCTAGAAGAATTGCAATTGAGTGCGAAATAAATATCGCTAAACAGTATTTAAGGAATATAGAAACTCTGGAAACTTACAAGAAGAATCCAAAACTTCGACTTGTTTCTCTAATATTGCGGCAATAGGTAAGAACGGCTAGCTCTGCTCGATAACCTCTATTTCCACTTCTAATATTATTCATCTATTAATGAGATTGAATTAACACAAATCAATACTCAACTCTGAGATCATTAATAAGAATGAAAAAGAGAAGAAGCTGGATGACGGGCACTGACAAGCTAAAAAACGATGCATGAATTCTGTACACAAGTCGCCGATCACGACAGAACAATAAAGTGGCAGCATCTGCTCAAGCTCTTACAAAAGCATGCAGCATACCAGCATCCCGAAAATGGAAACGACGAGATTTCTCAATTGCTTACGGCTTTAACATCCTCAAAACTATCTTCATACTGACCACCCAACTCACTAACAACAAGAAGCTCTCCTCCTTCCTTAAGTCGTCGCTTCCTGGAACTCCGTCTCGTAGCACTTGTCGAAAGTGCTTTTGCCTCGCCAATCATGCCAAGAATCACGAAACGAACTGCCCAATGAGGCTTGACGAAGAAGAAGAAGGACACTTGGAAGAAGAACAAGAGGACTCGATGAAGAAAAAGCAGACTCCACGAACAAAAAGGACACTCGGACGAAGACGTGAAGAGAACTTAAAAGAAAATTATGTTGACTTCAGTTAGAACTTGCAAATTTGGGGCAAGCATTAAATGACGTCATTTTTGCACATGTAGATTTCTTCATATAAACTCTTTGCCACAGAGGAGAGAGAAATGAATAGAAAAAATCACGTCTGTATTTTCCATTAGCTAAATTAGACAAAATTAACAGAGGAAGTTGATTGCACAAACTTTACATAGTCTTAAGTCCCGATTGCAATTATTATAAGTTCTAGGATTTAATTATACTTTCTTAATAAATTTCAGGATTTCTATTGCACTTATTAAAAAAAAAATCAAAGAAGAGAAATGGGCAAGTTTGAAAAGAAAGGGCAGAGATAGAGAGGCATGGCACAAGACGTGAAGGAAGGACAGAAACGCAGAGAGAGAGAGATGATGGAGCAGAATTTAAGGAATAATGGAGTGTGAGCACTCAGCAGAGACTTGGAGAAATGAAACGAGCGGCAACAAGCAAACTCTCTGTACACACAAAAAACAGAGGCAGTGAACGGCGCGAGCTGGAGAACACTCAAAGAGGAGGGAAGAAAGTGTACTTTTTTTTTTTTTTTTTTTGAGGGATCAGGTTGGGCATTTGACTGAGAGTAAGGTTAAAAAAAAGGGAAAGCGTTAGAATTTGGGGGAATTTTTTGAGAGCACGGCGAGAGAATGAGAGTTGACAAAGAAAAACAGAGGGGAGAAGCTCCTAGGCCACGGTTTAGGACTTAGTAGGTAGAGTCCTCTCTCTGAGCCACAATGACAACTGCCACGGGGCACGCATGCCAACCTATGCTTCCAGAGTAATGTCACCATTGTTGCCGATCCCTGCTCAATCACTGGTGATCGCTAATGTAGGCTCCCATATTGCGTTTTACTTGACCAATAATCAGCCTTCAATAGGTTAATAGTAGCTCCAAAAATAAAATTAAAAAAAATATTATAATTAACTAAGTCAAATCAAGTCATGACCGATAGGGTTTGGGAGAACCTAAGCCAATTGTGAGTGCCGCCTTGCAAGAGGGACCGTTTGCGCTCACTTGGCAATTTGTTAACCACCTCAAGGATCTCACCTCGGGAGGGTCACGACAAATGCTGACTTATTAGTTGTATGATTGGCTTTTAAAATGAAAAGTCCGAGGAAAATCTCTTTATCTTACCTAGCGTCTACATATATGACTCGTACGCAGACTTGGAATAGAGGGTCAACTTGCATCCTATTAATTAGCTCTTAAAATGACAATTATTAGACAATATATTAATCTTATATGTTCTACAATGGTTAATCACAAATTTCATATAAACAATCAACTCATGTTGAATATATTAAACTTTTGAAAAGATACTAATGAGAGGAAATTGTGATCTTTGTTTATCATCCAGATGGTACTCATAAATTAAAATAAAGGACCAAATCGCTTACATTACCAAACCAATTAACGATCCTGACCAAAGACCAATCAAGGCAAGAGCAAGAAAACTCGAGTTTTTCCCTGAAATGAATTATACTTTGCTACTGTCAACTCTATTCTCTCTCATCTCTCCTCCCTCCTGACATCCTCTTTGTGAGCCGTGGATTCTCAGCATTCCTAAACAATATCAGATCCATCTTTTCCAACATAACCTTTCCTACGCCGTCATGCCTTATTTTCCGATACAGGGAGTGCTTCATCCAATGCCAGCAATACCATCTTCACTTGCTGCTAGAGGTTTGTTGCCGCAAGCAGTTTACAATGATATTTTTACGTGGAAAATTATTTAAAAAAGTCCTAAATCTATTATACTTTGTTAATTCATACATAAACCTTTTAATTTGTCAATTGAGTTCTAAACATTTTGACAATTTGTCAATTGAATCAATCCAATCAATTTTAACCGAAAACCACTACATTGATGTCATTAGTGGCACGTAAGATGAAAACGCTAATATGAAAAAAAATTAAAATTTTTTATTTCTTATGTTTTTTTTTTTTTATTTCCTTTTTTCCTACCAAGTCCAACAAGGGTCACGGCCGATCTTTGCCGGCCACTAGGTGAGGGATCTGGCGAGGGCCGTGAAGTCCTTGTTGATCGATTTTGAGGGTCATGGCACTCACTTAGATATTGCGAGCACTACAGGGTGAGGCCGTGGGTGAAGGTCATGACCCTCGCAAGGGTCGCAAAGCCCTCACCCACGGCCCTTGCCTGTGACCAGCGAGGGTTGGCCAACGACCTTGATAAAAATAGGAAACGACAGGAAGAAAAAAAAAGAAAAAAAGAAGAAAGATATTAAAAATTATAAAATCAGAAATTTTTTGAAAAAATTAAGAAAATTATCTATGTCTACACTAGTTGTGCCACAAAGGATAGCTGGCATTAGCGTTAGTGATTTCTAGCTAAAATTGGTTAGATGAATTCAATTGACAAAAATTGAAAATGTTTAGGACTTAATTGGCAAAATGGAAAGGTTGAGGACTGAACTGGCAAAAGTGTAATAGATTTAAAACTTTGGATAATTTTCCCCAACTTTACGTGCTATGTAGAACACAAATTCAAGTTATTGGTGGTGGTGTTAGGAGAATAGAGGGATTTTTGGAAGGTCTGTGATGTGGAGGTATGAAGATTAATGTCAAAAAAACGAAAGAAAAAAAAATGATGATTCGCAGGGAATGGGAGCTGGAGAGAGGGATTGACGCCTAGATTACATAAATTGCAATAGTTTAAGCTCATGTGGTATCTTTTATCTAAAAGGGTGCAAAGGTGAATTCTTTGCATACTCATAGCAAAGTTAACACTCCTCGAGAATCGATCCAACGAACAGTGTAAAGTTAAAAATCTTACATCTGGTTTGTCGCTGGTGAAAACCGAACAAAGAGATAAAGAATCACTTATTAAAGTTACAAGTAAGTAATCAAATCACTGCTGTCTTTCTTTGTGCTTCCCCACGAAGTGTTGGGAACACAGACACCCTCAAGTGCCATTTCTATTATTAGCAAGAAGCTAATTCTTCAGCTTCTTGAGGGTCACACAGCAGAGTAAGGTTTCGGTTTCTTGCCAGACCAATTTGTACTTCCGTTATTTTTCCAGAAAATTCATGATCTTGTCATTAGTTTCATTTGTCTCTGAACATTTATTCTGTTTTAGCAGTGTGTCGATGATCGGTTCAGCAAAATAAAAAATGTGTGTGTCCATGATCTCACATTTGATGTTTGGAAAACGCTTGGCGTACTGAACTGGTTTACATAATCGGTCTGTTAAGTAATGCAATTGTTGGATTTTGTGGAAGCGTGTCTGCAAGTTTGTATTTGTGTATGTGGAATATAGCAAGGGAGCACAAGGGAGCACAAAGAGTTGTATAGATTCTAAGTTGTTAATATCCAGCTGTATTATTTCTATGGCGGTGGAATTTACTGTAATGTTGAGTCGGTGAACTCTCCTATAATTAGAGAGGTGGACGTCCAATCTTGAGAAGCAGACCAACTACCTAACCTCGTCTCCTTTGATGCGGACTTTAAGAAGAATCACCAACAAATCTTCAACTTGGACACGTTAACAATTCTTCACTGCCTAAGCCTTGACCGACTTTGACATTAACTTAGACTCCTCTTACACTGACTTGGACAGCACAATTCCAGCAATACTTTTGGACTTTTCTTCACCGCCTAGGTCATTAATAGCTTGCATTTGCTGAAGCAAGATGCTTGCAAATGAAGGCAACGTGTTTTTCGTTTACGAAGACTTTTCTAGTTTGTTTCAGGATTCTCCGAAAATGTACCACCGTTTAACAACGGTAATGGGTAGTTGGGTGTTTGAATATGAGGCAGCTTCTTTAGATGTCCTCATGCCATCATAAAATTTTTAATTTTACTAATTTAATCTTAAATTTTTGTGCGAAATTCCAATATAGCGCTTCCGGCTAATTTTTGCTAAAAATTGCTAATCTAGCGGTATGCCACGTAAGATGGTTAGTGATGACTAGATTGCCATATTGGAAATTTCTGACGAAAATTAATTGGAACAATTGCATTGAAATTTCAGACTAAGGGTTACGACTAAATTTGCAAAATTGAAACGTTTAGGGCTAAATTGGCTGTAGGATAGATTTAAGACTAATTGGGGAATTTTCCCCTATTGATTGCATATACACCCTTCCCTCATTTTGTGAAGAGTTCACTGGCGCAATAAAATAGAGCCAAAGTTCGAGAAGCCACGTAAGTCTATGTCAAGACACGTTTGGCACTTTATAGCAGCGGGGTGACATATTACATCACCAAAGCCAGAGAATAAAATGCTTGTCTTCCATGTCTGTGGTTGTCTGCTAATGCCGTTTGGATGCTGAATGCTGAATGGATACTCTGATCTTGCTAGAGGCTGACCCCAATTGGCGCGTCTGATTGCATCTGCAACTTCTGGATGAATTCCCATAGAGGATTTATGAAAAATTGTCTAGTGAACCCCGAGAGGATGCGAATGATTCACCACTGGAAAGTATACTAGTCATTGCCAATAATATAGTATAAGTACAGTTATTTTTTCAATAAGCCGCATGGTTCCAATAAGCCTCTCAACTTCTTCTTTTTTCTCTCAAGTATAAGTACTGTCTTGCTTAATATCAGCATCCCAAACACTTATTATTCACCAAGAGATAGCATTTTGACCAAACTATCGACAGAGAACCTGGCTGCAATTTGAGGTGCATAAAGAGTTCGGCACATCTTCTAATTATATCACAGAAATTAACGTAGATATTTAACTTAGATATTGACAGGATTTTACTATGGGTAATATTTTTATTTACAGAGGAAATATCGACAATAATTTAGAGATCTTATTGACTCATACTCGTTATAATCTTTTCTTTTTTTAATTAAGTAGACTGAACATGCGAGAGGACAGATGCGTAAAAAGACTTATTGCTTGAAACCCACTCAAATATGAATAGCCGAAGAGCTCAGCAAGCCAATTTTGAAAGGGTCGATGGAGCCTTTTGTCAAAGCAATGTCATCTGAAAAAAAAAAAAAAAAAAAAAAGCAATGGGGAATGGTGGATGGAGCTCCTTGGTCAAAGAGGGCTACAAGGAGGCATTGAAGAGACAGGAGAAAATAGTATTTGCCTTAAGGAAAATGATTTGAGCCAAATAAAAGAAAATATTGTAATTTCTAGAAATATCATATTTTTAGTGAAATAAACGGGACATGTCCTTAAATTAATTGTCATTTTAGTAAAATCATTATCATACTTTGTTCATGGAAAATTTATGCTTAAATAAGGAAATTGATTTTGTACAAACATCATAAAATATTGTCATTTTCCTGAAAAAAAAATTTCTTGAAATGTCACAACTTCAGCAAAACAAATGGAGCATGTCCTTAATTGTCATTTTAGTAAAACACTATCCTACTACTATTATTCATTCATTATTTTTTTATATCAAATTACTCGAAGCTTTTTCTTTTCTACTTGGATTTGAAAATTGTATAATTAAGCCACCTCATCATAGTTTTCTTAATTTAGTGGATTCTATAAGTTCTTATAGGAGGCCTCGGAGTAAATTTTTAAAATCACAAAGGATACATTTTTTTTATGGAAAACTAACTATTGGAGCATATTGGCATCACTTTCAAAATGAGTTAACGAAAAAAAAAAAAAAATTCACGATGAACAAATATGTATATATAAATTTTAAAAAAGATTTATGCTTTCAAACGATTGATATTCGTTTTCAAGAATCTAACTTGCCCTCCACATCTGTTCAGACTCTATCTCATAAAAACTCGAGACCTTGCAATCACGTCGGACGCCCCAACGCCTAAACTTAAGACTTAAGGGGGCTTGAAATGAGACCTAGCGGCCTAACCAGTGCCCTAGAGGACATCGGGGCTAGGGTTGAGCATCTAGGGCCACAAGTCCTTGGATTGACCTCCAGCGTCCAAAACCTAGGATTTTGAGTTTGGGGCTCACGGTCTGGGTCTAATCCTGACTCCAAGGCTCGAGGTCCTGAGTCCGGCTACCAAGTTCACGAGATTGAGATTGTGCCTTGTAGGTTTACTTATCTTAAATTCAATTTAAGTTTTCTAGGAAAAACTATTCAGTCATTCACAAACGTATTATACGGATGCTTATTTAGTCATACATTTTCAATTTTGCCAATATAGTTCTAAACATTTATGCGAAATTCTAATGTAGTCTTTCCATTCAATTCGTCAAAAATTGCTGACATATCTGGTCATTGCCGATCATTCTATGTGGCATACTATCACATTAGCAATTTCTAATCAAAATTAATCAGAATAACTACTTTGAAATTTCGAGTAAAAGTCACTACATTTGTAAAATTGGAATTTCGTAAAAAAATCAAGACCTCAAGGAAAGTGGACACCCCATCTCCTGCACCAAGCACACGAGGGGGTGTGCACTAACACACACCGCAGACACTCACTCTTTGGACCCAAGTACGTAGATTTTGGACACAAGGGGCGAGATTCAAGCATGCAGGGCATCCAGGGCCACGGGTTCTTGGATCGGCCTCCAGTGGCTGACCCCTAGGATCTTGAGTTGGGGCCTCGGGGTGGGGTCGGGGTCGGAGTCTGGGTCTGGGCACCTGGATACTAGGTACAAGGTTTGAGATCCCTAGTCTTGCTGCCAAGGTCCCAATATCATGCTCTGGACCTACGTTTATTTGTCCAAATCACGTTCTAAAGGTTGTTGACACCAAACTTCCGGTAATGACCGAACACAAGAAAATTGAAATATTTTTCTTGAAAATAATTTCCTTACGTAATATTATTGACCAGTCAGGTCAATATTTCCAGGAGCGGACCTGAAGTCTCCCTGCAATTTGATCAAGACCCAAGGTTTGTGATGTTAGAGTAGCCTATAATTGTTATACGTCGAGACGTGTTTCCCGAGCATTCTGTCAATGCGAATCAGTAGAGTTGAGGTTTGTTGCCGCAATCAGCTAAGCGCCTAAGCAAGCAGAGTGCGGTGACAACTCTTCATGCTTTGTAGAATACAAATTCAAGAAATAAAGTGACGTAAGGTCATTTTAAATTTATGTCTGTGCATTGTTGTAAAATGTTAAACTTTTGATGCGGATATCGTTTGGAGTATGGGTGTATGCAAGATATAGGAAGTACTATTGGGAGCACAGAAGGACCTTCGGAAGTTCTGTCAGGTGGAAGTATGAAGATTAAAGTCAAAAAAGCTAAAAAAGAAAATGATAATTACAGGAAATGGCAGCTGGAGAGAGGGATTGAGGTAAACGAGGTTCTACTCAATCTATTTTGGACATCATAAGCTAAAATATACTTAAATATCGCTGTTGTAATACTTATAACTACCAAAGATAAAATGTAAAAAGAAATGTTACCTTATTAAGGGTTGGTTTAATAACTGAATTAAAATGAAAAGATATTTGAAAATCCAAACAATAGTGTGACTACGTAGACTTGTAAATAATACTGAATAATTAATCGATCCTGTTACGGGAAGTTGAGAGACTTTATTAACAAATTGGAAGTCTAGGAATTAGATTGCATAAATTGCAATAGTTTAAGTCCTTGCGGTGTCATTTATCTCAAAAGGTATAAGATTTAATTCTTGGCATACTCTCGGCAGAGCATGCGATTGAGTGCAAGAAGCACGCTGCTTCACCCCTCGAGAATTGATCCAACGAATAAAGTAAAGTTAAAAATCTTACACCTACTTTGGCGCTGGCGAAAGCCGAACAAGTAGAAAAGGAAGCACAGATTAAAGTTACAAGTAAGTAATCAATTCTCTGCTTTCTGTCTTTCTATAATCCCTCTTATTGTCTCTTCGGAACTGAATTTAACTAAGCTCGCCCACAAGTGTTAGGAACACAGACGCACTCAGTGCCATTTCTATTATTAGCAAGAATCTAATTCGTCAGCTTCTTGGGAGCCCCACGGAATAGTAAGGTTTCGGTTTCTTGCCAGAATACTTTGTACTTCTTTTATTTTTCCAGAGAAATTACGATCTTGTCATTAGTTTCATTTGTCTCTGTGGACTATTCTGTTTTAGCAGTGTGTCGATGATCTCGTATTTGATGTTTCGGAAATGCTTGGTGAACTGAACTGGTTTATATAATTGGTCGGTTAAGTAATGCGGTAATCAGTGGTTGGCTGTTTGAATATGAATCAGCTTCTTTAGATGTCCTTCTGCAATCAGCCTAGCAAAACTAGCACCTAGCATTTCTTATAAACTTCTGAAATTTCTCTTTCTCCTTTTTAAGTGGGCTTTGCTTATGCAGGACAGCAAGGTGTAATTAATCTCATTCATTGAAATAGAAGAATTAGAGCAGTGTTAGGATCCCAAAATTTTACTGATCATATTAAATCAACGCAACAAGAAGTTTAGAGATTTGTGTTTTATTCTTCAGAATGAGTCCAAGGCGGTTTATCCATTCTCATCGTTAGTAATTCTCCTCGCATTGTTGTTTCTCAGAGACTAGCAGAAGACATCACGTCCCCATGAAGTCGCTCGATCTGATACCATCCATAGTCACTACACAATGGCCTTTGTCGAAAGATTTATGGGAAGCATGGAGCATCCAATGGCTGGCCACCATGAGCCTCCTTTGCCAGATCATCCTCGCCATCCTCGGCAGCCGCCGGAGGTACAAGACCTCGATCGTCATCAGATATGTCATCTTCACCGCCTACCTGCTCTCCTCTTACTTTGTGACCATCGCCCTTGCCAAGCTCACTGTTGTCCAGATCAAAAATCCTGATCAACCCAATTACATTACAGAGCTCAAGGGGCTGCTGGCACCGTTGCTCTTGATGCTGCTTGGGAATCCCGACTCCATAATCGCATATTCGGTCGAGGACAACCGGCTCAGCGTCCGACAGGTGCTGAATCTATTCATCACGGTCATTTACGTTGTCTGGATCCTGATTCGCTGCTGGGACAGCTCATCCCGCGTCTCATTTTTGTACTTCCCCTTGTCTGTTGCTGGGATCATTCGATCAGCAGTGACGGTTTGGGCCCTCAGGTACGCATACTGGAAGAGATCGAGCATATCAGCCTATGATATCTTCGAGGAAACTGTCCCCACATGGTCGATGGAGCAAAAGATCATCTTGAAGGCGCACTGTCGGTTCAATTGCTTGAAGCCCCACATTGTAAACTGGCTCTACCACCCGGAATCGCTAGAGGAATCTCGGTTAACTGTAGAGCGTGATTTAGTCTTCATCACAACTGAGGTCGAGCTTGGATTCATGTATGACATACTTTACACCAAGCACCCGATTCTCTATAAACCGCTCGGTCTTTTCTGCCGCTTCTTTAGCTTTACCTGTCTAGTTTCAGCCTTGTGTGGATTCGCCATTCTTTTCAAGAGTGCCTTCTTGATAGACAAGTACATCACCTACACTTACGCCTTGTTGATAGGAGTCACTGCCCTGGAAGGTTACCAAATTGTTCTGCAACCTTTTTCGGCATGGGCCATTGTGGCAATGCGCCATCACCAAAGAAACTGCCCCATGTTGACAAGGCTGTTGAACTTCTTAGCTGAAAGGTATATGAAGCGGAAAAGGTGGTCAAACTCAGTCGGGCAACTTGACTTGTTGGATCATCGCCTGTACGACGAGTGGCCATGGTCCATTGGAAGAATCCCCAAATGCTTGCGCAAAAAAGAGGTGACCTTGAGAAGGCATTGGATTCACTCTCAACTGAAAATTCCCGTCTCGCTCAAGGAATTGCTGGTGGAAAATATTGTAAACTTCAACGCAATCAGACACCAAAAGCCCTTCACGGAACGTGGCAACTGGACGCTTGAAACTCACAAACTCATTGGCGATGTGGAGTGGACACCGGAAGAGCTTAAAGTGTTGGATAAAAACATTTCGACAGCATTTGCATTTGACAAAAGCATCATCATTTGGCACATAGCAACGAAAATCTGCCTTCTTTCAGAGCCCCATGATTCTCCAAATCGTAAAGAGAGCCAACTGCTATCCAATTATATGATATACCTTCTAGCATTGCGACCCTACATGTTGTCCCAAACGACTACTGACATCACATTAGAGCATGCTTGCGCCATATTGAAGCCATTTCTCAGGTACAGAGACCTAAATGACGCCTTGGGGACATTGTTGTCAGAAGAGAAGATGCTTGAACCCTCCCTGGATCAGATGGGAACCATAATCACCAGGAAGTGGCACGTGCTGTCGGATGTGCAGAAATTGGTTGCAACACTAAAGTGCAAGAACAACAAGTGGCAGATCATAAGCAGCATTTGGGTGGAGATGTTGTGCTATGCTGCGTATAATTGTCAAGTTCAGTATCACGCGAAACTGTTGAGGCGAGGTGGAGAGCTTATAACTCATGTATGGCTACTCTTGATGCACCATACAGATAAATACACCCATCCTCCCAAGACCGAGCCCACCAGAGAAACCAAAGGGAAGTTGCAAAGTGAGTTATGATCCTAGGATCGGTCATGCTCCACACCCGAGTGTAGTATAAGAGCGTGTGTTGTTTCTCTCTTTTTCCTTCTAGGTAATGAGGTGCTTTCTCAGTAAAACCACTGTATTTGCATTCAGCTAAGAGACTTGTCAATGAAGCATAGTGACATATATATATTGGATGTAGATCCTATATATTCAAAAGGCTTGTTTTTTATACACTCCCTTGCTCCCTCATTGCTTGGTAAGTAGTTTGATTTTTTGAAATCAGTATTAACTAGGATTGTGGTTTGATTGTTAACTTGTCTACAGTCCGACATACTAGTCACTGGCAGGTGATTTTGGAGGGCAGAGTTTCTTCCGTCGGTACTACCCAGACCACGTTCATAATGTTGAAAAACATTGTTCATTGATAACTGAATCCAAAGTATTTGATAAGCTTACTTAAGTGTTGCAGAAACTTATAACTAAATCACATAGGTTCCACAATCATACGAGGTAGATCAGCTAAGTGTGGAAATTTGCAAATCAAAGGTCATATAAACAAGCCTGGGCTCTGTATTTGACCAGGCAGTGCAAACTTGGAGTTTCCAGGTATATACTTTACGATCGCTGGAGATCCAAAATTGAATATAGAGTTCACAGCGATCAAGTATGATATTTCAAGAATACTCCTGCAAAAGGCCATTGCCAAATGAGCACCATTGTGATAGCTTTTGACTTGATTCTAAGTGGCAGTAACAGGGAACCCATTTGTAAATCCAAGAGAGAAGTGATTGCACTTAGAGTGAAGACGAGGTGTGGAGAGCCCTTCGTAAAAACTTACATGAATCTTTCATGGTGGCGTAGCTGTGGATGGAGTTTTGCTTCTGCATTGCAGCAGATTTTACATGTGCAACATCGCATTGTTTGCACAATTAGCTAAACTTTAGCTAAACTCTTAAGCTAAACTAGTGGAGTTTGGCCTAAATGTGTCGTTAGAATTGGAAGAGTGGTCACTTCATCAAGCTAGGATGTCATTTGTCTTTCCCCTTAACTCTTTCATTATTGTTTAGAGTTGGCTTTGCAAAATCAGTTTGCTTTTAAGAGAATCAATTTGTTTCTTTCTCGGTTGCTTATTTGGGTCTAAGACATGATAATTTCAACTTTTTAAGTTTCGAACAAAAACAAAGATTTTAAGTAAATCTAATTTTCCATAATAACTCAAAATAATAGTTTCGGAGACAATATAGTTCATATTCATTGGGGACCTTTTTATTTGCATTTCTTTTGTATAGCAAGAAAAGTTGCTGAACAATTATTTCCTTGAATTACGATTTTGTAATTAGCTGTCAAATCTAGAGTATAGTATTACACTATTTCTAAAAATCCGGATATATCCCAATGAAAAATTGGATAGTTGTTCTGACTTGAGGGTGGGATAAAGTCATCCCATATTAAATATCAAAAAGTTAAAAAGGATAAAAGAGCCAAAAAATGGAAGGAAAATATAAACTATGGTTTCTGCTCTCCACTTAGCAATGCCACCACGGCGCT
Organism: Eucalyptus tenuipes; assembly: GCA_014182365.1. Taxonomy (NCBI): domain Eukaryota; kingdom Viridiplantae; phylum Streptophyta; class Magnoliopsida; order Myrtales; family Myrtaceae; genus Eucalyptus; species Eucalyptus tenuipes. The sequence goes on along the minus strand of CM024539.1, from coordinate 26,393,787 downwards.
GCTATGCATAGCTATCGACACTTGAGGAGCGAACAATAATGATTTTATTTTTAGACCCTATTTCTAGCCAAAAATAGATTTTTCTATTTTTATTTCCTAACCGAGTTTTTGAGTAAAAATACGCATTTAATAACAGTACAAAATTTCTATTACAAAATTTTTGTTCTCAAGACAAAAATTCGTTTGAGAGTGATATGAAATTTCTCCCTCCTTGGTGGCTAGCAGGCGGTAGCAGGACACGGCCAACAGGGAGCGGGTAGTGAACAAAGACCGATGAGCGATGGATAGAAGGCGGCGGCAAGTGGGCAACCGGCTATCAGCACGGGCAAGCAATGAAAAGAGTTTTTTATTTCTCATTTTTGTTCCACAAATAGAAAAGTATAAAATTTGTACTTTTCATTTCTGCGTCAAATCTATTTATGGCCTTTGTTATGGAAATAGAAAAATGAAATTATATTACCAAACGAATATTTGTTCCAAACTTATTTCCAAAAATAAAATAAAAAAATCGATTTGATCATAAATAAAATGATTATCATGCGCACCCTTGACGACCATTGACCTTTTAAGTCCTACCAAGCAGTGTTTGCAACTCTTAGGCAACTAGAGGTCGCCTAAGAATTTTCCTTTCTTGATCGTGTGGTTGGCCAAATCTAGCCACTATGGACCACCGTCATTGTCAACTTGCTTTGGGCGACCAACTAACGGTGGTTGCCCCGTGGCGATGGCGACCGCCACATGTTGCCGCCAATCACAAGCCAAACCCATTCCATATTGTGGTGGTTGCTCTACGACCATTTCGAATGAGGCGACCACCCTACACTACTCATTGTCATGTTTAGGCGAACCTCACTACGGAGGTCGTCATCATCGTAGTAAAAGGCAACCCAATAAGAGGTGGTTATATTGTGTGTCGTGACCTACCCCTCTATAGGGAGGGGAATCGGGTTTAGGGATATTGTCAAATTCAGGCTAACGACCTTAGGTTTATTCGGGTCCTCCCAAACCTATATCTCGTGCGATGTTTGGATATTCAATCTATATTCAATTAATGCTAGACAAATTTCTATATAAGGAGTCGCCACTAGTCTATTTAGACTGACTAAAAACCTAATGAGATATGGGAAAATATCTCATTTCATATGCAACTAGAGATCACTCGATTACATGCTGGCATAGCAACCTATTCAACATTTTTTAGATTTCACCCTAACTATTCTAAAAATAATAACACTCAAGTTATTGAAATGCGTAATCGAGTGTATTTGAAGTAAAAACAAACAAGCACCATAATTTTGTTTCTAAAAGAAAATGGCAATCCAAAAATCCCTATTGTAAAGTCCTAGAGGCTTGTTCGATTTTGGATTATTATTTTTTTAAAGGATTTTTAGTCTTTAAGAGGAAAAAATATATATCCGAAGAACTAGTGAAATTTTTAGGGGATTCCAATTTTTCTGAACTTTTCTGATTTTGCAAAGTTTTCCTAAATTTTTATGATTTTTCTAAATTTCTTATTATTTTATTATATTTTGTTTTTATGAATTTTCGGGATTTTTTAATTTAATTTTTTTCATTTTCTTTTTTTCTAAATTCTTTGAATTTTTTTATGACTTTTTACGAATTTTCTAAATTTTTAATGATTTTTATGATTTTTTAATGTTTTTATGGTTTTTATGATTTAATATTTTTTATGAATGAAAATGTTTTATTTATTTAGGAATTTTCTGGATTATTTTTTATGATTTTTAAATTCTTCATACATTTTCCTTTTTTTTTTTTTTTTTAAATGATTTACTATTATTATTTATTATTATATACAGAAGAGGGAATTCAGGGTCAAAGAAACCCGAGTCGACCCGCTGACCTGATCCGTCTACCCGAACTTGACCTGCGTCGGATTAAAACAGAATTTTCTACTCTTTTTTATTGATTTTATTGATTTTATTATTTTATTATTTTATTATTTTTAATTATTTTTAATTTTTTACATATATATATGTTTTTCAATTACTTTTTCCTTCTCCACGTCGTCTTCCTCCCGAAGCCCTTCTTCATCCTGCACAGGTCTTCTTCCCGAAGACACCACCATTGCCAGTACCACATTCAACACTCCAAAACACACGAATAAAAATGTCCGTTTCTCAGCAGGTAACCGACGCATACCCCGCTCTTCACCGCCTCTTATCATCGAGTCGCCACCATTAATCACTGGAAGAACGTCACCGGTGACCACCATTGAACACCACCATTAATCATAGAATCTAGCAAGCCAATTTTGAAAGGGTGGATGGAGCCTTTTGTCAAAGCAATTTCATCCAATCATTTAAAAAACAAAACAAAACAAAACACAGGCGCAATGGAAAATGGTGGATGGAGCCCTCTGTTCGAAAAGGCTTCAAGGAGGCATTGAAGAGACAGGAGAAAATAGTCTTTGCATCAGTTTATTGAGCTCGGCGTTATTCGTTATTTAATTTATTTGTATCAAATTACACTAAGATTTTTGTTTTTCCTACTTGGATTTGAAAATTGTATAATTAAACCACCTCATCATAGTTTTCTTAGGCTCTGTTTATTTCGCAAAAAATTAATGATTTAGAAAATATTTTTCAAAAATAGGCTGCTTACATTGCTTAAAATAATTAGTCAATATAAATCATTTTCATTATTGACAATAATTTATATCTAAAGATTTTCGTGGATGATAATAATAATTTTTGTTTATTCATTTTTATAATAATACAAACCATCATTTTTAAGAAAATGTTTTCCAAGTTATTCATTCTCCATAAAACAAACAAACCCTTAATTTAGTGGATTCTATAAGTTCTTACAAAGGGAGATATGGGAGTAAATTTTCAAAACCATGAATGGTACATTTGTTTTACGGAAAATTAACTATTGGAACGTATTTCCTCATTTTCTATCATGTAGGCATCACTTTGAAAATGAGCCTATGAAAAATATTTGTTTATGATGAACAAAAATCTATAATCAAATTCGAAAAAATATTTAAGCTTTTAAAATATCAATGTTCAATTTCAAGAATCTAACTTGACCTCCACAATTGCTAAGACACTCTTACTCATAAAAACTTGACACCTTGTGGCAGATCGAACACCCCAATGCCTAAACTTAGGACACAAAGGGACCAGGCATGAGACCTAGTGCCCTAACCAGTGCCCTAGACGCTTGGACCCTAGACTGTAGCACCTAGGCTTTGGACACTAGTGCTAGACTCGAGCATCTAGGGCCACGAGTCCTTGGATCAACTTTTGGCAACCAACTCCTAGGATTTTGAGTTTAGGGCTAACAGTCCAAGTCCAATCTTGAGTCCACAGTTGGAGCACCTGAGTTCTGCTACCAAGTTCCTGAGATCGTGCATTGTAGGTTTATTTGTCTTAATCTTGATTTAGGTTTTTTGTGGAAAATTACTCAACCAGGTAAAATAGAGGAATAAAGAACTTTTGTATATTTTAATGATATGTAATGTGGAAAACAAGAGCCTGTTTATAGGCTTTACAAGGAGACTATTTACAATAATAAAATATTATACAATCAATTACAATCAATCATAAAGATATCCATATATTAAATATATCAAGAATATTATAGATATCCAGGATATGGTAAGGATATCCAGAGTATGAAAGATATTTAGAATATCCAGAATATTGTAAAGATAATCTCAATATATCTAACATACCCCTACAAACTCAAAACAACATCGAAGAAGTTAGCTGGAGTTTGAAGAAAAAATCTTGAAAACACCCTAGTGGATGTGCCTTGATGAAGATATCGGCAATTTGATTAGTAGACGAAGTGGAAACAAGTTGCATAGTGCCACAAAGCACATGATATCATATGAAATGATAGTTAATTTCAATATGTATGGTGCGCTTATGAAAAACATCTTCATGAGCTATTTGAATAGCACTATGATTATCGCAATAAATGACTATTCTACCATTGCGACAGACTCCCATGTCTTCTAGTAACCATCGTAACCAAAGTAATTCTGATGTTGTATCGACAATTGCATGATATTCTGCTTTGAAGTTGGATTGTGCGACAACGGTCTGTTTCTTGATACCCCATGATATGAGTGAGGTACTAAGAAAGAAGTAGTAGCCTGTAGTAGAGTGACATCTAAGAGAGTCACCAGCCCAATCAGTATCAGAATAAGTCTTTAACTCCAAAATAGTATCGGCAAAAAAATGAAGACCATGAAATAAGGTACCCTTGACATAGCGAATAATACGAAGGACAGCAGCAAAGTTAGTTGTACGTGGAGCGATCATGAGCTAATTGACTAAGTAAACAACATAGGCAATGTCAAGACGAGTAATAATGAGATATACAAGATTGTCAACTAGTTGCCAATAAAGTGCAAGGTTCGAAAGAGCAATGCCATCATTTGCATCAAATTTGGCATTTGTCTCAATTGGAGTTGTAGCAGTCTTGGTATCAATGAGTCCTGCGTGAGAAAAAAGATCAGTGGCATATTTTTCTTGAGAAAGATAATAGCCCAAGGAGTTTGAGGAAATTTCTAAGCTTAAAAAGTAATTGAGCTGCCCAAGATCTTTCATTTCAAATTGCTGATTGAGATACTGCTAGAGTGTTGTAATACCGACAGGATCATCGTCGATAGTAACCATGTTATCCACATATAACAACAATAGAAATACCCACAAGAAGTTTTCTAAATGAATAGAGCATTATCATGGGGGTTGGATCTAAAGCCAAAATGCTCTATGGTGGAACTCAACTTAGAATACCATGCACGAAGAGCCTATTTGAATCCATATAAAGCTTTACATAAACTACAGACTTTATTAGAAGTAGTAACATAATGGCCCCGACTCCATCCTTAGAGTCACGAGCGGTATGGGTTATTTTTGCGACGTCCCAAGCATGTCATTGTCCCATTTCCTTTTATCTTTTCATTAAGCACATGCGCAAGCATCACAAACAATATCCAAATAACAATAAACAGCTCAGAAAACATCTACTTGCAAATACACCGTGACATCCTGATTTTCATGTTCTGTTTTCGATTGAATAAGTTGGGATTTTCATCAATGCGCCTATAGTTCTTTTCTTTGAGTTGGCCACTCACGAGATAACTAACCTATCAGGTGAAGCCATTAAGGAATATAAATGCAATAGACTTGAGAATTCGACCGGGAATTGACTGCTCGATCGTGCTAATCTGCAAGGGTCATTACGGCACATATAAAAATCGATTAGAGACCGGAGATAGGTCGATTCGACAGAGCCATGTGATTAAGTGGGTGATTCCACCTAATTGCAAAATTCTTGTCGATCGGCACTAGACCGATTTTTCTGTCATTTTGGTACCTTGTGTCTGTACTTGAAATCTTGAGATTTTCACGATAACCAAGAGTCACCAATGAGTCGAAGATATACAATGTGATTCGAAAATAATCGACCATGGGTCAATTGTGCTAAAAATTCCTAAAAGATACCCGATAGGTTAGGTCACGCTAAAATCGCGTCCGGTTGAAATTAACCGCGAATTTGAACCCAATCTCATAAATTGAAAGTTCAGTCATGTCACAATTTATTTTAGGAACGTCGTCTCATCCTTCCAGAAATTTTCGGCGAGCCTGAGATTTTTACAAAAATCAACTTCAAACGATTCGGAAAAGGAATGAAATTCGGTTGGCCATTTTCAAGTGGATTTTTGGCCTTCCAAAAAGGACTAGTTTGTGAAGGCGAGTGTGAAATTTGGCATGGGCACCCTCCTCAGCAAAATTAGTCATCAAATTGGGGAGATTTGTTAAGAAATTGAACTTCCGATAAATCGGAAAATGAAAGCAAATTCGGATGGGAGAGGGAAATGGCCAATTTTGCCGTCCAAAGTTGTTTATTTGGGGATTTATCTTGCAAGAAAGAATTAGGGGACCAAGTATTAATTGAGTGGATAATTTTGTTTGACTTTCCCCCCATCCGCAGCTTCCTCCTCATGCTAAGCCAGCTGCTCCCCTCTCCTTTGTGTGACGTTCTCCTCTTCCTTGAACTGAAACTTGCTGCTTCTGCGTCTCTTTCCTTGTTTCCTTTGAAGTCCAGCTTCCTTCTCACGCCAGCCCATTCTCCCTCAGCTTTGCCACGTGCTAGCTCCATTTCCATGCCCCAACTCCACCGAAGCAACCCCTTACAGCTCCACCATCTTTTGTCTTCACCAAATCTCTCTCTCACGTTGCCACTCACCCGTTCGTTTTCCGCCCTCCTTTGTCTGTTTCTCTTCCATTTTCCCCCAGCTCGCGGCCACATGTCCACCGAACCTCCACCGAGTCAAACCCCAGCAAAACCCCTACCCTCACGTTGACTCCAATAGTTTCTTGGACACATCCCCTCTCCGCCAGTTATGCTCCTTTGCTATTGTCTTCACATCATCAACGGCCCATCTGCCCCATGTTCCCGTGCGTCCTCAACATCACAGCAACCCACACGTTCCAGCCCAACGTCTACAAGTCTCCGCCCCTCTCGAAGTCGGACCAGCCTCCCCCTCCGCGGTTGTACGCCACCGAAGTCAGCCTAACCTTTAGGTCCAGCTCAACTCAAGAACAAATCTCGGCTTAGGGCTGAGATTTGTTAGGCCATTTTCAGGCCCTCCTGAGCTTCGTTTGGCGTCACCGTGGGCTCGAGTTTCGGTCGCCATCGTGCCACCGCCGTTGTGAACAAGTTTTTGCGCTAAACCGGTGAGTTTACTCACTAAACTCTGCTTATGGAGTTAATGATGCTTAGGGGTTGATTAGTTAAGCTAATTAAGATTTAGGTGGTTAGTTAGCATGGATTAGTGATTTAATTATTCGATTTTGCATGTTAGGTGGATAGAACGGCTTAATTAGGGATTAGATAGATCATGCTATTTATCTAGATTGGTTTAGAAATTTTCTAGGCCTGTTTCGATGTTTAATTAAGCATTTCCAGCCTAAGTTTAGTTTTTTGGTAATTAATTGCATTTATTTAATTATTTTTTGTTTTTATTTAATTATTTATTATTTTCCAGAAATTATACCGGGATAGCCGATGATCGGAATTTCATGCAGATTGCAGTGATATGTTTAGTTTCTGCAATTGAATGCTATTTTGTGCAAATTGAGTGGTGATTGTAATTTCGGGTATTTATCCTGAAGGATAAGTGCTGCAAAAGTCCTAAAACTTGTCACGAAAATGCAATTGAGTCCTAAAACTTGCAAAAAGTGCAATTAAGTCCTAAAACTTGTCAAAATGTTTCAATCGAGTCCTAAAATCGACACCGTCAAATTTCCTAATGGAAAAAGCTGACGTGGCGTGGATGTAGCTTTTTTTAATCGTTTCTCTCTCCTACGTGGCGAATAGTTAAAAAAAAATTTCCGTTAGGAAATTTGACGGCGTCGGTTTTAGGACTCGATTGACACATTTTGATAAGTTTTAGGACTTAATTGCACTTTTTGCAAGTTTTAGGACTCAATTGCATTTTCGTGACAAGTTTTAGGACTTCTACGGCACTTATCCCTATCCCAAAATTGTGTAATTTCGCTATCTAATCGAAAATACCAGGGCATCGGTTTTGAAAGCCAAAAATGTTCTTAGGCACTATATTAACAGTGAGATTTTTGAAAAGAAAGATATAGCATTTTGGCTCAAACCGACTATGTACCCACATACGATTATTTTTATCGGGTATTTTTAACACGATGAAAAATAGGCCAAGTTCGTTATTTTAATTGAGGAATTCGTGTACAAAGCATAATGTCCTTGGTTGGTATTGATTGATCGTGTTTCAGCTTGTGCGAGCAATATCGTACGTTAGCTTGTGAGAGTATTGAATCGTCAGCTTGTGAGAGCATTGAATCGTCAGCTTGTGTGAGCATTGAATTATTAGCTTGTGAGAGCTATAATATATATCAACTTGTGCGAGCTACCATCTATATATCAGCTTGTGCGAGCAACCATCTATATATCAACTTGTGAGAGCAATAACCATCTATATCAGCTTGTGAGAGCTATAATCTATTTCAGCTTATGTAAGCAGTAATCGTATCGATTGATTAATAGATGGTATTGATTGATAGATGGTATCGATCAAATTGATAGATAGTATTAATTGTATCGAATCGATTGGATTGAATTGATTGGTTGAGATTATGAACTGTACCAACATGCAGAAAGGAAATAAGGCGAGGTAAATCTTCTGACTTGTGTGCATAGACTGCCTCTATGCGTATTTCCTTCCTAGTCGGGGTTTAGGGGGTGAATTTGCTAAGACATTGTCTCACCCCGTCGTTGGCTCAATATTTTCAGGTCCTTAGATGGCAGTTCCTCAGGAATGTTTTGGCCAGCCGTGGGCTATTACTAAGTAGGGTATGGACGTCCCGGTCCCCGATAGTCATTAGGTCTATGAGCTAGTGTTGATCACTGTCTGGGTCGACGAGGGCCTACCTGAGAGGGTACCTCATCGATTCAGGGCGTGTATCGCCATGGACTCAATGGGTATAGGGTAGGTCCCATCCAGGGATTTGATATCCCTGCCGTTGCGCTCAACACCGCTTTGGGCGAAACGCAGCTGACCCTCCTGATGGTGCAATGGAGGACCCGACGCCCCCGGAACCTATGGTGACCGAAGGATCGGTGAATATGTCCGACTAGTTAGTCAGAGGACAGTTCCTTTTGAGAGCCAATCTTTTGTAGACCCTTGTCTATAGACTAGTGTTGTATATAAACTACGGTGTTTATAAAGGTGTGTTTTAGTTGTGAATGTGTTTCCTGCTTTTCTATCCCACGTTGGTTGTTGTCAGGGGTAATAGTTTGCTTCCGCATGTGCACTAAAATGAATGGGTCAGCGATGCGTCCTGGGACGTCGAAATTTTGATCGACCACCGAGGGATGAGCATGCGTTCGAGGATCGGGGCGTGACATACACAATTGCATCAGTTATATTTACAAGCCATTTTGTCACAGGCCTGTATGTTTACAACAACTGCATTTTCTATGCTCCAAAGGTTGGGTAAACCTTAGCTCCTCTAATGAGATTGCAACTCTAGCAATAGTGGGAGACCTCTATGCCTACAATTCTAAAAACAACGAGGTGAGTCATGGACTTAGTAGGTAAAACATACTAATTTCTAGGTAGGATGATGCTTTGCTTATCAATAAGCACATAACTCATCCAAAACATTAGTCAATGGCAGATCAATAGCAAAACCAAAGCTTTGTCTTAGATGAAACATGAGAAATCCCTAATCAACAATATGCAAGCATAAACCAATATTCACCCATAACATGAGAAACTCGTGCCTCAATCAATATTATACAAGTATAAACAAAATCCATTCCATAATACAAGAAACTCACACCCCACTCAATAATATGCAAACGACGAAAATCCATTTCATAATGTAAGGAACTCATGGACAAGAGATTTATTTATTAACAGTCGAAACCCATCGACTCTTCCAAAATCCACTTTGGGCATCTGAAATATATCGGACAACGTCCCCTAATCTAAGAGTGACGGTGATCCCTCGACAATGAGTCCATCGGGCATCCGAACTTAATGGGGCAATGTCTCCTAATCCAAGGGTGACGGCAGTCCTCCGACAATGAATCCATTAGGCAACATCGTCGAAATATATCGGTCAATGGCTAGAAATTAGTCTCTCGTGTGACCATGCATCAAGCATCATAATCTAGTTTTTATCTTCCCTTTTAGTGTAGGAGTCTGAAGGTGTGCCATACATAAGTGTGTGAAATAACTTACCAGAACCGAGACATTGAACATGCCAAGCATGAATCAAGGATCGCAGCTTGATTTGACATGTTTGAGCACTAATCTAGTATCTAACTTGGCTCTGGAACAATATACCTCGATGTCACACTGAGACCATGTTAGGACCAGTTCGTCGTGACATGTTCACCGACGTAGTAACTGACTTGGCTTAGGAACGATACGCCTCAATACCGTACTAAGACCATGAAAGGATTAGTCCGTCGTGACATGTTTACTGACCTAGTACCAAAGTTGGCTCGGGAACAATATGCCTGGATATCACACCGAGACTAAGAGAGGACTGATCTGTCATGATCCCACATTGTTAAGGCTGACAATATCCCTCTTCGGAGCTCGGGGCGGGAACTAGCACATGCACTCATGAAATAATTTAAAATAGTTTTGTAAGGAAATAACAAACTTTCACAGACATTTTTCAAATCGGTTTGAGTCAAAGAATAACCGAAGCATATCAAAAGAGTACAAGAGCTAGGCTTCTTCCAAAACAACTCAAGTTAAAGCATGGGCCCAGCTCAACAAACAAGAACCGAACTCAATTAACGAATAAAGTTTAAACCAATCCAAGCAAACACAAACCTAACCTCAAGAAAACAAGAACAAGTTCTTGTCGCGACCTACCCCTCGGGGGAAGGGAATAGGTTTAGGAGTATTGCCTAAAGGACGGACCGAAGGCCCATGATTATGCGTAGGCTCTCCTGAGCCTATACCTCGCGTGATATTGAGATATTTTTAAAGATTTTTGCAATAAGGAGTCGCCACTAGCCTATTGGGGTCGTCTAGAAATCAAGTGGGGCATACAAGTATGCCTCGCTTCCTTTTGGTACCTAATCTTGTTCATTTTAAGAGTAAAGATTTTTATCGATAGTTCGATTGGTTTTACACCTATCCACTAACATGTGAGGTGATCATGCAGGTGCGCAATTATTATAATATCAATCATAGCTACCAAAATCCCAATTGTAGTAAAATTGAGCACGTGCAATTAAACATAATTAAATATGCAAATTAAACACGCGATATAATCAATATACAAGCAAATAAAGGCCTAATTACACTAACAATGAAAGCCATAGCAATTCCTAATCGAACCTTACGATTTTTGGATTTTTGAATTTTTTTAATTTATTTTAAAAATAACAATAATAATAAAATATACATATTTTTTTTTTTGGGAACGGACCGGGTCCGGTCCGGTCTAACCCAACTTGAGTTTGACCAGGTCGGCACGGGTTGAGTTTGGTTCGGCGGGGGGACGGGCCGGCCAGCCGCCCAGTAAGGCCTAGGCCCGACCAGCCATGGTGGGGCCTGAGTTTGATAAAGGGTTGGGCCCAACCGATGGGCCCAACTCTCGTTTCTCTTTTCTAGAAAAGGCCCCTCGCATGACCGAACGAAAAAAAGCCGGCTAGGCCAGATCTGTGATCTGGCCTAGCTCGGCCCTCGACCTTGCTTCGCAGCAGGTGATGGCGAGGTGTACGACGCAAGCGGCCTCTCCGGCGAGGGTTGCGACGACGCCACTTCAACTGGGCGAACAGGAATGACCCTCGTCATTTGGAGTTGAGGGTCCCGACGGCTGCAACGAAGATGTTGGTCGAGGCTGGCGTTTCGCCGGCTCGCGATCCCTGCCCCGCGACTATCTAGTTGCGACAACGGCGACCGGCACGGGCGACGACTAACCGAGCATGACGCTCTTGCTTCGACCAGGTAGGGACACGGTTTGACCTCGGCTAAACCACGATGGTGCTCCGGCGACCAAGAAAAAGGGATGGCAAAACGGGATTCAGCTCGGCATTTGGACAAACAAGTGGGATGCACTTAAGATTCGTAAGATTCTAGACCCAACCACGACACGAGGTGGGTCCGAGATCCATAGCGAGATAACCAGCAACCAACGACGACCTAAATGGGGACCAACGGAGAACGGAGCTCGCCCAAAACGGGCGGAACGAGCTCCGATCAGCTCGGCTTCAAGCTACGCATACTAGGTGTTCGGTAAAATGTTTACCCTGGATTCCAACAGTGTTGGAGGTGGTCGGCAGCTCTGGCAGCGATCGGCGGCTCGGGGGGAGGGTCTCCCCTTGCTCTACTTCCCTCTATGGCTTCTTCTCTTCTCCCTCTGTCTCCTTCCCTTGCTCGTCATTCCTCTTCCCTCTCTATTGCCCCTCCCCACTCTCCGTTCTGCCCTTTTCCTCTCTCTTTTTCCCACTTGGCTCACTCGCGTGACTTCGTCTGACCAATCAGCCCTCTGTTGGCTTGCTCTGACCTCCAGATTGCGCCGCCGCCTACCCCCTCGAGATCTTGCTATCTCTTACTACCCTCGAGATCCTACTGTGGCAGCTCTGCTTTTTTCTTTCTCTGGTTCCCCGTGCGGAAAATGACTGAAAGAGGGAAGGCATGGGGCGTGGGCTGAGTTGATGACTTGAGAAGGTTGGGCCACGCGAAGGAGAAGAAAGGAAGTTAGGCTAGGCCTAGCATGGGGAAAGAAAAGGAAGGGGGCGGGCCGGGCCAAGGCCGGATCCGGCCCGACCCTTAAGGGTGCCTATTTTTTTTTAACAATTTTTTTCAATAATTTTTAAAATTTTTTTAACTAATTCTTTTTTAAAATAAAATTTTTTTATATGTGTTTGAAAATATGAATTAGGTGTCAATAGTTCTCAAACATTTTAATCAAGGACTTGCTACGCGCTTGGATTAGCGTAACACAACACCTTAACCAAATATTAGTAAGTTCTACTCACTACTCAAGGCTCATGACTCGAGCCATTACGATTGAATGTCGACTTAGAACTGAACATGACTCGGATTCAATATGCCTCAATATCGACTCAAGACCAAGTAAGGTCTGGTCCGTCATGTCTCAATGCACATCCAAGAACAACAAGATCCATTTTCATAGTTTAGAACATACTTTGGATTACAGGAACAAGCATTATCACAAAATATGTCAGCAATATAAGAACGATTGAAAACATTATCAAACAAGTTCAAGCAAGAACAATCCAATGAACTTCAATTAAGGACTCGTCACATGCTTGGATTAGTGTAACAGAACACCCTAGCCAAATATTAGTAAGTTCTACCTACAAATTTCTAAGATGGCAGCCTTGAATTAGCAATGACAACAAGCGCAGCGGCAAGAATTCCTAGGGAAGAGAGGGTCGAACTATGAGAGTAAGAGAAAGGGGAGGTCGGTGGTGGAAAAGAAAGAGAGAAGGATGGCTTTAGTGAGGTGTGTTGGGTGAATGGATTCTACCCCTATTTATAGGAATTTTTCCCTTAAGAATGGTCCGAACGGCCATTAATGACGGTAGCTTAGGTGAAAAGTGTGGGGTCGATGTGGCCAACTTTGTATTGATCCATCTAGTCCTTTAATTAATGAACCATCACACTTGTCTACCCTCCCCCAAATAGGTTCTATAAGTCTTCTAATAGGCCTACATTGTTGACCTCAAACAAATTGGTCAAGAAGCATTTATGAGGGGTATTACTTGGCCATCAAGTCTCAAGGTAGGATAGGACTTTAGCTTGGTAGCTTGGGACACCCGAAGAGGGCAATCAAGGACTTGAGTCCAAGCTTGAGCAAGACTCACACCTCTTGGGTGAGAAAAATAGTTTTGAGCATTTTCTGAAATCAATGTTATTACCCCCATCAAACGGAATAAAAAAATTATGAAATTTTAATATGTTGTATGGAAGATATTAAGTAACATTTTTCATGGAGAAAGCCAAGTCCAAGTTGTGCTGTAGAAAAAAGCAGCAAATTACCAAATATATACCAAAAATCTATCCATCTAGCAAATCCAACGTCCATAAAGGACCCATTTCGAAATCCAATTCTTTTCAAAACTCTTTGAAATTTTATATGTTGTGGAAATTGATGTCTTTCAAAAATTTCAAAAAGGAAGCATGTCCAAATCTCAAAGGGAAAATTTTATAAAAATTCGAGAAGATAATCTAGTCATCGTTTTTCTACACGGGGCAGGTTCCAAACGGTGAATAATTGGGCCTTTGTCCCTACCATCTCATCTAAAAAAATCTGAAATTTACTTACGTTATAGATAAAGATATTTTGAACAACTTTAATGAAAGAAATTTCTTCAAATTCATACCGAAATAAGTTTTGCAAAATTGACAAACAACAATGGTCTAGTCATTTCGAAATCAAAGGTGGTGAATTCTAGTTGGAAAGAGGAGTGTTTCCACTTGGTCTTGAGTCAAGGGTCATCAATGGTTGTACAACCTTATCTTCCAAGATTCTAATTAGGCCCTAAGCTAGCTTGGACACCTCATCTTGGTTATTAATTGGCTAAAAGTCCAAAAGAGATAAATGTAGACCTATCTTAGTCAAAAGTTGAACTTGACTTAGCTTTCCTCTCTCTTTTTCTTTTGGCGTGTGGCCCCTTTCTTGTGGGCTTCAAAGTCCACCATTCACACTTTGGTATTAGGGTAGTAACAGGCCTATGCTCTAGGGACTTCTTTTTCCACACCTCCCTTAAAGCATTCACATTTGTCCATATTAATTTGTCCAAGAAACTTTGACTACCTAAGACTTAGGTGTCTCTTTCTGTAATGGTTCCAAGTCCAAGTCTAACCATATCCTTTATGGTAAAGCCCCAACGTACCAAGTGTCCACGCTTCTTAATTAACTACAAGACGAGAGCACTAAATGCAACTTGGAAATATCTCAATTTTGAAGGTCTTGTCATCAGGCAAGGACTAATCGAGTTTGACCATGATCAACTACCTTATTTGGCCCAAGGTTCATACCTAAGCCATGCCCAAATGGAATCGGATGCAATTGGGCTTGATTAACCAAACTGAGCTTGAGCTCCCTTTTACCAAGAAAATGGGTTGCAGCTGAGTTTACTAGCTAGGTCCTAACCTAATCGATCATTCCTTTAACTGATTCGTGGGCCAATCCATGGGTCAGTTCTGTTTGGCCATCAATCCCTGAGCCAATCGACCAGTCCTATAGCCGGTTCTATGGCCAACCTAAGGTCATGCACCATAAGTCATGGTCAGTCTGAAATTGAACCACGTTAAATTTATTCAATCTATGGTCAATTATCGGTTGTCATGTAATCGTGTGATATCGATCGATCTGTCCCCATTTATGGTCGCTTTGGATCGACTCATGGTCGTCCACGACCGATATAGTGATCGAGCGGAATCATTCTGACCGGGGCAAGTGACCGAGCAAAATCGAGCCATGACCGTCTATCGATTCGTAATGGTACACGACCGTCTCATGACCAATCCTTATAGTCAAATAACATTTCTATGGTCGAATACTCTATAACTTAACCTTGGGTTTCCGATCCCTAAACATCCAGTTGACTCTTGACTGGTACTTTGGTCGGCTCATGGCCAAGTCTCACCATTGGCGTACCGAGCTTTGGTCTACTAGTTGAGCCAAAATAAAGGTCGAAATCGAGAATGTTACAAGTAATATACCCGGGAGGTGGCTCCATGTAGACTTCCTCTATCACACCCTTGCCCCACCACTAGCACAAGAGCAAGACTTGGCGGTTTAGCATCGATGCCTCAGGCAACATCGAATGTCCCCAATGTCTTTTATCTTTAGTTAAGCACATGTAGAAGTGATCATAAACAATCCCCATACAAACAAACATGGACGTCGGGTAAGATGTATGCAAGCCAAGCAAATAAAAGCAACATATTCATACACATATTCACATATCAAAAGCTGTTTTGATTACATGCCCATCTTGGTTCTGGGCCACTTATTTTCATTGCCATATATAGTTAATCAAAAGGCTTGGCGAGCCTAACTCCTCTACCAAGCTGCTCCCAAAAGCGGCCCCCATGCTAGGTTCATTCCCTTTTTGGACCCAAGTTCACCCATTACACACCTGAAATTGTGAGGACAACAAGAGTGAGTCGATGACTTAGTAAGTAGAAATCCTTAATTCTCCCATAGGAGGACATCTCGCCATCGATCATCGGATACAAGATCCCCACCCACTTGTCGATGGCAAATCAATAGCAAGGTTTGTGCCTTGCCTTGTTTATACATATGAAAGGCTCTCAACCGTTTATGTGCTTTCAAGAATCAAAGACAATGAATTAGTGCATATGAACAAGCTTTCCAAAGATCCGTGGCTTATGATCATTTTGGTCACAAAAATGGATGCGTGCATCTCATGAAACTTGTTCAAGCATTAAGTGACCAAATTCAAACATATGTCCAAATTGATGCAATGACTTAACAACACATATCAAAACAAAACTAACTTTTGCAAGGATCACACATGTATCAGTCATGGACCACACGCGGACTTTCATTTTTTTTTTTTCAATATTATATTAGTCGAAATTAATCAAGTCTTCCAATAACAACCGGACATCGGTCCCTGTTGACACATGATTTTTAGTCGATATATCATTAAAAGAGATGAGTCCAAATTTGGGGTCATTATGGGAGATTTGCTCGGATGCTTTCTAATTTGGTCAATTTGGCATGTTCAAAGATTAGAAAGCCCAGTTAAGATGGTTCAATCTACGTAATTCAACTTGGCTCATTTTAGACTAGAGTGCAACTGAAGTAATTGAGCATCGATTTGGCCGGTTGAGATTCAATTGAAGATATGAGACTAGCTTGTGGCCTCGCTTCAATAGGAATTCAATGAATTTGAATATTTTGTGCACAATTTTGGACTTGAAATAGTTCAATTGTATCTCATTTGACCCAATTCATATAGAAATATTTGATTTCATTTAAATCAGGCAAGAGCAGAAAAATAAAACAAAATTCGGACAAAAAGTCAACTTGGTCAATCTGGTGTTGACCGGCGTTGACCTGCGTTGACCATATTTGACCGGCGCTGACCGGCGAATTTTTCCGGCCATCTTTTGGTCAGAAACCACCATCTGCTGGCCCACTTCATGGCCAATGCATCCATGCCCTTTAATTTTCAAAATTCCGAGTTTGTTACGGATTTTATGAAATTCACAAATCGACCCCGCATGTTATGAAAATTAAAAAAAAAAAAATAGAGAGAAGACCCCAATTAGTTCACAATTGATCATCGCTGTTCATCAAGAATGCATCGTGGCCATTGAAATGAGCATGTGCTCAATTAGGGGTGCTCTTAACAAATTTAACAAACCAATTAGCTAGGAAGATCAAATCCTAGCCCTTGGATTAATCCAAGGGCTAAAATTTGATCTTGCCTTAAACTATATAACAAATTTTCCCTCCAAAATTGAAGGGGGTGCCATTTTTCCAGATCTACTTTCTCTCACTAAACCTCTCTCTCTAAAGTTCTCTCCCCGATTACTCCACGTTTGGCGCAAAAGGGAAAAGCGAAACAAGTGTTCGCTCAAGAGGCTGGGGAATTTTGAATGTTTTGGCCCTCTCCGCCCTCTCATTCTCTCTCTAGTAGGATATTTTTTTACAAAATCCTCTCTGCAATTCTCTCCACTAAGGCTTTCTTTTGCTGGTTTTGTTTCATTCGAGCATAGATTTCTTCTCGCCGAAGGTCAATGGACAATGGAGTGTTCTGTTCTGGCTAACAGAATCTGAAGACCAGCGTTGAACAGCTCTCGTACCGGAGTCAAACTCGATATTCTTCACGTCCGGTGATTCCTGAAGCGAGATCGAAGAGCGGCTTCATCATCGTTGAAAAGCGGACATCTCCAGAAGTTGATTCTTCGCTAGTTCAATCGAGGTAAGCGAGACGAAACTCTTTTTAATAGCGCCCAATGCGAGAGCTTCTCGTGTCGAAATACATGATCAACAACGAAGGTTCAGAGCCAGGATGTGTTGTAAGTATGATTAGAATCAATGCTTGAATGATCTAGAGTTAATTATATTTAGATCTTTTGGTTCTGTGATGTTCGAACTTGGATGATCATTGTTCTGCAATTTCGGATCCATGACAGACCTCTTTGTGCATATGCCTGGAAACGAGTTAGTATATGTGATTTTTTGTGTTTGATGCCTTCATGAGAATCGAAGATAGCTTGATTATCTTTTCAATGAGCTATATCACGTCCCGATCCGATAACGTTTGCTATCTGAAATCTGCTTCAAAATTCAGGAGATGATTCTGGAAAACTGACATGTTGTAGTTCACTGTTATGTATTGTTCGATCTTGTTTGCTTGTCGATTTTTTCTGGATTTTTTTACTTTGAATCTTAAATCAAATCCTTCATGAAAAATTGTTCAAAACATTTTTCTCTACAACATACATTTTTTCCATAATTTTTTTAAAATCATTCGGATAGGGAGATCCTAAAAAAATCGTTCTTATCTCTGCATATTTTGATACCAAGAGTAACTTTTTGTTTGGACCAAAACGAGTTCCGAAACGACGTCAGTTGAGCTCGAGTCCTCGTAGTATTAGGTAATAGACATCCCGAGCTTCAAAATGATAGGCCGCATGCCCAAAACGAACATCGTTTGGCCCTGCAAAAACACCTCTAAAGATTAACGATTCTGCAGTAGTTTAGGTTTTTTTTTTTTTTTTTCCCGGTTCTGATCCGGTTCTGCCTTCTGACTTTGTTATTTTTGTGCCGACTTTCATGATCATTTTTTGACAATATTTTCTTCATTATTTCTATTCCAAATTGTCTCATGCATCTTCTGTAATTTGTTTCATGATTTTTGGATATGTTCAACTAGGTCAAATCTACTTAGATCTAGGTTTTGGTCAATCTGTTCCATATCAATCCCTGATATTGCTATTTTTGTTCTGTTTCTTTTACAAGTGTTGTGCATCTTCTGTATTTTTTTAAAAACTTTTGGACATGATTAGCTAGGTCGAAATTGCTTAGATCTGGACATAGGTCAGTCTATTAGTCCGAGATTTGTTTTAGTGAATCCCTGTTTTTGCTATTTTTGTGCTGATTTTTGTGCTGAGTTCTGGAATAACTTTTCTTCATAAAAGTTTTTCGTACAAGTGTTGTGCATCTTCTTTATTTTTTTTCAAGATTTTTAGACATGTTTTGATGGGACAAATTCTCGTGACATTAGCTGAATGTCCTGTTGTTTTGACAAATTTAATCTTTGCTGTCAAACAACCGGCCTTTTCAAATTGTATCTTTAAAAAAAAAAAAAAATTGTTTTGGTACATGTGATGTTTCTCAAAAAACGATTCCTAAAAAGGTTATTCTCCAAAACTTGATTTGGCTTAAGGAAAAATCATGGTTTGGACCATATTCAAAATGTATGTGACGCTTGTGACTTAGAATGCGAGGCCTGGGCTAGCCTTGGCAATTGAATGTGTTCCATAGCCTAGATATTCCTTAAGCCTAAATATTTTCAAACATTTTAAAAATCCTATTTTGACAGCGTGAAAGTCACAGTTTGAATTGTATTCAAAATGCTTGGACGTTTGTGACTTCTAATGTGAGGCCTAGGCTAGCCTTGGCAATTGAATGCCTTTCATAGCTTAAACATCAAATTGTCTCAAAACTTTTCATGAATGATTATGAGATTTTTTTTTGAAATATCACATGTACCTTTCATACATATCATCCCATCATGCATTAGAAATTGCTTGTGTTTGTGATTGGCGCATGCCCTTGGTAATAAGTGACCCGCAGACGGTTCACTTTCTTGCTTGATTGATTGAGAAACAAGGTTCAAAAGACCTGCATGCATGTTTAAATATTTTGCAATGCATGCGATTTTTAGATGAATGGTAGGGTTGATGCATAATATCGAGGAAAAACCCTGGGATCATATAGATCGCTTGATTAGGAGACTTAGTAGCGTTATTGGCCATGCGCGAATACAATTAGTCAACAATTGCTATAAGTCACAAAAAAAAAAAATGGATTGGGTAGGTGTCTTAATGGGACCTTTGCATGAAAGACAAGGGCCGACCCCGAGGCCCTAAAACTTGACCTTCGCATTGTACTTCTTTTGAACGATTGATCTTGTCATGATGTCTTGTTTTTTATTGTTTCGATGTGTACGCTTGTCTCTTTCCATTGTATGCACCTAGTTATAAGTTTCTTAGATTAGGTTTAGATTAGGACCCCGAAGATGGAGAAAGCGTGAAGACGGTGGAGGTTGATGTCTATTCCGACCATTATCATGTACTATTCGTTTTCCCAACATATGTCTGTTGATGCCTAAATTTTGATTAGGCTTTTTAAATTAGGCCTTAGTTTCTATATTTATGTATTTTTCCTTTTTTCGGATAATAAATAATAAATAATAAAAACAACAAAAAAAATAATAAAAACAAAAGAAAACAAAAATTGGCAACCCATCGGGGCTGGGCCTTCGCACCCAGCCCCCTCCTTTTCTCTTCCCCGCACGGCCCCCACGGCCAAGCCCATACGACTCAGCCCGGCCCCCTTTCTGCCCTTGTCTTCTTCCTCATCTGTCTTCTTCCCCAACCGGATAAGCAGCACGTGCCGGAGACGAGGGCGTGCGCGATGCCAAAATGGAGAAGGAGATGGTAGCGTACAATGAGTGGATGCGTCTTCAATGCAAGGCGCCCTAGCTAGAGCCACCTCGGCGGATGGGATGCCGGTTCGGCTGGTGGAGGCCGTTCGGCGTGCGAAGACCGGCGGTCGAAGCTCCGTCGACCGGCCGCCCCTCGCCTATAAATAGCGAAGCACCTCCATCGACACCAAGGGACAAAGGCTAGCAAGCTCAAAGAGGTGCCCGAGAGACTTCGGGGAGCTCAAAGACCGAGCAAGGCAGAAATCGGATCGCGAGCTCAAACCACCTCCCTTCGAGAGACTTCGGGGGAGGCCGGCGGCGAGCGAGCCCGAGGGAGAGAGAGCACGAGCGAAGAGGAGGGCCAGATCTGGAGTGGAAGAAGCCGAGGCCGTAGAAGGTCGAAGCCGGAGAGAGGAGGTTCCGGCTGACCAGATCTGGGAAACCGAAGACTCGCCATAGCTGACCCGTCTTGTGACCCTCCCGAGGTGAGATCCTTGAGGTGGTTAACAAATTGCCAAGCGAGCACAGATAGTCCCTCTTGCAAGGCGGCATTTACAATTGGCTCAGTTCTCCCAAACCCTATCGGTCATGACTTGATTTGACTTAGATATATATATATATATATATATATGTTATTATTTTTAGAACTACTATTAACCTATTGAAGGCTGATTAGTGGTAAAGTAAAACGCAATATGGGAGCCTACATTAGCGATCACTGGTGATTGAGCAGGGATCGGCAACAATGGTGACATTACTCTGGAAGCACAGGTTGGCATGCGTGCGCCCATGGCAGTTATCATCGTGGCTCAGAGAGAGGACTCTGCCTACTGAGTCCTAAACAGTGGCCTAGGAGCTTCTTCCCTCTGTTTTTCTTTGTCAACTCTCATTTTCTCGCCGTGCTCTCAAAAAATTCCCTCAAATTCTAAGGCTTTCCCTTTTTTTTAACCTTACTCTCAGCCAAATGCCCAACCTGATCCCTTAAAAAAAAAAGTACACTTTCTTCCCTCCTCTTTGAGTGGTCTCTAGCTCGCGCCTTTCACTGCCTCTGTTTTTTGTGTGTACAGAGAGTTTGCTTGTTGCCGCTCGTTTCATTTCTCCAAGTCTCTGCTCACACCCCATTATTCCTTAAATTCTGCTCCATCATCTCTCTCTCTCTCTCTCTCTCTCTCTCTCTCTCTCTCTGCGTTTCTGTCCTTCCTTCACGTCTTGTGCCTGCCTCTCTATCTCTGCCCTTTATTTTCAAACTTGCCCATTTCCCTTCTTTGATTTTTTTTTAATAAGTGCAATAGAAATCCTGAAATTTGTTAAGAAAGTATAATTAAATCCTAAAACTTATAAAAATTGCAATCGGGACCTAAGACTATGTAAAGTTTGTGCAATCAACTCCCTCTGTTAATTCTGTCTAATTTAGCTAATGGAAAATACTGACGTGATTATTTCTATTCATTTCTCTATCCTACGTGGCAAAGAGTATATATGAAGAAATCTACATGTGCAAAAATGACGTCATTTAATGCTTGCCCCAAATTTGCAAGTTCTAATTGAAGTCAACATAATTTTCTTTTAAGTTCTCTTCACGTCTTCATCCAAGTGTCCTTCTTCTTTGTCGAGCCTCATTGGGCTGTTCGTTTCGTGATTCTTGGCATGGTTGGGAGGCAAAAGCACTTTCGACAAGTGCTATGAGACGGAGTTCCAGGAAGCGACGACTTAAGGAAGGAGGAGAGCTTCTTGTTGTTAGTGAGTTGGGTGGCCAGTATGAAGATAGTTTTGAGGATGTTAAAGCCGTAAGCAATTGAGAAATCTCATCGTTTCCATTTTCGGGATACTGGTATGCTGCATGCTTTGTAAGAGCTTGAGAAGATGCTGCCACTTTATTGTTCTGTCGTGATCAGCGACTTGTGTACAGAATTCATGCATCGTTTGCTTGTCAGTGGCCGTCATCCAGCTTCTTCTCTTTTTCATTCTTATTAATGATCTCAGAGTTGAGTATTGATTTGTGTTAATTGAGAATTGATTTGTTAATCCAATCTCATTGATAGATGAGTAATATTAGAAGTGGAAATAGAGGTTATCGAGCAGAGCTAGCCGTTCTTACCTATTGCCACAATATTAGAGAAACAAGTTGAAGTTTTGGATTCTTCTTGTAAAGTTCCAGAGTTTCTACATTCCTTAAATACTGTTTAGCGATATTTATTTTGCACTCAATTGCAATTCTTCTAGCGGACATACAGAAGTAACAATTGTGACAATTGAGGCTCCGCCATTGTGTTTCTAGGCAGGCGTGAAGGATCTAAACACGGCCGCCTTAATTCCACTTTTCAGCTTGACATGTAGTGGATAGACGATCTCAGCTTGGTAAAACCTGGTGTTTTTGATTGCATAGGAGAAAAAGGAAAATATACGATGAAATAAATTTTCAGTCACGTTCTCTTTTATAAACAACATAAATTGACTGCAAGATCCGACAGCATATGATTTGCACCTCAACCTAATAGGGGTCGATGAACTCAGTTGTACAAAGATGAAAGTAAGCCGATCATTCTGAATGAGAAATGCTAAACGTGTACCCAAAACACTATGTTGTGGAGTTTTGGTTTTCGATTGATTTGATAAGATCATTTCGAGTGCATGAATTGTAAAATTATTTGGCATTAATACCAACTATTCCAAAAGTTTAAGTTATAAAATTCAAATCGTTTCATGATTATATATTTTAATATTCTACCTCAAACGTAGGCTAGACTTTTGCTAAATACTAAAGTGTGGGTGGAAAATATAAAATTACTGATACAAATAAAAAGTTTGAAAAGATTTTAACTTAAGATCTTTTATTTTGATATCATATGTCAAGGCCAGCTGCGGTTTAATATTTATATATTATAATATAAATAAAACACCCAACCGCGCGTGACAAGACGAAGTCATTTATGGATTGTCAAATATATTAGTATCTCTCTTCCCCATAAAAACCCTTTGGATGCAACTAGAAAGACCTTTTCTCGCGGGGGGAGGTGTGGCCGAGGCGGTGGTGTTGGCGGTATCTTCAGAAAGGTCGTCATTGCTCGAATGGAGCTTGTCGGTCTTGTGAGCCAAGAGGAGCCACACATGAGTGATGAGCTCGCCTCCTCTTCTCAATAGCTTGCCATGGTGATACACATGACACTTGGATGCTCCGTGACACAGCATCTCCACCCAGATGCTGCTAATGAGCTCCCACTTGTTGTCCATCGTCCTTAGGTCGACCACAAGCTTTTGCACATCCAACAACACGTCCCAGTCACGAGTGATCCTCGTTTCCTCACTTGGTTTGACGGGGGGTGGCACCTCTCCATCCTGTGACGACAGTGTGCTAATTGCGTCTTTATAGTCTCGGTACCTTAAGAAAGGCCTCAGGGTGCAACAAGCGTACTCCAACGTAATGTCGGCAGTGTTGAGGGACAACATGTAAGGATGCCGAGCCAGGAGGTACATCATGTAGTCCGATAGGAGTTTGCTTCCTCTACAAGCGGCGGAGTTCTCGCTCTCCAATGTGTGCAGGATTTGCGTTGCGATGTGCCAGATAATGATGCTCTTATCGAATATCATCTCGATGCTACCGCTCAGTCCTTGTTTCTCTTGGACGTCTTGAGTCTCGAGCGTCCACTTGCCTCTTTCTTTGAAGGGCAGGTGGCGTCTTCTCTTCCCTAGCTCCGCCATCGTTTGAACCACCAGCACCTTGAGGCACGAGGGGATGGCCCGGCGGGAGCAAAACGGATCCCACCTGATAGTCTTCATTTCGTCAAACCAATCAAGTACCGTGGCAATGGGCTTCGGATATTCTTTGTTTGAGAGGATGTGGTCTAACAAATTGAGCTGCCCTATCGACCTCGACCATCTTTTCTTCCTCATACACCGATCGGCTAGATATGGAAGGAGCCTTTGGACGAGCGGCATCTTAAGATGCATACTCATCTTCACCACTGCCCAATCCGAAAAAGGCAGCACCATGATTTGATAAAGCTCGAGAGATGTGACTGCCATCAGTAATGCGTAGGTATAGGTGACATACATATCGATCAAGAAGGCATTCTTGAAGATGATGGCGAATCCACACAAGGCAGACACCAAGCAGAAGAAGCCGAGGAAGTGGCATATGAGGCCTAATTTGGTGTACAGAACGGGCGCTTTAGTGTAGAGCACATCGAACATGAAGTTCAGTTCGATCTCGGTCATGGTGAAAGCACGGTTGGCAGGGTAATCATCGATGGACATCCAATCGCGCGATATGAACAGAGGGTGGTACAGCCAGTTCACAAGGTGGGGCTTCAGACATTCAAACCGAAAGTAGGCCTTCAAGATGTCCTTTGCAGAGGCGAACTTGTCCTCCTCGGGGAACTCATTGAACTTTCTCCGAATCTCGGTTACTTCACTGATGTCCTCAGCGGTTACGCTCGAGTTCTCATCATACACGGAGTAGAGAGCCCAGGCCCATCCCACCGACTTCCCAATTCCAACCACAGACAAGGGGAAGTACAGCCGTGAGACGGGGGACGAGCGGTCCCCACATCGAACGAGAATCCAAACCACTACGACGGCCGTAACCCCGATGTTGAGCATCTGTCTCCTTCCCAGCCGGTCATCTTCCACCGCATAGGCTGTCATGCCGTCTACGTACCCTAGCTGCATTAGAAGCAACGGGGCCAACAGTCCTTCCAACACCACATCATAACCCGGATTCTCAGGATCATCGATGCGGACCACAGTAAGCTTGCCCAGCGCCATTGTTGCAAAGTAATAAAGGAGCAAGTATGTGGCCCATATGATGATACTAGCTAAATTCGACGTCATATATTTCCGACGGCTGCCTAATATTGCGAGAACAATCTCGCAGGCAAAGCTTAAGGTGAATAATAACTGAATCACACACACCTCCCACAGGCCTTTTAACAGTTGCAACACGGGGTTCAAACTCATGGCAGCTTCGTTCAGGTGTGCTCACTAGACATCAATGCAAATGCAGAGTGAGGTTCACATTGCATAGGAAGAACAATTACAAAAAGCTTTCACAAGACTGCACAAATTCATACAATATTGCATGCGTTAATTCTCTCAATCTATAAGAATCTCGCATCATTGAATTCAAGAGTGTGCACATTGCTTATCCTACAAGTTTTGCATAAGTAGGACTCTAGATTTTCATTCTGTATTGGATGCAGCATATGTGTGAAGTGATCCACTGGTCAAACACAACGTGCGTAATTTTCTTTCTTCTTTTCTTTTTTAAATACTTTATTAAGTTCTTTGTGTTTCCCTTGTTGATGATGATTGTCAGGTGTTACAAATAGAAAGGAAGATTCACAATGCAAATAAAATTCCTTTTGATAATTGTAAGTTTATTTAGTTCATTGGAAGTCCAGGCAACGAGAGTACGTAGGTAGATATTTTTGTTCACTTAAGCAAAAATAAAAAAAAAAAAAAATATTTTTTTTGCCTGTCAAAATTAAAAGAATAAAAAATTATGAATAAACTACATATTAATAATTGATTATTGTTGAATTGTCAGGAGTTTTGAATTTTAAAAAGAATAATATTATCCGTGATCAGCAAAATTAAGAATTAAATAAAAATTAAAAAGTAAAATAAATACAAAAGATTATAACTATTCAAAATAGATTGATAGAAGGAAAAAGTCCCATCATAGTTATCCACTTTCCCAGCTCTTTCCATGTTCATCTCTCTTTCCTTTCCTAGAGTTGGTTATTGTGTTTTCTCTTTGGACTCCACCTTCTATTTTCTTTCTTTTTCATTTATGATGAGATCATCTAGACCTTCACTATCTATGAAGAAGCTCGGTACAAATTTGTGCCGTTAGCCGTCCACCTTCTTATGAGTCTTCCTTGATTTTTCACAATAATGAACTGGCTGTACTCACTACAATTTGGTGTATATGGAAAAATGTTGCGCTAAAACATTTTCTCAAATCAGATAAAATTTTTTAGGAGAGTAACAACTTAAGGAAAATTCCCAAAGGAAAGAATCATCTATTCCAAGTAAATTTCCAATTACAAATACAAAATAATGACACTTCTAAGCTTTGCTTTGTTGAAGCCGCTTTTGATCATTCTTAAAACCATCGACTATCTACGTGGGCTTGGGAATGCGAATTATTGGTGTTCCAATTTGTTTTGTCATCGTAGATTCTTGGTTTACTAATGGTAATTACAAAAGGAAAAAATTGGAAATAAGGATTTAATTGTAATTTCTTGCATATTCCGAAGAGTTTACATTAATATTTTAGTCACATTTTTTTTTTAGGAATTTAGTTATGACAATAACAAATAATTGAGAATTTCATTTTCCGGCAAAAGAACATTTTTTGGCATTTTGAGGTTTATTCATCTTTTACTAGGTTTTCAATGTTGACTATTCAGGGATCGATGAAAGAAAATATAGAAGTTAATTTGGGGAAAAAGGAATAAATTTCCTCCACTCTTCTACTATAACTATTTGTCTTTTTCTATAAATTTACTCGGACAAAATTTTGATGCTTAAAAAATTTGTTTTGGCAAGCTTTTCTCGGAAAAGTTTGATCTTGTCAAATTTGAGCAAGTTATGAATTATTTGGCAATCCGGATAATTTCATTTTTGGGATTTTCTTTATATTCGCCTCCACATTCTATTAAATTTCTCTAAAGGTGAATTCTACACAAATTCTATAGATGTTAAGTCTTTTCTGCCTTTATTTTTCAAATATTAGTCTTCCAAATTATTTTTAAAATATATTTTTATTTTAAACGAAAAGAAAAAAAGGGTAAAGGAGCGGTAATATGGGACCATAAAGTAGAGGTGTGTAACCCCAAAAATGACGGTTCCAAGTTTTTGGACTCTAAAACCCATTTTATAGGCTTTTGAAACCACCTTGGAACTTGAAATTATTGTTCCATTCAAAAGTATCCTAAAGTACCTTGTATTTATTCAATTGTTTTTTGCTTTTATCATTGAACAAAAATTGCAGTTGTTGTAGTTACTCACATTGAACATTCAACATAACACCTAAATGAATTACAAGTTAAAAACAATGTTGATGTCTAATGGTAACAATCCTAAAACGTCTATAACATCAAAGGTAAAAATATATAAATTAACCAATTTCTGTTTGTTGGTCAAATTCATGAGTTGAGGCAACAACCTATCACAATGATATGAACTAAAATGAAGACAAGCTCGTCACACATACTCATGCACATGTAGTACGTGCAGAGAGAGATAGAGAGAGAATCATTTTCTAAATGAGATCGGAGATTATTGATTAATTAGAGTTTTCACACATTAATGTATGAAACACTTCATAAGGAAAAAACCCGAGAGAGAGAGAGAGTTATTTTCTAAATGAGGTCGGAGATTATTGATTAATTAGAGTTTTCACACATTAATGTATGAATCACTTCATAAGAAAAAAACAAATAATCATAAACAATTAAGTACGCATTTATTTTTTATTAAAACATCATGCAGGGTTCCTGCAAAGGGTACATAGTGATATGGAACATACCTTAAACTCACTTTTACCGCAATTTTAGAGCTGGAACCTAATCTGTGAGTTCTACTTCCGATTATGAATCCTACCCAACTTGTTCTCTAAGGTCCACGGGTTCCGCATATCCTCTGCACACCCGTAGCATTTAGTATTGAAAGAAACTCGTCCTAATTTTGGGTCTTGCCTTCATTAACTAAGGCCTTTTTCTTTTCTAATTTTGGGAGTTTTATTACTTTCAATCTTTGTGATGGGTAGTAAAATAGATGTGTCGCCCAATGAGAACGCCACATTTCAACTTGCCTGTGGCCTTATACTATATGCACCAAAATACAATACAACAATAGATTAGATGACTTCAGATGCATTTGCTTCAGGTTGGATTTTCAAAATTTTAAGTGAAAGCTGCCTCTCAACTCCAAAAATAATTCCTGTAATCCTACCACATCTCTAAACCTGCAGACTTCTTGGATCCCATTCACATAGGAAAGATTGCATTCGATAGCACATTTGCTATACTTTTCCTGACATGGCAAGCTTTAAATGTCAAAGGTGACAGGTTGTGAAGGGTCATAATTTCTACCGGTAGTTCTTTCACCAATTAGAAAATGAACATCGATAACAAACATAAACATGTGCTATAACTTGTAGAGAGCATGGTTAAGTGTACTAACCAACAAATTAAAGTTCAATAATCACTTGCCGAAACATCCGAAGCGCAGGGAGAATGCATACATCTGTCCCTGAAGTAATATGGGTTAGTAAGCACGAACAAGCAAATGCAAGCTAACTAAAATAACAAGCAAGAAAGAGGTGCAACACAATACAAGACTAGCGCCAGGAAACCTGAACTCGAGGGCTGATGAATCCCAGAAGTACGATTCAGAAGACAACGACACCGACTTCTGAAAAATTGGAGAAATCGAAGCTGAGAAAAGCAACGAAGATCTTTGTCCTAAGAAACATCGAGAAGGAACAAATAATGGGAATAGGTGACTTCCTCTCTTAGCTAGCTGAGCACTGGCGTCTTCACAGATACAGCTATTGACTGTTTGTTGGAACCTCCATTATAAAGTAAGAAAAAGAAACGCGAAGGAATAAACAAGGACAAAAAGATAAAGTAATATGATATGGCATGGAATTTGATTCTTTGCTGTCAACCTTCGGCTGAGCCTCTTTTTCTCTTTTTGTTTGGCCCAATCAGTACATAAACTTGTCTGAAGCTGCGGTCTCTATCTTTATGGTAACACGTGATTCTCGTTCTATATTGCAGTTTTAGCTCTTGGATTGGGCAAATGATAGACTACTCTAACACTAGCCCCGAGTCTCGATAAAATTACAAGAAGACTTCAGGTTCTTTTTATTTCCTGGAATGACTGACACAAATGGTAAATATTTGATAAGGAAACTATTTTTAAGAAATATGGTTTAATTTTCCAGTGTCTAGTAGAATTTTAGGAATGAGCTAAAAGTTATTATTGGAAGTATGGTGTCAGAAAATGTAAGGAAATTGTCAAATCAGTCATAAACCTATTGTACAAAGATCACTTCAATCTTACACTTTCCAATTTTGCAAATTTAGTAACATTTGTTTGAAATTTTAATGTAATCATTCTAACCAATTTTCGATGGAAATTGCTGACATGGTGGTATGTCACACAGGACGGCCAAACATGACTGGATCGTCATGTTAGCTATTTTCAACGAATTGACCAGAAAGACTACATTGGAATTTCATGCAAAAGTTTATGACTAAAAGGCAAAATTGAAAAGTTTATAACTAAATTGACATCTTTATAATAGGTTTAGGACCGGTTGTGCTAGATATATTGAGATTATCTTTTACAATATTCTAGATATTTTGAATATCTTTAATATTCTCGATATCCTTACCACATATCGGATATCTATAATATTCTTAATATCTATAATATACTGGATATCTTTATGATTGATTGTGAACACGTGCGTTGGTAATGCGCATGAAGCTTATCGAAGGTATTTTGATTATTGTTTATGCTTATTGCATTAATATTGTCATGTGAGATATACTAACGTACAGGGTTGCGCCAAGGCGAGGTAAGTTTATATATCGTGCGTGTTTAGATTGCCTATGAGACGAATTAGCGTCTTAGTCGAGATTTAGGCTGTTAACTCGCTAAGATTTATATCTCATCCCGTTGTTAATTGTTTTCAAGCCCATAGTATGGAGAATCGTTGAGTGCAGTTTGGGGCCTCAATGGATCAAGACGCGAGCATGCCTGACGTCAATTTTGGTTGGCCCTAGAGATAGTGAAGCTAAAGTTAACCCTGACCCTATTGACCCTTTTTTGCTTATAGGTTATTTAGGAGTTACCATTTTCTTGTAGACTCATACATGTCAAACTACTAGGGTTAACAAGTTGTTAAATAAATCCGCTGCTTTTGAAAATTTTTTGTTGTGTTTTGCTATCCCTTCTCTTTGATGGTTGATTGGGTGGTTTTGTTAAATGCTTCCACATGCGTTTAATCGAAAGATAAAAATGATGGGTCGGCGACGCATCCTGAGATGTCGCATTTGAATCAATCGTTGAGGGATATTCGCATGCTCGGGGTTCGGGGCATGACATGACCAGAGTTGACCGAAGTTGACAGATTGATCCCAAGGTATTCCGAAATGTTGATTCCATTTTTGGCGTTATTTTATCCATATTTGTACTCCCAGTACTAGTTTCTTGGTATTTATTACATAAATAAGTACATTTTCAATGAAAAAAATGGACATGCCAATATCCATTAAAACTGTATTGAATGGATTAAATTATATTTTACGGACTCAAAAAATGTCAAGTTTTTTTAGAGGATGCAAACTTTTGGCGTTATGTCATTGGGGAAAATTGTGAGCCTACAAGTAGTGCTGATGAAACTAGAGAAAAGCATATTGAGCGTTTGGTGGAGTGGGACAACAAGAACAATAAGATTTTGAAATGGTTTTGGAATAATTTGATACCTTCTATTAGGCTTCAGCTTGGTTGTTTGAATACAACAAGTGAAGCATGGGATTTGCTTGGTGGCCGTTACTCCACCTCGGATATTGCTCATCAATATCAACTATTTAGGAAATTTGCATTGCATGCATCAAGAGACAAGTCAGTTTGTTAATGATTTTTATCCTCTATGCATGCTATTTGGGATCAATTGCCTTTATCTAAGCCACAGTTGGAAGCCACCACCAATGCTTGCAAGTTCACTAAATATCGTGATCGTATGCGTGTTATGCAATATCTAATGGTGCTAAATGATGAGTTTGACCTTGTACAAGCTTCACTTCTACATTGAGATCCATATCCTTCTTTTGAGGCAGTTGTTTCAGAGCTATTGATAGAAGAGACCCGGCTTGTTACTCTAAAGGTGCGCCATCCTATTTTATCTGCTCCTACAGATGTAGTTTGTGCTACACTTGCTTCTTCCTCATCCCGTAGCAAACATTGCACATATTGTCACCGAACTGGTCATCTTTCAAACACTAGCTATCGACGACAACCTTGGCAGCCTTCTGGGACAAACAACCAATCTTGATATAGAGGTCCACCTGCACACTCATTTGCCACTGTTGCTACTATTGAGGGTTCTTCCAATAACTCATATGTTACTTTATCTTTAGAGGATCTCCGCTCCATTCTTTGAGAATCTAATACCTCTAAATCTTCTGTCCTTAGAACTTCCGCTCTATTCGTGACTCCAGGTACTTATAATTCATGGTTTTTTGATTTTGCCTATTGCAATCACATGACTTCAAACCCAATTTGTTTAAGTCAAAGTCATTACTTTCACAAACGCCTACCATTCATATAGTTGATAACTCACATATGTTAGTTAGCCATATAAGAAACATTTTAATGTCCACATTGTCATTACTAGACACTTTCGCGGTTCCTAAACTCTTCTTGAACTTGATATCTATGAGTCAACTATGTGAAGTCGGCTTTGATATTCATTTCTCTTCTAATGGTTGTCGTGTGTAGGATCCACGGAAGAAACAAATAATTAGGATAGGCCGTAAAGTGGGATGCCTATTTGAGCTTATCCCCCCAAAGATTCCAATTGCTCTTAGTAGTTGTGTTGTCACAGTATCATATGAAACTTGGCATTCTCGTTTGGGGCATACTTCCTTTTCTAGATTAAGTCATCTGATTTCTAGTGGTCATTTAGTTTGTTGACAATAAATAGTTTGATTGCTTGTCATATAAGTTGGGAAAACATCACAGCTTACCTTTTGATCTTAGTGAATTTGTTTCTTATGATCTCTTTGATTTAATTCATTCTGATATTTGGGGCCCGTCTCCTATTCCCACTATGGGAAGATCTCGTTACTTTGTGATTTTTGTGGATGGTCATTCTCGTTTTACATGGCTCTACCTTATAAAGCATTGATCTAAACTGTCTCATATTTACCGTGGTTTTGTTACCATGATCAAAACACAATTTCTCTCAAAACATCAAGATCTTCCGTCTTGATAATGCCATGGAATATAGAGACATGGAATTTTTGAAATTATTGCTCAAAATGGTACTGTCATTCATTGATCTTGTCTAGGGACTTCTCAACAAAACGGTTGAGCAAACCGTAAACATCAACGCATCTTGGAGGTTGTTCACATACTTCTAATCTTAGCCTCTTATCTGGTATAGTTCTAAGGAGAGGCTTCTTATATTGCTATATACACTATCAATTGCACTCCATCGCCTACTACAGGTAATATCTCTCCTTATGAGTGCTTGTATGGCAGTGTTCCTAATTATAATCTTTTTTGAGTCTTTGTTAGAGCATGCTTTGTCCATCTTATTCCAAATGAATGCGCAAAATTAGAACCTCGTGCTCATCTATCTTGTTTCCTTAGGTATGGGATTGAGCACAAAAGGTATCTATGTTGGGATCCTATCTCTAATTGTCTTCGCATATCTCGTCATGTTACTTTTTGGGAACATAAGATGTTCTCTTTGCTTCATCCTTCCGACTCCTCTCCAGCTCCTTCATTTTTTACCAATCCTTTAGTGGATCTATTTCCTAAAGATATAGCAATCTAATCTTCCTCTTCGAAGTCTTCTTCTCCTAATATTGATGAAGGTACCTATGGTGATCCCACTTCGACAATTCCTTAGTTGTTTGCACCATCTGTGGATTCTTCACCTTTGATCATTCCCTCTTCTCCTATTCATTGCTCCACCCGAGTAAGTGAACCTTTTGCTTGGTTTCATGATTTTCATTGTTACACTACTATTGCTTCCTATCACTACATACAGAGAAGCTCGAACTAATCCTCTTTGGTAGCAAGCGATGGCAAATGAGTTGCACGTGTTAGGCAAATCTTTGATCATTCCCTCTTCTCCTATTCATTGCTCCACCTGAGTAAGTCAACCTTTTGTTTGGTTTCGTGATTTTCATTGTTACACTACTATTGCTTCCTATCACTACATACAGAGAAGCTCGAACTAATCCTCTTTGGTAGCAAGCGATGGCAAATGAGTTGCACATGTAAGGCAAATCTCATATTTCGGAAATGGTTGATTTGCCTTTTGGAAAGTTAGCTATAGGTTATAGATGGGCCTATAAGATTAAGACTAAGACAAATGGTACGGTGGAATGCTATAAACCAAGACAAGTGGTAAAAGGTTTTACTTAGGAGTATGGGATTGACTATGACGAGACATTTGCTCTAGTTGCTTGTCTTACTTTCATTCAAAGTCTTCTTATTGTCGCAACTATTAAGTAATGGCCTCTATTCTAGATAAATGTTAAGAATGCCTTTCTTAATGGTGATCTTACTGAGAATGTAACATCCTCGATTTTGAACCCGTAAGGAACGACCATAAGGTTAAAAAAGGATCGATCATGGGCTATTGGCCATGGATAGATCGGTTCAATCGGTAAGGAATCGTGGATCAGTCATGGTTCGACCGACCAACCGATCGACCGGTCATGAACTGGTCAAGGTATTGGCCGTGAATTTTCTACCAACCATACCGATGAAATAGGATCACCAGCTCATAAGATGACCTTTGATCACGAAGATTGGTCACGGGATGATTTTGGATCAGTGGATGATCATGGGTCGATCCAACCGGTTGCAATGCTTGGCTGCGGGTGATTCCGCCAGCTATGCACCGATACACGGACGATCCGACTTGACCAAATGTGATCATTTTCCAACCGAAAATGCATCATTCTCTATATAATTCTTAGTGATTAGAAAGGAATCTTGAATTGGTGATGTTCGATCGTGGATTGGTAATGCGTGGACCATGAACCATACATGTAACATCCTCAACTTTAAACTCTTTATAGAGAGAAATCCGAGCTCAATTTCACCAGTTTAGCCTGGTTGCGTTTGGCTTTATCCGATCATGGCTTAGGCACGAACCTCAGGCCAAATAAGGTAATCGATCGTGGTTACACTCGATTGACTCCCGCCCAATGAGATGACCTTCTAACTCGATATTTCCCATGGTGTATTTAATGTTCTTGGAAGGTAGCCTATTAATGCATGATGACAAAGTAGGACACTTGGCATCATTAGTCTTACTCTTGAAATGTAATCATGAAATTTTGGATGGTTACATATTAAGAGAGAGTGAGTCATAAGCTCATTAATGGTAGGGAGTGACTCATGGTCTAAAGAATGATGACAAGGGATCTTGAAGGCCAATTAGGGGGCCACCCCTCCTCCTTAGACTTGCCACTTAAGATTTCATAGGTTTTGACTCTCCAATTTTTTGAAATTCCCAGACCTTCTCCATTTTCCAATTTTACAGAGCTTTTTGTGGTTTGAATTTGGAGAAACTTTTCTCATGAAAGCTGTTCTAAACATTTTGATCTAAAACATACTTAAATTACATATTTTTCTGAGGTGAAACGGCAGGGACGAAGGCCTAATCATACACCGTTTAGAACCTGTCCCGTGTAGTGAAAACAGTGACCAGGTTGCCTTCTTGAATTTCTATAAAATTTTCCCTTTCAAATTTAACCATGCTTCCTTCATGAATGTTTTAAAAGACATCCATTCCTACAACATATAGAAATTTCAAAGAGTTTTGTGAAAATTTGGATTTCGAAATGAGTCTCTCTCTCCGACTGTTGAATCTGCTTGACGGACGAATTTTTGGGTTGTGTTAAGTGATTTGCTGCTCTTTCCATAGCACGAATGGGACTTTTCTTCCTCATGAAAAATGTCATTTAGGGTTTTGTCTACAACATACTAAAATTTTATAATTTTTTGGGCCCATTTGATAGGTATTGATGCCGATTTCGAAAAGTGCTCAAAGCTGTTTTCACCCTAGGATAAGAGGGCCACACGCCCAACTTGGAAGGGGAGGGGGCTACATGCCCAACTTAAGGAGCAAGGCTAATCTAGAGTCTTCTTAATTTAGGATAATGATGCATTAAATATCTTGGACTCTAGTTCTTCAATGCCAAGTTGAAGTGTCCCTCAAAGGAATAGGCCATAATGCCGCCTAACCTAAAAACTTGGAGAGCAATTTTGTAATATGAAGATATCTAGCCTAATAATTACTCAAGATCCAAACATTAAATGTGAGAGACCTAGTCATTGGCTTATGTGTCCCCATAATAATTACATATAATTATTTCATGATGACTCAACCCCTTAGATGGACTAATGGAAAGATGAGCAAGTGTCGCCCCTAGGAACTAGACTTGCCACCCATCTCTTTAGCTCACCCCCTCCTCAACCTAGATTGTCCACCTACGTGAAGATGATTGGTCAATTTGGAAAGATCATCATGAGGGGTTTGCCTATAAATAGAGGCCTTCCCTCCCCTCATTTCCACACCACCTCCTCTTCCTCCCTCACTCTCCCGACCTCACCCTCACCATCATCCTCTCTCTTTCTCGTGGCCACGCCCTCTTGCTCGTTCATCAGCCTGCACGTTACTCGGTCACCTAGGCCGTCCCTTGAAGTGGAGTAAGTAAAACTTACTAATAATTGGCTAGGACGTTGTGTTACGCCATTCCGAGTGTGTGACGAGTCCTTAACTGAAGTTGATTGACTAGTTACTGCTTGAGGTTGGGTTGTGACTTTGTTCCTTGATTGAGTTTGGTTCTTATTTGTTGAGCTTGGCTCGTGCTTTGGCTTGAATTGCTTTGAAAGAAGTCTGATTTGTGTACTTGTTTGATATGCTTCGAATATGCTTTTGACTCAAACCGATTTAAAAAGCGTTTACGTGAAAGTTTGTTATCTCCTTACAAAACCATTTCAAACTATTCACGGGTGCATGTATTAGTTCACGCCTCAAGCTCCGAAAAGGGATTTCATCGGCCTTGAATGTACATGTGATCAAGTTGGATTAGTCCTTTCATGGTCTCGGTGCAATATCAAGGTATATTGTTCCCAAGCCATGTTCAATGTATCGTTTTTGGTAAGTCATTTCACACACTTGTACATGGCATGCCTTTGGGCCCTTAAACTAAAAGCAAGGAGAAAAACCAGATTGTGATGCTTGATGCATGGACACACGATGGACTAATAACACAGCAACTATGCCCCCTCACCAACGGGATGCCCCCACGCCAATAGGGTGCCTCATTAATAAGAATGAGATGCCCCCACGCCAATGGGATGCCTCGTCAGAAGGACGAGATGTTGTGATAATTATAGCCGTCACCCTTCGATTAGGGGACGTTACTTGATTAAGTTCAGATGCTTGGTGAATTCTGGAAGAGTCGATGGATTTCGACTATTAATAAATGAATCTCATGTGCATGAGTTCCTCACATTATGAAATGAATTTTGGTTATGCTTGCATATGAATGAGGCGTGAGTTCCTCGTATTATGGAAGGTATTTTGTTTATGTTGTTATAATATTGAGTGAGGCGTGAGTTCCTCATGTTGTGGGTCAATATCGAGTTATGCTTATATATTGTTGATCGAGGATTTCACATGTTTCATTTGAGACAAAGCTTCTATTTTGCTAGCTTCTATTTTCCTATCGATCTATCATCGACTAATGTCTTGGATGAGTTATATGCTTGTTGATAGGCGAGACATCTTCCTACCCGAAAATTAGTGGACTTTACTTATTGAGCCTACGACTCACCCCGTTTTTTTAAAGAATTGTAGGCATTGAGGTCTCCCACTAGTGCTGGAGTTGCAATCTTGCTAGAGGAGTTAAGGTTTACCCAACCTTTGAAGCGTAGAAAATGTAGTGGTTGTAAATAAAATGGCCCGTGACAATGGAGCCTATAAATGTAACTAATATAATTGTATATTTGCAAGTGATTTTTTTCCTGGTTGCTTTTTATTGTCTAGGTGTTGTTTGTAATGCTTTCGCATGTGCTTAATGAAAAGATAAAATGAAGTGGGATAGCGACACACCTGGGACGTCGCGAAAATAACCCTTGCTACTCGAGACCCTAAAGATGGAGTCAGGGTTGTGACAATACAGATGGATCGGGTGTTGACCGGAATGAGCTCAGGGATAGACCTGGTTATTTTGTCACTAATTCTAAGGTCCATGGGTGCATTGGCTTAGTGCTATGCCATGAGTAGCCTTAGGATTAGCCTTGAATCGACTGAAGGACAATCTTTAGGCCGATCGGCTGTCCAAATGAATGGTTCGGGTGAGCATGGAGCATGATGGCCGAATTTCGAGTGTACGTGATTCGATTTTTTGAGGTTTACCTAATGATCCCTTTTCCGATCTTGGAACCAACCTAGACAATAGATTTCTCTAGACCGCTTTCTTGAGGAAGAAAAGGACAAAATGGAATTCTTTAGAACACCCTAGCCTCTTCATGAAAGAGGTTGACTTATCGTTCCACATAGATTTTTCTAGATATGGTCATGATTATCAAGAATTTACCTTGGGAATTAAGCAAAGTATACAAACGAAGTGTCCCAATAAAAATAGGACACATTAGAACTAATTATGGCTATCCTATAGCCTTGATGCCACCTTGAGTTTCATAGGTTTTGACTTCCCAGTTTTTCAAAATTACTAGATCTTTCATGCTTTTCAATTTTATAGAGCTCTTTGTTCTTCAAATTTAGAGAAACTTCCTTTATGAAAGTTGTTCAAAACATCTTAATCTATAACATATTTAAATTTCATATTTTTTAGAGGTTAAATGGTTGGGATGAAGGCCCAATCAATTACCTTATAGAACTTGCCCAATATAGCGAAAACGGTAACCAAATTGCTTTCTTAAATTTTTATGAAATATTCCCTTTCGAATTTTGACATACTTCATTCATAGTAGTTTACATCCATATCTACAACATATTAAAATTTCAAAGAGTTTTGTAAAGATTTGAATTTCAAAATGAGTCTCTTTCTCGACCGTTGAATCTGCTTGACGGACGAATTTTTTGGTTGTGTTCAATGATTTGTTTCCCTTCTCACTGAATGAATTTGGCTTGAATTCCTCATAAAAAAAAATGTTTTCTAAGGTCTTCTCTTCAACATATTAGAATTTTATAATTTTTCACGCCTATTTGATAAGGTAATGGTATTGATTTTAAAAGTTGCTCAAAACCGTTTTTGTCTTAGAATGGGAGAACCACGTGCCCAACTTAGAGGGGAAGAGGGCTGCATGCCTAACTTGAGGAGGAAGCCAATCTAGAGACTTCTTAACTTGAAGATAATAATGCATTAAATACTTTTGGACCTTAGTGTGTTAAAGAGAAGAAACTTGGAGAGTAAGTTGGCTAATGTGAACACATCTAAGCTTAATGATTGCATGAAATCTTAGTAATTAATGAGAGAGGTGAGTCACCTACTTAGGTGTCCCCTAAAATCTTAGATGAATCTTAGGTTATGATGGCCCTAGATTCTAGCCTTGGTGAACAAGGTAAGGACCAACCGATTAGAAGAAAACATTAGGCATTAAAGGGCTAATATGTCCCCTAGGCACTATAGGCAATAATGAGCCTAGATCAAGCCTTGGAGAGCAAGCAAATAGGTGGATCAATCACAAGCCAACACCAAAGGACCTAGGCGTCAACTCGAGAAGATAGGTAAGCCAACTCGTCATTTAGACGTCATCATGAGTTTGCAATAAAAATCTAAGAGGAGGAGACCTATAAATAGGATGATCTATCCTCACATTTTAAGGCTTGGCCTTTCTCTCTTTTCCTCTCCCTTTATCTCCTCTCTCTCACGCCCTTCTCTTCCAAGCCGCCCTAGATGCTGACCAACCACCAAAGAAGCATCTTGGAGCTAGGTCTAAAAGGTAGTAAGTAGATTTTCCTAACTCTTCGATAGGGCGATGTGCTATGCTTATCGATTTTTGGATTATGTCATTGTTTGCTTGTGTTGGCTTTGTATTGTTATGCTTGTTGTGTTTCTATTGCTTGTAGTTGCATCAAGTAAGTTGATAATCTCGCATGAGTGTCGAGCACACTCGGATGTCGAGGAATGGTCTCGGTGACTTTGGACGTGTGTCGAGGTGGGTGCACAACTCACACTTGATCCCAAAACAATATTGAGGCATGTTGTTACTTGGGACAAGTCACGGGTCGATGTCGAAGCCAGAGCAAACAGTTCCAAGTCAAGACCACAAGGCCGAATCGCATCTGGCATGAGTCTAACAAGGTATAAGAGTCATTCATTGATTCATTTTGCATGGCACGCCTTCGGGCCTTTCATCCAGCTAAAAGTTCAAAGATAAAATGAATCAATTGATCCTTGAAATGCATGGACACACACTGAACTTATATGCCAACACTAGGGATGTTGGGTCGTTGCCTAAGGTAAAGCCCCGGATGTCGTGTCGATATTGAGATTGTGGACAATGCTGGCCCTAGTGAGGCCGATGCCTAGGGGTCGCCTTGGATGCTGTCTTGATAATGAGATCGAGACGATGCCGATTGTTGGGGGGACTGTTGCGACCCAATCTCACTACCTTCGAATCCCTCATCATCACGAGGAGAGAAAAAGGGGGAAAGGTTGGGTTCACGGGTACTTGATCATGAGAGTTCTCTCACGACTCGCATTCCAAAAGAGACGTCATCACCTCGCCTTTTGGATCAAGCCTCTCGTGAGTTTCCTCCACGAGATCGCGAGCTCTCCCAAGCTCGTACCCCGCATGACAGCGGAGTGTCGCAATCCATACCCACATGAGCGACACACCTTAAAAGAAAGGGGTCAGGTGTAGATATTGGATTTAAGGGTACTTTTACCATGATAGCCCTCTTGTCAAGCTTGCCCATAAGGATGGCATCACTTCATCCTTTGGGTTACTTCCCATGTCGAGTATGCTAAACCATCGTAAGTTTCATCAAAACTCATATCCCGCGCGATAGGTTATTTGTACGGTCTAGTCATTTATAACAACCTAAAATAAGACAGGAGTCGCCACTAGCCTCATTTTGGGGGTTAGCTAGAAAACCCAATCGAGGGTCGGGAGAGTTCCCTTGATTTCTACGCAACCAAATATCTAGATTCGGGGACTTAAGTTACGCTAATATTTCTATTAGCGCCCTTTCGATACCTAAACAGTATGTTAGATTTTCTTAATATGTCCATGCGTTTCTTCTTACATTTTCAGGATCATTTGTCCTAAACTAAGTGATCATACGTGGTTGCTCATTTCCATTCTATTCTATTTCTAGAAAAACAAGAAAAGAAAACAATCAATGGAATTGAAATTGCAAGATAGTAAGTAAACAATCAAGGAAAGTAGTAAATCTATCATGCAATCCTAAAAATATAAAAGAGAAACACAATTGAAAAACATGAGAGAAATAGAGAAAACGCGCAACTCGTCGGCTTTTATACAACAAATGGAATCTGAGACATTGTCGCGACCTCTTTTTTTCGGCGCCCGATTGGGGCGAGCGCCTTACGGAGGCTAATGGTTCGGTTAGGTCTATTAGGCTTAGCCTGGAGTCTCCCAAGTCCACCAATTCACGACTTAATGGTCCAAGTTTTTAACCTGTAAGTTAGTTTTAAAACGGAGTCGCCACTAATCGGTTTGGGGTGGGTCGATTAGAAACCCAAGCGAAGTATCGGGAGAAATACTCGCTCCTGTGCAACTAGAGAAATTAGGATCGGGGACTTGATTACACTAGTTAATCACTAATGCCCTTTCGGTACCTAATCTTGTTTAAACCCTAAGGCTTTTTGGATTTTTGAGGGATTTTTCCATATATTTTGTGAAGGAAAAACATTTTTTGGGTCATTTTCTCATTTTTTGGACATGAAAAAAAGCATTTTTGGATTTTTTTGGTTTTTTTGGAAAATATAAATCATTTTTTACTTTTCCTGACTTTTTTTAGCTTTTTTGGGAAAATTTGAGATTTTTTTATTTTTTTGATTTTCCGTAAAATAAAATATTATTTTTAATTTTTTTAATTTTATTTATTAAAATAATATAAAAAAGACCCAAGTCAGATTCTCGGGTTGGGGCCGACCCGTGCCAGTAGCCCAAGACCTGGAGGGGCTTGCAACGCGAGCCCGCCCGGATTTTTATTTTGCTTTTTTTTTTTTTTATAAAGGACTCGGCCCACACGCCGGAATTGGGCTTAATTTAATTAAAAGTGGGATGCCCAGCCCAAGTTCCTAAATCGGCCCGATGACCCAACCCGTTAGAGGCAAACCCTAGGGGAACCGGGTTACGGGCTCGACCCGGTTCCACTCGGTTTCGCGACGCTTCCTCCCTCTCTCTATTCGCGGCGCGATGGAGGGGCTAGGGCGGCGGCTTGCGTCGACGACGATAGCGACGACAAGCTTGATGGCGACGGCGATGAAGACTTAGGCGATGACGGGCAGCTGTTGGTTTTCTTAGAAACGGCAGTAACGTCGATGATCGGCTGCTGGATTCTCGAGGGGAAGGCGGAGTAACGGTGACGATGCGGGCGAGCACGGCCGTTACCTATTCGCAACGAGGGCTTGGCAAGGCGGCTGCGGGGGACGTCTTCGTCGGGTGGTGAGCAGTGACAGCAGGAAGCAGCGGCTTGGCGTAACGATGGCGTCGGGGTACGTCTCGCCGCGGCGACGGCGTTGGGGGAAACGGCGGGGAGCGGTGGTCGCGACGGGTCGGCTACGACGAGTCTTCGATTTCCCGGATCTGGTCCTTCGGAACCTCCTCTCTCGGCTTCGACCTTCTACGTCCTCGGCTTCTTCCACTCCAGATCTGGCCCTCCTCTCTCTCTCTCCCTCGGGCTCGCTCGGCACCGGCCTCCCCCGAAGTCTCTCGGAGGGAGGTGGTTTGAGCTCGTGATTCGATTTCTGCCTTGCTCGCTCTTTGAGCTCCCCGAAGTCTCTCGGGGACCTCTCTAAGCTTGCTGGCCTTTGTCCCTTGGTGTCGACGGAGGTGCTTCGCTATTTATAGGTGAGGGGGCGGCCGGTCGACGGAGCTTCGACCGCCGGTCTTCGCACGCCGAACGCCCTCCGCCGGCCGAACCGGCATCCCATCCGCCGAGGTGGCTTTAGCTAGGCCGCCTTGCATTGAAGACGCGTCCACTCCCTCGTACGCTGCCATCTCC
The DNA here is from genome assembly GCA_014182365.1 of Eucalyptus tenuipes. NCBI lineage: Eukaryota > Viridiplantae > Streptophyta > Magnoliopsida > Myrtales > Myrtaceae > Eucalyptus > Eucalyptus tenuipes. The sequence continues at coordinate 26,351,570 of CM024539.1, read as the reverse complement.
CTCTCCATTCCGGCATCGCGGGCGTCCTTGTCTCTGGCGCGTGCTGTTTATTCGGTTGGGGAAGAAAACAGATGAGGAAGAAGACAAGGGCAGAAAGGGGGGCCGGGCTGAGTCGTATGGGCTGGGCCGTGGGGGCTGTGTGAGGGAAGAGGAAAAGGAGGGAGGCCGGGCGCGAAGGACCAGCCCGATGGGTTGCCAATTTTTGTTTTCTTTTGTTTTTACTATTTTTTTTGTTGTTTTTATTATTTATTATTTATTATCCGAAAAAAGGAAAAATACATAAATATAGAAACTAAGGCCTAATTTAAAAAACCTAATCAAAATTTAGGCGTCAATAGCTGCCCCTTTTTGAAGGTGAGCTCGCAGAGGTTGCATTCAAAGATAAACTGATGCCTAAATTTTATCCATGCATGTGCAGCAGATTATATCTTATTTGAGACCTAGTGTCCTATGTAGAAAATGAGCAATATAACATTACACATACTAAGACAGACAAGAAGATACCTGTTGTTACTTACCGGGAGTGAGTGAGATAGGGTGTGAACCCTGAGTTTTGGCAAGTATCAAGGCGTCGTCTTACCTAGTGACATGAGGAGGTTGCTTCTCCAGGACCCGAACCATTCTTCGGTCGCCTGTTGGAGCAATAAGTGGTTTGTCTAGGACCCGAACCTTTCTTCGGTCGCCTTGATGGGGAATTGCCTTTCCAAGACCCGAACCATTCTTCGATCGCCTGTTAGAGCAATAAATGGTTTGTCGAGGACCCAAACCTTTCTTTGGTCGCCTTGACGGGGAATTGCCTTCCCGGACCCGAACCATTCTTCGGTCGCCTGAGCAATAAGTTGTTTGTCTCGAACCCGAACCTTTCTTCGGTCGCCATGACGGGAAATTGTTTTTCCAGGACTCGAACCATTCTTCGGTCGCCTGTTAGAGCAATAAGTGTTTACCCAACCTTTCTCGGGGGATGCACTAACCTTTCTCAGTGCATCTATTTGTGGGAGATACCTGGACATTCACAGGTATTGAAAGAGTGCCTAGATATTCACAAATACTATCCTTGAGGATACCTGGTTGTTCGCAGTCATCGAATGGGTACTTGGATGATCACAAGTACGAATTCTGAAGGGTGCCCGGATGTTTGCAGGTGTTGAATGAGTACCTGGTAGATGGAATATAGAAGATGTACCTGAGATATTCGTGAAGGTCTCTCACCTCCTGGTATGTGGAATGTCAAGGATGAGCCTCGCATATTCGTGAAGGTCTCCCACCTCCTGACAATTGGGAATATCAAGGATGTGCCCCGCATATTTGTGAAGGTCCCTCACCTCCTGGTAAAGGGAATATTGAGGACGTACCTGGGATATTCGTGAAGGTCTCTCACCTCCTGGTAAAAGGAATATCGAGGACGTGCAGGATATTCGTGAAGGTCTCTCACCTCCTGGTAATGGGAATATCGAGGACGTGCCCCGCATATTCATGAAGGTCTCTCACCTCCTGGTAGTTGGAATATCGAGGACGTGCCCCTCATATTTGTGAAGGTCTCTCACCTCCTGGTAATGGGAATATCGAGGACGTACCTTGAATATTCGTGAAGGTCTCTCACCTCCTGGTAAAGGGAATATCGAGGACGTACTTGAGATATTCGTGAAGGTCTCTCACCTCCCGGTAATAGGAATATCGAGGACGTGCCCCGCATATTCGTGAAAGTCTCTCACGTCTTGGTAATGGGAATATCGAGGACGTGCCCTGCATATTCATGAAGGTCTCTCACCTCCTGGTAGTTGGAATATCAAGGACGTGCCCCGCATATTCGTGAAGGTCTCTCACCTCCTGGTAAAGGGAATATCGAGGACGTGCTCTGCATATTCATGAAGGTCTCTCACCTCCTGGTAGTTGGAATATCGAGGACGCGTGCCCTGCATATTCGTGAAGGTCTCTCACCTCCTGGTAAAGGGAATATCGAGGACGTGCCCCGCATATTCCTAAAGGTTTCTCACCTCCTGGTAGTTGGAATATCGAGGACATGCCCCGCATATTCATTCAGGTCTCTCACCTCTTGGTAAAGGGAATATCGAGGATGTACTTGGGATATTCGTGAAGGTCTCTCACCTCCTTGTAATGGGAATATCGAGGACGTGCCTCGCATATTCGTGAAGGTCTCTCACCTCCTGGTTATGGGAATATCGAGGACGTGCCCCGCATATTCATGAAGGTCTCTCACCTCCTGGTAGTTGGAATATTGAGGACGTGCCCCGCATATTCGTGAAGGTCTCCCACCTCCTGGAAACATAAACTCGAATGTTACACGAGACTTACCTGGATGGCCGCAGGCAGACAGGTGTACAAAGTAGTGGAATATTTGGATGAACACAAATATTTACTGATACGATCAGGGACCACTAAGCTGGTCCAAGTGTAAGAAAGCGTACCTGGGTAATCGCAGGCGCACAATGTGGTGGAATACTTGAATGGCCGCTAGTATTCAATGATACAATTTTGAGAACAACTCGGAAAGGGAGTACCTAGACAATGAAAGGCACTCAAAGGTAGTGGGATATTTGGTCAGTTGCGGGCATCCTAGCTATGAAGACAACTCGAACAAGTTGAGTGTCAAGAAAAGGGAGTATCCAAACGGTGGCCGGTACTCAAAAACAAGGGGAAACTTGGACAGTCACAAGCATCCAAACTTTAAAGACAACTCGAACAAGTCAAGTATCAACCGAGGGAGCACCTGAGTAGCGGCAAGCACTCAAAAACAGGGGGATACCTAGACAGTCGCAAATATCAATACTCTGGGGACGACTCGAATAGGTTGAGTGTCGATAAGAGGGAGTACCTGGCAAATGGTGGGTACTCAAAGACAATGGGATACTTGGACAGTCACAAGCATCCAAACTTTAAAGACAACCCGAACAGGTCGAGTGTCAAGAAAAGAGGGAGTACCTAGACAGTGGTAGGTACTTTAAGACAAATGGGGATAGTGATATGCTTACTTGGCAATATCTTTGATATCAGGAAGTATGTCTGCTATTTGTACAATATGCACACATGATTATATATGCTGTAATTTCAAATGGGATTCATGCATGATAACTTTGTCAGTTTTGCATCATCTGAGTTCCACTAGGGAAAATTTTGTAAGACAACCTTTATTTAGAATGTAGATGTCTTGAGCATGCCAGATGAGGGACTTTCAGTCTGAAAGGACTTTTCACTCACTCATATGGAAAAGGCTGTTTTATCCTGACCATTGATGCAGGATTTATAAGGACCACACTATCTCGCTGTCATCATGTCAGCAGGGGTCCAAGTATTCTCGCAAGCGGTACAACTTTACCAATGTGAGAGGTCTTCTCCGAGACCGTAATGTAGGCCTGATCAATGGCTTATCAAAGGGCACCATCAAGGTCAAGGCTCCTAAAGGAATTGCTGCACGAACATCTCCGGGTTTGCAAGGTAAGAATTCTGCGAAAAGAGATGGAATAAACTTGCTCGTACTTCTTCGAGCGATGCTTATAGACATATGAAATCCTATGTTAATTGAAGTGCTCTAGTCTGAAGAGACTTTTACAATGGGACGCAATGCAGGCTTGACTCATGTGTAAAAAGGTGAGAGTTGGTGATTGCCTTGGCATTTGTCACTGTCTTCTTTTCTCACCGTCGAGATGAAGGCTCCATTAATCGAACCACAACGGCAACTTCTCTTGGGAATACAAATGATTGTATTTTTTGTTTGGGGCATCGGCCTTGCTTTTACCAGGCACACTGCTTTTTCATGCCCCTAGTTTTTTCATTCTTGTTGCTTGAGGAATTGATCTAGGCAAGTTCAGGAAAACGTTGTTGTTAAACTGTTAAGTCTTCATCTTTTGCCGGCGCTCCTGATTTTGCTGCTCGAATGGCAGTAACTTCTGTTTTGTCCATGTGAGGGTGAATTTACAAACTCAATTGGGTTGTACAATGAATACAAGTGCGTAAAGAAAGAATTGCTCTTCGTCATTCTAGGGCACTTAAATTAAGGCGAGTGTTCATATGCAATAAAGACACCCGAAGATTGATGCAAGTGCGAGCAAGAAAATTTCTATCCCTTTTCTCAACTTGTGATGCTGATTTGCCTTGTCTTTGACATGCCCCAGTGTGGGGTGATTCTTGATGAGAGAAGCTTCTCCAGTGTATGGGGCTCAAAAGGGGGTGAGTAATGAAATGCCTCTCACTGTTTTGGTTATCGTACCATTCGCAAGAGAACTCTTTACCCTGCAGTCATGGAATCTTCTACACTCATCTCACAAGTGTATAGATGGGGGACTGTGTGTAGGATATGGCTTGCCTGTCATCATTCCGACGCGCCTCATCCAACATGCTCAATCAATCTTGTATTCTTCACTTAGCTGTTTATTCTAATAATCCTCAATGGACTCGGTGATTTAGACAGACAAAATCATCATGCAAAAATCCATTTGGAGAAGGCGTGCGGCATTTTTAAGTATGAGAGGGTTTGTACTCTCAAAACAAATGAATGGTTTTTACTCAATAAACCCTATTGACAACTTTAGGGTGTTTACTTGGTGGAATTGTATTTACAAATGTGTTGAATTTTGAACATCAAAAGAGTTATTCACAAAGGGGTGTCAATGGATCGTCCCTATTGAATAGGGAGATGGCATAGGAATGATCACCCGGGGTTGGGAAGCCGATCATTGATTTGACGGGTCTTTCGGCTTTTGCCCCTGCAAGAAGAGAAGGTGGAAATGGATTAATCAGCAGGGCCAAAATTAAAAGTGAATTGAGGCCTGAAGGATTTCTGTCATTTGCTTTGGCGATACTTGAGATGCCATTTTGTTTGGGAGAGCTTATCAGAGTCTGACATGCCTCTCATTGATTTGTTTTCCGCATCTTTGACGATCAGGTGATCCTGCAATAGACAAGAGGGAACATGTTAGTCACAAACTCTTTTAGGAGTCGAATAACTAGGAACGATACAACATTACCCTTCATTGATTTGCAAATGATTGGATAGATCTGAAGTACGAGGAGGATATGAAGTCCTATAATTTTCACTCCGTTAGGTCACCTGCTCTCTCGTAATTTGAAGGCGCAAGAGAAGCAAATTTTCTTTATTTTTCTTCTTTTTTTATTTTTTTCTACCAAGCGGCTAATAGCCGCGTCGGGATTCGAACCCCGACTTCGGACCATTTTGCTTCTTCCCGGGTACCACTCAGCTAGAGGCTCCGATGGTATCCGTAGGGCGCTTCTTTTTTCTTTTAACTGAACCGGCTCCTGGACGACACGTCGCTTTCATACCAAGTTAGGTAAATCGATTTGCCCAAATTAAGCATTAAGCTTGTTTCTTGAATCATATACTTCTGTCAATAGGATAAAATATGTCAAAAGTGAGTTCGAGAGTGAGTGTTGGAAACGATACCAAATTACCCTTCCCCAGAGTTCGTATGTGCTGGCTCCTAGGGATATTTGAATTTCGATGACGGCCTCTTTGTCTCAACACAGTTCAACGTCTCTTTCGATTGGCCTTTCTCAATTGTGGCCATGTATGCATGATTGTTGGTCGTGGATTCATCTTCAACGCCTTCCTTCTGTGGAATTTCTCATTCTGTCTTTAACTATAGCAGCATTAGGCAAAGTCATGTACCTCAAGCTTCCATGGAACTTGAGATGGACAATCAAAATCTCCAGTCTTCTGATGGCAATTATTTCTTGGAAGAATATGCGTCTGGAACACGGAGTGAAGCTTCCAGATTCTAAAGTCGTTGTCTGGAGTGTGGGGGCTATAGATCACCTTGACTGTTTGGATTTTCTCCCTGTTGACAGTAATCAATTCAAATGAAGAGAAGAAATTTCTTCCTTGTGCTTCCTGGCTCGTTGAAGCTGAAAATCCCTTTAATGAAACCGCAATGTCTAGTTGTTTAGGCACGTCGTGTGAAGAGATATTCTTCTGGCTTAAGAGGGAGTTGGATAGGAGCGAGGTTGAATGTATAGAGCTCCTAGGGATGACTTACAAAATGGGAAGGCCAAGAGCAGCATGGGGGAGGTTATCCCGCCTCGAGCTACCATGGTGTGCATGCTTCGAGTTTAACCGTATGCCTATGCCTATTACGTCCTATCTTTCGTCTCCTGTACATAGAAGAGAGGGGACGTCATTTTCAAAATTATGTTCGGGGAATAAGACTTACCCTCTTTGAAACAGGATGATCCTTTTTTGTTTGCCCCTGCTTTCTTGAAAGAGTGTCTTTGAACTTGGCGAGTTCACATGATATGCCAGCTTTAAATGCCCCCTGTCACACTAGGTCAAAGGGGATGGGAATGATATTCTGAGATACGAAGTGGATGAGTCAAAAAAACAAATAGGATTTTAATTTAACATCTTGTTTTGACAGAAGTTTTGGTAATGAAATGTTTTTTGTTTTCAAAAGTATATTTTTTTTGGGGGGAGAAAGCATGAGGAAGCCTAGCCCTCAGTATTCTCTTTGGATGCTATTTTCTTTTCATGGTTGGATAGCATCACCGTGCTGGTTTGGTATGTCTCCCCATGCCCTCAAAATGTTTTCAACTTTATTTAGTAATAGGTGGATTTACATTTTGGAAGAGTGATTTCAAAAGTTAGTTCCTTAAGGGGAACTGATGTTGAAAACAAAACAAGCCAGACTTAAGATAAATGTACAGGTTCCCACGTAGGGGAATATGCAAGGAAATTAAAAAGGGTTCTACTTGAGCGGGCCTGCAGCCATTTCCCCTGACGGTCCTTCGTCGATGGTGCCCGTGAAAAGGTCTCTAAACATGGTGATTGTGTCATCTGGCCCTTCTTTCTTTGTTGCTAAGGGTAGTACTTCATTGCCTGAATAATACCTGACCTCTACCAGCCCTTGATAAATGTCAGCAGTATGTGCTTCGACGTTTCTGATCTGACTGACTTTAGAAATGAATACCGCGTTTACTTCGTCGGTGTGATCAGGGAGCGGATTGCTCTGGAATGAGAAAGCTTTAGTGTCTAACAGGTTCTGGATTCGACTCTTGAGGGCGAAGCACTCATCAGTCGAGTGCCCCGCTTCTCCCATGTGATAGTCACATATCTTTGAAGGGTCGTAGTTGGAAAAGCTTTCAGCGTTGGGTCATTTTGGTTCAATCGAAAGGAGGTTCTTCTTCCGGAGAACTGCCAGTACCTGTGATGGAGATCCAGGAAGAGGAGTAAGTTGTCTTTTGTTGCTGTAACGCTGGGACGGCTGATGGCTGGTGGTCTGTTGCTGTCCTGCACTTGTCTTAATTGTTGGAGGATGATTGTAGGTTGCATTGACATCTACTAGGGTTCTTTATCTTTCTTCATCTTGAACCTCCGCCCGTGGGTGCGGGTTCATGAACCAACCATCCCTCAACCCTATCTCAATTTGTTCCCTTACTAGAATGAGTTGATTAAATGATTCGGCTATCGTGGTTACCATTCGATTGTGGTACTCGTAGGGGAGGGTTTTGATAAACATCTTTCTTAGCTCGAAATCGGTTGGTTTAGGACTGATTTGGGCAGCCGATTCCTCCATCTAATAGTATATTCTTTGAACGATTCATGCTTTTTCTTTTCGATACGCTCAAGATCCTCACGAGAAGGGGTAATGTCCATTATGAATTTATACTGCTTGAGGAATGCCTCACTCACTTCGCTCCATGTTTCGAGGAGGTTCATGTTCTTCGTGTTGTACCACCTCAGGGCCGGGCCTACTAGACTTGATTGGAACAGCTGAATCATTAATGGCATTATTAATGTATTGGGTCATTCGAACCAAGTACATTTGCAAATGAGCCCTCGGGCAAGTCTTGCCAACGTACTTCTTAAATTCAGGCATTTTGAATTTTTCCGGCATTTTGACCTTGGAATAAATGGAGAGGTCCATCAAAGTAGGATCTTGGAGGCCTTGCAGTTGTTTCAGCCTTTCCTCAAGCTTTTCGAGGCGTTTGTCATGCTCAATTTTAGACAAACTGTCTCGCTTCGCTTCCTCAATTGTGGTTTGGTGTGGATAATCCTCCAATTCAGGCATATTATCGTCAGTATCTCCACCTTGATCACCCCGGATGGATGATTGTGGTAGTAACACATCGATTGAGGCCGGGGCAGGAGCCAGTTTGCCTTGGATGGAATCTATCTGTTTTGAGAGCTGTTGAAGCACGTTGAAGACTTGCTTCATTTCGCTTTCCATGACCGCAACACGGCTTGATACATTCTCTTCGGCCATTCTTGCTCTTGCTTTTGAGCGAGTCTGGATTGGCAAACGTTGATGTTCCGTGATTACCTGGCTATGAATAAACAAACATGTCTGAAGACAAGGCATAGATAGGGAGTCAGTCCATGATGATGACCTAATCTTACTCTTTTTGTTTATTCATGAAAAGGTAGAGGATTTCCTAAGCATTGATTTGAAAAAGGGCATGTGACATGTTAACATGAGCTAAAAAGATATTCAATTTGAAAGGCGAAGAAAGCATGAGTTGTAACAAATTTCGAAAAAGATTTCTATCCCTTTTTTTTTTAGGCAAATGAAAATTCTTGCGGAAAAGACCTTTGTAACATGCTTGAGAATAAAAACATCAACTGAAAGTAATTTCTTTTGCAAGAGTTTTTTTTTTAAATTTTATGACAACTATTTCCGAATTTAAATGACCGTTGTATTAAATCCTAGACTAATCATGGACCGCTCAATATATGCAGGAATGTAAGTAAATTGTAAAGTATACGAAAAAAACTTACATCACGCGAGAAAATTGATGACAATTACATAGACATGCGCATGATATGTACGGCTCAATTTCTAACTAAGAAGGTTTGTTGAGATTAAAAGGGCGTCTGCCTGTTGTAGTCTCGTGTTGGCAGCATACCCTCTTAACCTCGGCTAAAGAAATTCGGGGAAAAGAAAGGCTGCCTCTACATCGCAATCTCGCGTTCGAGGCCGTATCTTTCTTAACACCATCCTAAATATCCTATGGAAGCCCGGGTCCGGCGGCCGGGTTGTGTGTGCCATGTGTAGTGTTGAAATAGTAAAGCATGCACAATAGTTTATAATCACAAAGCATTATATTTTAACCAAAATCAAAATGAACCTCTAAGCTACTGACCTATATAAAAAACAAAAACAAGTCAATAAAGTGTTTAAACAAGATGAAAAGGCCTAAGTCCTCAAAATCCCCGAGCGGAGTCGCCAAGCTGTCGCGACCTCTTTTTCGGCGCCCGATCAGGGCGGGCGCCTTGCAGAGGCTAATGGTTCGGCTAGGTCTATTAGGCTTAGCTCGGACTCTCCCAAGTCCACCAATTCACAACTTAATGGTCCAAGTTTTTAACCTGTAAGTTAGTTTTAAAATGGAGTCGCCACTAATCGGCTTGGGGTGGGTCGATTAGAAATCCAAGCGAAGTATCGGGAGAAATACTCGCTCCTGCGCAACCAGAGAAATTAGGATCGGGAACTTGATTACACTAGTTAATCACTAATGCCCTTTCGGTACCTAATCTTGTTTAAACCCTAAGGCTTTTTGGATTTTTGAGGGATTTTTCCATATATTTTGTGAAGGAAAAACATTTTTTGGGTTATTTTCTCATTTTTTGGACATGAAAAAAAGCATTTCTGGATTTTTTTGGAAAATATAAATCATTTTTTACTTTTGCTGACTTTTTTGGCTTTTTTGGGAAGATATGAGATATTTTTGATATTTTTGATTTTTCGTAAAATAAAATATATTTTTTTAATTTTATTTATTAAAATATTATTTTATATTAAAATAATATAAAAAACGACCCAGGTCAGATTCTCGGGTTGGGGCCGACCCGGGCTGCGAGCCCAAGACCTAGACGGGCCTGCGTTGCGGCGGCCCGGGATTTTTGTTTTGCTTTTTTTTTTTATTATTATAAAAGGGACTCGAGTCCACACGCCGGAATTGGGCCTAATTTAATTAAAAATGGGATGCCCGGCCCAAGTTCCTAAATCGGCCCGACGACCCAACCCATTAGAGGCAAACCCTAAGGGAACCGGGTTACGGGCTCGACCCGGTTCCACTCGGTTTCGCGACGCTTCCTTCCTCTCTCTCTATTCGCGGCGCTAATGGAGGGGCTGGGGCGGCGGCTTGCGTTGACTACGACAGCGATGACGGGCTTGATGGCGACGGCGACGACGGGCAGCTGTTGGTTTTCTCGAAAAGACGGCGGCAACGTCGACAAGCGGCTGCTGGATTCTCGAGGGGAAGGCGGAGCAACAGTGACGATGCGGGCGAGCACGGCCGTTACCCGTTCGCAATGAGGGCTTGGCAAGGCGGGGGGGGGACGTCTTCGTCGGGTGGTGAGCAGTGACGGCGAGGAAGCAGTGGCTTGGTGTAGCAATGGTGTCAGGGTACGTCTCAGTCGCGGCGATGGCGTCGGGGGGGAAACGGCATGGAGCGGTGGTCGCAACGGGTTAGCTACGGCGAGTCTTCGGTTTCCCAGATCTGGTCCTCCGGAACCTCCTCTCTCCGGCTTCGACCTTCTACGGCCTCGGCTTCTTCCACTCCGCATCGGGCCCTCCTCTTCGCTCGTGCTCTCTCTCCCTAGGGCTCGCTCGCCGCTGGCCTTCCTCGAAGTCTCGAAGGGAGGTGGTTTGAGCTCGCGACCCGATTTTTGCCTTGCTCGCTCTTTGAGCCTCCCGAAGTCTCTCGGGGACCTCTCTGAGCTTGTTGGCCTCTGTCCCTTGGTGTCGACGGAGGTGCTTCGCTATTTATAGGCGAGGGAGCGGCGGTCGACAGAGCTTCGACCGCCGGTCTTCGCACACCGAACAACCTCCGCAAGCCGAACCAGCATCCCATCCGCCGAGGTGGCTCTAGCTAGGCTGCCTTGCATTGAAGACGCGTCCACTCCCTCGTACGCTGCCATCTCCCTCTCCATTCTGACGTCGTGCGCGTCCTCGTCTCTGGCGCGTGTTGCTTATCCGGTTGGGGAAGAAGATAGATGAGGAAGAAGACAAGGGCAGAAAGGGGGGCCGGGCTGAGTCGTATGGGCTGGGCCGTGGGGGCTGTGCGGGGGAAGAGAAAAAGAAGGGGGGTTGGGCACGAGGGCCCAGCCCCGATGGGTTGCCAATTTTTTTTTTCTTTTGTTGTTACTATTTTTTTGTTGTTTTTATTATTTATTATTTATTATCCGAAAAATGGAAAAATACATAAATATAGAAACTAAGGCCTAATTTAAAAAACCTAATCAAAAGTTAGGCGTCAACAAACATATGTCAGGAAAACGAATAGTACATGATAATGGTCGGAATAGACATCGACCTCCATCGTCTTCACGCTTTCTCCATCTTCGGGGTCCTAATCTAAACCTAATCTAAGAAACTTATAACTAGGTGCATACAATGGAAAGAGACAAGTGTACACATCAAAACAATAAAAAACAAGACATCATGTCAAGATCAATCGTTCAAAAGAAGTACAATGCGAAAGTCAAGTTTTAGGGCCTCAGGGTCGGCCTTTGTCTTTCATGCGAAGGTCCCATTAAGACACCTACCCAATCCATTTTTTTTGGTGACTTATAGCAATTGTTGACTAATTGTATTCTCGCATGGCCAATAACGCTACTAAGTCTCCTAATCAAGTGATCTATATGATCCCAGGGTTTTTCCTCGATATTATGCATCAACCCTACCATTCATCTAAAAATCGCATGCATTGCAAAATATTTAAACATGCATGCAGGTCTTTTGAACCTTGTTTCTCAATCAATCAAGCAAGAAAGTGAACCGTCGGCGGGTCACTTATTACCAAGGGCATGCGCCAATCACAAACACAAGCAATTTCTAATGACGTCATTTTTGCACATGTAGATTTCTTCATATAAACTCTTTGCCACGTAGGATAGAGAAATGAATAGAAATAATCACGTCAGTATTTTCCATTAGCTAAATTAGATAGAATTAACAGAGGGAGTTGATTGCACAAACTTTACATAGTCTTAGGTCCTGATTGCAATTTTTGTAAGTTTTAGGATTTAATTATACTTTCTTAACAAATTTCAGGATTTCTATTGCACTTATTAAAAAAAAAATCAAAGAAGAGAAATGGGCAAGTTTGAAAAGAAAGGGCAGAGATAGAGAGGCATGGCACAAGACGTGAAGGAAGGACAAAACGCAAAGAGAGAGAGAGAGAGAGAGAGAGAGAGAGAGGTGATGGAGCAGAATTTAAGGAATAATGAGGTGTGAGCAGAGACTTGGAGAAATGAAACGAGCGGCAACAAGCAAACTCTCTGTACACACAAAAAACAGAGGCAGTGAAAGGCGCGAGCTAGAGACCACTCAAAGAGGAGGGAAGAAAGTGTACTTTTTTTTTTAAGGGATCAGGTTGGGCATTTGGCTGAGAGTAAGGTTAAAAAAAGGGAAAGCGTTAGAATTTGGGGGAATTTTTTGAAAGCACGGCGAGAAAATGAGAGTTGACAAAGAAAAACAGAGGGAAGAAGCTCCTAGGCCACGGTTTAGGACTCGCAGGCGAGTCCTCTCTCGAGCCACGATGATAACTGCCATGGGCGCACGCATGCCAACCTCGTGCTTCCGAGTAATGTCACCATTGTTGTCGATCCCTGCTCAATCACCGGTGATCGCTAATGTAGGCTCCCATATTGCGTTTTTACTTTACCACTAATCAGCCTTCAATAGGTTAATAGTAGTTCTAAAAATAATAAAATATATATCTAAGTCAAATCAAGTCGTGACCGATAGGGTTTGGGAGAACCTGAGCCAATTGTAAGTGCCGCCTTGCAAGAGAGAGTGTTTGTGCTCGCTTGGCAATTTGTTAACCACCTGAAGGATCTCACCTCGGGAGGGTCATAGACTCACAACAAATGCTGACTTATTAGTCGTATTATTGGCTTTTAAAATGAAAACTTCAAGGAAAATCTCTTTATCTTACCTAGCATCTACATATATGAAAATTATTAGACAATATATTAATCTTATATGTTCTACAATGGTTAATCACAAATTTCATATAATCAATCAACTCATGTTGAATATATTACACTTTTGAAAAGATACTAATGAGAGGCAATTGTGATCTTTGTTTATCATCCAGATGGTACTCATAAATTAAAATAAATGAGCAAATTACTTACATTACCCAACTAATCAACGATCCTGACCAAAGACCAATCAAGGCAAGAGCAAGAGCAAGAAAACTCTAAGAATTTTTTCCCTGAAATGAGTTATACTTTGCGATTGTCAACTCTATTCTCTCGCATCTCTCCTCCCTCCTGACGTCCTCTTTGTGAGCCGTGGTTTCTCAGCATTCCTAAACAATATCAGATCCATCTTTTCCAACATAACCTTTCCTACGCCGTCATGCCTTATTTTTCGATACAGGGAGTGCTTGCTAATGGAGGTTTGTTGCTGCAAGCAGTTTACAATGAAAATTTTACATGAAAAATCGTTCAAAAAGTCATAAATCTATTATATTTTTGTCATTTCAGGCATAAACATTTTAATTTGCCAATTGAGTCCTAAACCTCTTGACAATTTATCAATTGAATCAATCCAGTCAATTTTAACTGAAATCCACCAATGTGGATCATTAGTGTCACGTAAGATGACCAACACTAACATGAACAATTTTTTTAAAAAATTATTTCTTATATCTTTATTTTTCCTTCTTTTTATTACCTTTTTTGTCCTACCAAGTCCAACTAGGGTCATGGCCAATCTTCGCCAGCAACTAGGCAAGGGATCTAGCAAGGGCCGTGAAGCCCTTGTTGATCGTGTCTGAGGGTCATGGCCCTCGCCCAAATATCGCGAGCACTATAGGGTGAGGCTAGGGGTGAAGGTCACGACCCTTGCAAGGGTCGCAAAGCCCTCACCTGCAGCCTTTGCCTGTGACCAAGGAGGGTTGGCAAGCGATTTTGATAAAAATAGGAAAAGACAGCCAAAAAAAAAGATATAAAAAATTATAAAAATCAGAATTTTTTTGGAAAGATTATGAAAATTTTCTACGTCTGCACTAGCTGTGCTATGAAGGACAGCTGGCATTAACATTAGTGAATTCTGGCTAAAATTGGATAGATGAATTCAATTGGTAAAAATTAAAAATGCTTAGGAATTAATTGGCAAAATCGAAAGATTGAGGACTAAACTGGTAAAAATGCAATAGGTTAAAGGTTTTGGATAATTTTCCCCAACCTTACGTGCTTTGTAGAACACAAATTCAAGAAATGAAATGATGTAAGGTCATTTTAGATTTATGTCCGTGCACTGTTGTATTCTATTAACTTTTTATGCGGACATCGTTTGGCATATAGGTATAGGCAAGATATTGTTGGTGGTATTAGAGAGGGACTTTTGGAAGGTCCGTGACAAGGAGGTATGAAGATTAATTTCAAAAAAACTAAAAAAACATGATGATCACAAGGAATTTCATCTGGAGAGAGGGATTGATTTCTGGGGCGCACATGATAAAATTTATACTGCTCTATTTCTCTATTTCCCGGAACAGGTTTGGAACAGAGATCCGTTTGGTAACGCAATTTGATTTTTCTATTTCTAGAACAGATTTCTATTCTAGAAATAGATTTAAAGAAGAAATCAGAAACTAAAACTTTTAACTTCTCAATTTCTGGCAAGAAATCAATTTCTGTTTCAAAAATTTTGTCATGCTCACCCCTAGACTACACAAATTGCAATAGTTTAAGCTCACGGGGTATCTTTTATCTAAAAAAGTGCAAGGGTGAATTCTTTGCATACTCTCAGCAAAGTTTACACTCCTCGAGAATCGATCCAACGAACAGCTTAAAGTTAAAAATCTGACACCTGGTTTGTCGCTGGCGAAAGCCGAACAAAGACACAAAGAATCACTGATTAAAGTTACAAGTAAGTAATTTGTTGGAAATTGTGATCCATTTTCTAAAACTATCTAGAAACTACTAACTTAATCATGAAGGTGAGAACCTTCGTAGCAGCATCCATGTTGAAGAATTGTCTAGAATTGTTGAGAATGGAGGTTGCTAGTTGAATCTAGAATATTCTCATGGGCATCCAGAAAACAAGACTCAGTGGCACAGTCTACTGCAGAAGCTGAATACATCGCAGCTGCTACGACCGCCAGTCAAGCAATATGGCTTCGAAGAATTCTAGAAGACATTGGAGAAGCATAAATGGAATCAACTCCGATACTTTGCGACAATAAGTCCGCAATCGCTATATCCAAGAATCCAGTATTCCATGGAAGAACTAAACATATCGACACCAAATATCACTTTATACGAGAGGCGCAAAATAACAAAGAGATCGAGCTTAAAGATTGCAAAACCGAGGAACAAGTAGCGGACATCTTCACTAAAGCACTATCGCAAGCCAAGTTCGAGACATTGCGGGAGATGCTTGGAGTAACACGAAATTGGATCAAGGAGGAGTGTTGAATTGTTGATCCAATTTCTAGAAACTTCAAGATTGATATTGGCTAGAAAAATCTAGAAAAATCCTTAAGAAAATCTAGCTTAGGTGGCAAAGATAAATGTAGAAGTCTCTAGAAGAACTACGATCTAGAATTTCCTAGATAAAGCCTACATGGACAATATTCTATAGAAATCTAGAATGTTGTACTAAGGCGGTGAGTCACGCCTATAAATAGGAGTGGGTGGATGCTTGTGTTGTAGCTGAAAAACCAGAAAACACTCCTTCCCTTGTAATATCAACTTCCATAATAAAAGTTCCTTTTTTTACCCATTCTCCCTTTGCCATTGTAGTCCATTTATATCCATCCATATTTCACACATAACACTTACACACACGCTTCCGCAAAAAACATCCAACAGTGGTATAAGAGCTAGGCATATCGGATGGTTATGGGCGTTTGTCCTCACCATCCTCAACTAAAAAGGCCAGAGCTCGAGCAAGAGCCAACAAAGCCAAAGCCGGAGCCAAAGCCAGAACCAAAGCCGGAGCCAAAGCCAGAACCAAAGCCGGAGCCAAAGCCGAGCCTACAAGAGCGAGCCAAAGCCCGAGCTAACAACTACTAAGAGCATTTTGATGCCCGAGACATATGAGACATCGTTGAAGAAAAGTCATGCATGAGAATGCAAGGGATCATGGAACGAAGACGATATGAGAGGCATGGGACAAATTACAAGAGAAATTTCAAGGTATGTCTGAGACTTTATAAATCACAATGTTCGGATTATCCCGAAAATGGATCAAGGGGGAGTGTTGGAAATTGTGATCCATTTTCTAAAACTATCTAGAAACTACTAACTTAATCATGAAGGTGAGAACCTTCGTAGCAGCATCCATGTTGAAGAATTGTCTAGAATTGTTGAGAATGGAGGTTGCTAGTTGAATCTAGAAGATTCACATGGGAATGCAAGCAAGCAAAAGCCAAGCATCAAAGAAAATCCTAGAACAAGCTAAAGAAGTCTAGAATCTTCTAAGGCGGTGACTTACGCCTATAAATAGCCTTGTAGTTCATCATTTGAGGATGTGAGAGGTAAACACTCCACCTTATGTGTGAGAGGTAGACCCTCCACCTTATGTGTGAGGTTTATACCTCCACCGGTGTGGAGGAGTAGAGGTAAGATAGTTTCTATATCATGAAATATTCCTCCATTACCAAAACATCTTGTACTATCCATTTCCATCAACTAGATAAATTATATCCCATATTCTATATCCTTCAATTATCCTATCTTGTCCCTTGTCCATCCTCTACAAAATATTTCATACACTTGCACACATTACTAATCAAAAACTATCATCAATACCAAAACCATGCTTTCGCACGTACACATCCAAAATTTTTAACATAATCAAATCACTGCTCTCTGCGTTATCATAATCCCTCTTATTATCTCTTCAGAACTATATTTTTGTAAGCTTCCCCACAAGCGCTAGGAACGCAGACCCACTCAAGTGCTATTTCTTTATTACCAAAACCTAATTTGTCAGCTTCTTGGGAGTCACATAGCATAGTAAGGTTTCGGTTTCTTGCCAGACCAATTCGTACTTTCCTTTATTTTTCCAGAAAATTCATAATCTTGTCATTAGTTTCATTTGTCTGTGAACATTTATTCTGTTTTAGCAGTGTGTCGGTGAACGGTTCAGCAAAATATAAAATGTGTGAGTGTGAGTCCATGGTCTTATATTTGATGTTTGGAAAACGCTTGGTGTATTGAACTGGTTTACATAATGTGTGTTAAGTAATGCGGTAATCGGTAGGTGGGTGTTTGAATATGAGTCAGCTTCTTCAGATGCCCTTCTGCAATCAGCCATCTCATTGAATATATCAATTTCGTATATCTGGTCTAGCAAAACTAGCGCCTACCATTGCTTATAGATTTCTGAAACTTCTCTTTCTCTTTTTCAAGTGGGAGAATTAGAGGCTGGAGCAGTGTTAGGATCCCAAAATTTTACTAATTATATTGAATGAATGCTACAAGAAGTTTAGAGATTTAATTTTTCAGAATGAGTCCAAGGCGGTTTATCCATTCTCATCGTTATTAATTTCACTTGCATTGTTGTTCTCAGAGAAAACGGCAGAAGACATCACGTCCCCATGAAATTGTTCAATCTGACATCATCCATGGTCAGTAGACAATGGCCTGCCTCAAGAGATTTCTGGGAAGCATGGGGCATCCAATTGCTGGTCACGATGAGCCTCACTTGCCAGATCACCCTCGCCATCCTCGGCAGCCACCAGAGGTACAAGACCTCGATCTATATTAGATACGCATCCAAACTGCCTACTTGCTCTCTTCTTACTTTGCGACTATCGCCCTTGGCAAGCTCACTGTTGTCCAGATCGAAAATCCTGATCGACCTGACTACATTACTGAACTCAAGGGGTTGCTGGCACCATTGCTCTTGATGCAGCTTGGGAACCACCGACTTCATAACTGCATACTCGGTCGAGGACAACCGGCTCAGCGTTCGGCAGATGCTGAGTCTGTTTGTCAAGGTCATTTTCATTGTCTGGATCCTGATTCGTTGCTGGGATAGCACGTCCCTTGTCCCATTTTTGTACCTCGTCTTGTCTGTTGCCGGGGTCATTCGATCAGCAGAGACAGTTTGGGCCCTCAGGTTGGTGTCCTGGATTCGATCGGGCACATCAGCCAAGGTTATCTTCGATGAGGAAACTGTTGGCAAGTTCTTTGACAAGTAGGCCCCATGTGACAGCCTGAATTTTCAGAATTCGTTTTCGATTAAATAAATCGGGCATTTGATCGACGTGCCGATAATCTTTCTCTCGAGCGATCACTCATGAGATAACTAGACTATCTGAGGAAGCCGTTAAGGGATTTTAACGCAATAGACTTGAGAATTCGATCATGAATCGGCTGTTTGACCGTGTCAATCTGCAAGGATCATTACGGCAACGTCAAAAATCAATCAGAGACCTGAGATAGGTCGATTTGATTGAATATGTGATTAGTGTGTACGTGATTCCACCTAATTACAAAATTCTCATCGAACGGCACTAGACCGATTTTTTTGTCATTTACATCTTGGGTGTTTGTATTTGAAATCATGAGATTTTCATGACAACCGAGAGTCGCCAATGTGTCGAAGATGTACATTGTGACTCGAGATAAATCAATCACGGGTTAATTGCACTAAAAGTTCCTAAAAACTACCCGGTATGCTAGGTGACGCTAAAGTCGCGTTAGATTGAAATTAACACCCGAATTTGAACCCAATTTCAGAAATTGAAAGTTATGTCGTATCACGATTTATCTTAGGAACGTCGACTCATCATTCGAAGAATTTTTTGAGATTTCAAGATTTTTACGAAAAATCGATTCGAACGTTGCGAAAAAAATAGCGAAAATTCGAATGGGCTAAGTCGATGGAAATTTGGACTTTCAAACCGAGCCTTTGAGTGTTGGGGACTTATAGAAAATTTTACGGAATTTTTTCCCATCGAAATTGGAACTCAATTTGGGGAATTGAGTGAAGAAATTGAACCTAAAGTTGTGAAATTCGGTTTTGGCAAGGGGCTGGAATTTTCGGCAATTAATTGGATAATGTGTGGATTTATCAAGTTGGAAAGAAGTAGGGGACAAATGAGTTAATGTAATGGCTAAGGTTTGATGATTTTGGGCCCCCTTCCTTGGCTTCCTTTGCATGATTCCCTCCATCTTCGTGCGTTGCTCTTCCTCGACCCCTCATCGTTTTGCTTTTCCTCAGCATCTCCTCATCACTCTCCACTCACCAAAACCTCCGTCAAGAAGTCAACTCAGCAAGGATCCCAGGCGGTTTGTTGACTCCATCAATTTCCCCAACTCCTTGCCGCGTCTATCCCCACCGAAACCACCTTCTCCCTCTCTCTCTCTCTCTCCCTCTCTCTACCACCCCACCATCTTGTATCTGGTTTTGCTCGGTCATTTCCCCCAACGAAGATTGTAGCTGCCCCACCATCCTTCGTGTCTTCAATTCAGACCACCGATTCTTCTCTCCACCGTTTCATCTGCTACCACATTCCAGTCCACACTACATCTTTTCGGTCGGTTTGTTGACCGCGATCTCCACGTTCGGTCGTCCACGACGCCACTGACCGAAGCAGCTCTCTACCTTCGAAGTTGCAGCTGCCTTCATGTTCCTCGAAGCCCAGCGTCTCAGCCCACAATCCACCGAAGCAGCATCCCCAGTGAAGCCTAGCCCAGTTCGTTATTTTCCCAAGCTCAATAGCCCAATTCGTGTAATTCCAGCCCATCCGAAAACAAGTCCACGTGAAGCTCAGCCCAAGCGCGGCTTAGTCCAGCGAAGTCAATCCAGTTCAATTTTTTTCAACCCAATTCTGAGCCCAAGCCCCAGACCAGCAGTCCTGTTGAGCTTTGTTGGGCCGGTTCTAGGCCCGTTCCGAGCTCTATCGACGTCGTCGCAAACTTAAGTTTAGGCTGCCGTCGCGGTGAATCAGTTTTCGCGATACACCAGTGAGTTTTTGCACTAAACTCTTCTTAGTAGGCTAATGATGCTTAAGTGGTATTTAGATTTATTTAAGTGTAATTAGTTTAGCTATTAGTTTAGTTAGTTAAATTATGTTAGTTAGATTATTTAATTAGGTGGTTAGAAATTATAGTTAGATAGATTAGTATGTGGTTATATAGTTAAGGTGCTTAGAATAATTTATTTAGCTCAATAGGTGGTTAGATTAGAATAATTTCGTCTAAGTTAGCATTTTTAGTATTTAATGCATTTATTTAATTAATTTTAAAAATTATTTAATTATTAAATATTTTCCGAAAATTAGACTGGGGTAGCCAGTGATCAAAATTTCATGCTAATTGCAATGGTGTGGTTAAATTATGCAATTGAGTGTTAAATTACGTAGATTGAGTGCTAATTGAATTTTTGGGACATTTATTCCAAAAATTTATAAAATTCAATATTTATTCAGAAAATCCCGAGTGTCGGGTTTTAATACCAAAAATTATTTTATGTACTATATAAACCAGTGGGATTTTAAAATGAAGATTATGAATTTTCCAGGTCCAATCTGACCGTGTACCCACGCACGACTATTTTCACCGGGTGTTTTTAATACAAAGAAAATAGACCAGGATCACTATTTTAATTGAGGCATTTGAGTGCAATGCACAATGTCCTGAGCCGAGATTGAGTAGTCGTGTGTTGGTTAAGAGAACTCGTCCCCAAACTTTGTCGGATGGACGTTGCTCATTTATTGGGATTTGGGTTGCAGTAGAGGCTGGACCTATACTCATTCGGGAAAGTCATCTTTGAGAGACATAACCGTGCTCAATGGGGTGAGACAATGCCTAGCTACGCCAGTAGACCACCGAACTTCAAGTAGGCCGTACCTTAGAGGGGCGTAATTACTAATTGGAACGCATGTTGAGTGGAATAGATGCGCCGGATTATGGGACAAAATGGTGTGACATGGTATGGGACATGTCATAACGATTTAGCCCTATAATCAGGACCCCTGTGATTTATTGAGTTGAGTAATGCGTTTCAATTGTTGTGTGCATCAATTTTATGCAAAATGTATATGAACTGTGCTAACCTGCAGGGTGGATCTGAGACGAAGTAAGTCTCCGTGATTGTATGATTATGTGGTGAGGGCGCCTCTAGGCGTATTTCCCTCCTAATTAGGGTTTAGAGCGTAAACTCGCTGAGATTTATATCTCACCCCATCGTGGGCTCAATTTTCAAGACTGCAGAGTGGTGGATCTGGAGCCTAGCTAAGGGGAGCTGAAAAGTAGGTCAGTTAGGTCAACTTCTTTTTGGAGAACCATCTTTTGTAGACTTTCGGTTGACCTTTGTAAATAACTTAGTTGGTTTATAAAAGTATGTTTGTTTGTGAAGTTGTTGTCATGCTTTCCTATCCCGAGATGGTTACTATCAGGGGATTTATTATTCACTTTCGCATGTGCAATAGAATGAAAGGGTCGACGACTTGTCCTGGGAAGTCGCAAAATATTATCGACCAGAGAGGGATGAGCACGCCCTCGGGGTTCAGGGCATGACATCCCCGTTTAATGATATCGGAGCGAAGTTAGTGTTGGAGTAATAAGGTGCGATAGGTTCTTGGGATAGTTAGTAAGAATGACCTTTATTTTATGCTAATGTATGTGAGTAATAGCTATTTGGTAGATTGTTTGTGGGATCACTCAGTTTCTAATTCTGTATAGAATTAGGAACCGGTTTTGTAGGAAGTTTGCACTATGAGTGATCTGGAGCCGAGGACTCCTAGGAAGAAGACCATAGCGTCTGTGACTCGGGCTAGGACATTGACAAGGGCCGGTGCCCGAGGTGGCCTAGGTGGAGCGCAGGCTAAGGCTAGCGCAAGTGGAGTAGCACCACCTCCAGTTGGTGTTGGGGTAGCAACCCTTATGATCCGAGAGTGGACGGGATCATGCTAGCGCTCAAAGTTATGCAAGCGTGGATGGAGCAACAAGCTCAGAATCAAGACGCCGCCGCCACTACTTCAACCGCCGCTACGGTGCCGCTCTGCGGCCGCTACTACTACCGCCAATGCCGTTGCTGATGCTGCTACTGCAGCCGCCGCTGCACCTACGGTCGCACCTGCTGAGGTTCCACCTAGGAACGTGGCTGCTGGGAGGCTAATGCACAAATTGGTCGAACAGTTTCTAAAGTTGAACCCGCCAAGGTTCACTAGTACAGGAGATCCCGAGGTTGCAACCCTCTAGATCCAGGAGTTGGAGAATGCCTTTGCACTGTTGATGTGCAACGAGGTAGAGAAGGTCGTCCTTGCAGTCTACCAACTAAAGGGGATTGCAAGCACATTGTGGGGAGCCACTAAAGGAACATTTTTTCCTAAAGGTGTGGTTCCGAAGTGGAACACCTTTGTTGAGGTTTTCAACAAGTACTTCTCTGACAGCACCAGAGAAATGAAGATGGCGAAATTTTAGCGCCTCCACTAAGGTGCAATAATAGTAGACCAATATGAGGCGAAGTTCGCTGAACTATCGCAGTATACTCCTGAACTAGTCGAGAATCCAGGGAACCAAGCCAAACGATTTAAGGATGGGCTCAGAGCGGAAGTGAAAGGTCCACTGGTGCCATTCAATTTGAAGGACTACAATGATCTGTATGAACGGGCCCAACCGATCGAGAGAGGCCGGAATGAATGAGCCACCACATCTAGGTCGCGGTTCGAATCACACAGGGATGGAAATCGGTTTGGGAAAAGACCGATGACTGGAGGAAGGTATCTTGTGCCACCCAACAGGAAGGGTGGGATAGGGAAGTCGTCAAGCGAAATGGAGTGTGTCGTGCCCGTGGGAGACAACATGGATCAGCCATGTGTCCTGCTAGGACGAGTGCTTGTTTCGTGTGTGGCCAGCCGTGTCACATGGCCAGGAATTTTCCCGGGAGACAGATGGGACCGCCGCAGTTGCCGCCACCACTGCAGATGGGTCAAAACTGAGGACTCCCGCCACCGAATGCACAGCAGGATGGACCGTTCAGACCTCCAGCTCAATGAAGGACATATGCCATCACTAGAGGACAGGCTGAGGATGCGCCTGATGTGATTACAGGTACCATTTCACTGAACGACCACGCTACTTGTGCTTTATTTGACCCTGGTGCTACTCATTTATTTATAGCTGAACAATATGTTAAGCTAGTAGGATTGATTCCTGAGTTATTGGAGTCAATGGTCAGTATATCGACACCATTAAAGGATAAGGTGTTAGTTACTACGGGTTGTCCTAGTTGCACGTTAGCGATTGGTGAGTGAGAGGGGAAGATAGACTTGATATTCCTAGCCATGTATCATTTTGATGTGATAATTGGCATGGAATGGCTCACCAAGCAACTAGCTAAGATGGACTGTTATCGCAAGATGATTCAGTTTAACCCGATAGAGGGTGAAAGTTTCAAGTTTATTGAGAGTCGAGGAGGACCCTCGATTACCCTAATCTCGTCTCTTGAGACAACCCGGTTGTTAGACGAGGGTTGTCAAGGTTACTTGGTGACTGTCGTGGATACGTTGAGGAGTTGAAGATCGAGCACATTGCAGTAGTTCAAGAGTTTCCATATGTATTCCCGAAAGAATTGCCAAGTCTGCTGCCAAAAAGGGAGATAGAGTTTGTAATTGAGTTAGCCCCCGGGACAGAGCCAATCTCTAAGGCTCCTTACCAGATGGCGTTATCTGAGCTGAAAGAACTGAAGGTGCATATGCAAGAATTGTTTGATAAGAGATTCATATGTCCTAGTGCATCACCTTGGGGAGCACCAGTTCTGTTTGTAAAAAAGAAGGATGGTTCATTGCGCCTGTGTATCAATTATTGTCAACTCAATCGGGTAACGATCAAAAACAAGTATGCATTGCCGAGGATCGATGACTTGTTTGATCAACTACAAGGAGTGTCGATATTTTCAAAGATCGACTTGAGGACAGGATACCATCAGCTGAGGATCAGGAAAGAGGATATACCGAAGTCAGCATTTCGTACTCGGTATGGTCATTACAAGTTCACTGTGATGCCATTCGAATTGACGAACACCCCAGCTACTTTCATGGATTTGATGAACCAAGTGTTCAAGGAATACCTAGATCAGTTTGTGATTGTGTTCATCGATGATATCCTGGTGTACTCTAGAAGTCTAGAGAAGCAAGTGTGAGTTTTGGTTGACTTGTGTTGCTTTCTTAGGTCATATAATATCGAGCGAAGGAATCTCCGTGGACCCGACCAAGATTGAAGCAGTGATCAACTGGTCGAGACCAATGACAGTAACAGAGATCAGAAGTTTTCTGGGTTTATGATGTGAATCGTTGCGGAAAGATCGTTCTACGAAGGCCCGGATAGTGCGAATTGCGAACCTCGACCTCCAATCAAACTTGTGATTGGCAACCTCAGTATGAATGTGACTTGTTGATGAACGCGTGTCGACCAACAAACATTATAGACGCCATGAGCGAAAGAATTTGCTATCTCACTCGATAAGTCGAATTGACCACCACAAGAGAATCTTGACAAGGTTAAGTCCTCAAAAGAACAGTAGAAGAGAACCTCTCAATTCTTTTCTTCCAAAATAAAATATATCTGTGTCTCCCAAAGAAAGTCGGCCAGTCCTTAATATAGGCCTTCTAGTTGCCACACAAACCCTAAAACCAGCCCTAAAAATCTAATGCGTCATATTCTATAAAATATCTAAACAAGAAGATAATTGTTTTTGACTTGGTCAAATATTTGGTGATCGGATAATCAAATTGCGCCAAGATTTCGAAGATTCTTCAAGATTTGATCCAAGGTCATCTCCACGCCAAAGATCACGACCATGACGCCAACAGCTTGCCTAAATTGCTTGGCCCGTGCTCGAGTGATCGAACTAGTCGGAATAGACAACGGGTCCCTAGCACCTCTTCCTTGATATGGCTCGATGTCCACATCATTCCCTCCCCCGTGCAAAGGATTTGCCCTCAAATCATCACTTGCATAGAAAAGAGTCAAGTCAAAAACATTAAATATAGCACTAACGTCATACTTACCTGGAAGATCAAGCTTATAGGCATTATTGTTGACTCTTTCCAACACCATGAATGGTCCATCCCCTCACGGTAATAACTTAGAATGTTGCTGCTCAGGAAATTGCTCATTGTGCATATGAACCCAAACCCAATCGTCAGGTTCAAACACCACTTCCTTGCGCCCTTTGTTGGCTTGCCTTGTATATTGCTCAGTCTTATGCTCAATATTTGTGCGCGTCTTCTCATGCAATGCCTTGACAAATTCAGCTTTCTTTGCTCCATCTAAATCCACTCGCTCATCAACAGGTAAAGGGGTTAAATTTAACGGAGTTAACGGATTAAAACCATAGACAACCTCAAATGGTATAAATTTAGTGGCAGAATGCATGCTTCTATTATATGCAAACTCAACATGTGGTAGACAATCTTTCTAAGATTTTATATTCTTTTTAATAATGGCATGCAACAATTCCCCTAAAGTTCTATTAACTACCTCGGTTTGACTATCGGTCTGTGGATGATAAGTAATAGAAAATAACAACCGTGTTCCTAGTTTTTCCACAATGTTTTCCAAAAGTAGCTAAGAAATTTAGAATCTTGATCTGAAACAATCAATCTAGGCATGCCATGCAAACGTACAACCTCCCTAAAGAACAAATTAGTAACATGAGATGCATCATCAGTTTTATGACAAGGTATAAAATGAGCTATCTTTGAAAACCGATTAACAACCACATAAATAGAATGTCTACCATACTTAGACCTAGGCAATCCTAACACAAAGTCCATAGAAATATCAATCCAAGGTTGCGTTAGAATAAGCAATAGTGTATACAAGCCATGCGGTTTAGTTGTAGACTTAGATTGCTTACAAGCAATGTATCTCTCACAGACACATGTGACATCTCTCTTCATATGTGGCCAATAAAAATGTTCATGCAGTACTTCATAAGTCTTACTAATGCCAAAATGCCCCATTAAACCGCCACTATGCGCTTCTCGCACCAACAATTCACGCAAAGAACACTTAGGCAAACATAGCTTGTTTTCATGGAAAAGATAACCTTCACGCCTATAGAATTTATCAAATACAGTATGTTCACATGCTTCAAATACTCTCCCAAAGTCATCATCATCAGTATATAAGCCCTTGATATGCTCAAAACCTAAACACTTTGCTTCTAAAATAGTTAGAATCGCATACCTTTGAGAAAGTGCATCGGCTACCACATTCTCCTTACCTTTCTTGTACTTGATCACATATGGAAAAGTCTTGATGAACTCCATCCATTTGGCATGTCTTTTATTCAACTTATGCTGCCCTTTCAAGTACTTCAAGGTGTCGTGATCGGTGTGGATCACAAACTCCTTCGGCCATAAATAATGTTGCCAAGTCTCCAAAGCTCACACTAAAGCATACATCTCATTATCATAGGTAGGATAATTCATTGTTGCTCCACTCAATTTCTCACTGAAATAAGCTATGGGACGCCCTCCTTGCATCAACACAGCTCCAATTCATGTACCAGAAGCATCGCATTCTATCTCAAAAGTAGCATTGAAATTCGGCAAAGATAACAAAGGAGCATTAGTTAACTTATCTTTTAGCATATTAAATGCTTTATCTTGCTCTTCTCCCCACGTGAAACCCACATGCTTTTTGATACCCTCGGTCAAAGGTGTGGCAATGGTGCTGAAATTTCTCACAGATCGCCGATAAAAACTCGCCAATCCATGAAAGCTACGCACCTCTTCTACGGTCTTAGGCGTTCGCCATTCACGGATTGCTTTGACTTTTTCTTCACCAACCTGTATACCATTAGCACTAACAACAAATCCTAGAAATACTAATTTGTTAGTAACAAAAGAGCACTTTTTTAGATTAGCATACAATTGCTCGGCCCATAAAACCTGCAAGATAGCTTGTACATGCTCAATATGGTCATCAGGGCTTCGGCTATATATCAAGATGTCATCGAAATAGACAACTACAAATCAACCAATAAAAGCACGCAAAACATGATTCATAAGTTGCATAAACGTGCTCGGTGCATTAGTTAATCCAAATGGCATGACTAACCACTCATATAATCCATACTTGGTCTTAAATGTAGTTTTCCATTCATCACATTCTTTCATCCTAATTTAATGATAGCCACTTTTCAAATCGATCATAGTGAAAATGCAAGAACCATGCAATTCATCAAACATGTCATCTAACCTAGGAATAGGATGTCAATACTTTACCGTAATGTTATTAATTGCTCAGCAATCGACACACATTCGCCAAGTTCCATCCTTCTTTGGCACCAACAAAACAGGGACGGCACACAGGCTAAGACTCTCTCTCACTTACCATCACTCCAATAATTCGCTAATTTGCCGTTGTAGTTCCTTTGTCTCCTCGGAATTGCTTCGATATGCGGGTCTCCCTCCAGGAAGTTCATCAGGAAAGACATCTTCAAATTCCTGCAATAAAGACACAATAGGACTAGGCAAACTTGGGTCAAGATCGTTAGTAGAAAACAAAACCTCATTGTACAAAAGTACAAGCATCGGTTGGTCTAGAACTAAAGCTCTCCTTACCTCACTCGATTTTGCATAAAAATTCTTTTTCCTATTTTATTTCTCTCTTCTTTTCCCTCGGTTTTTATCATAATCCTTCTCTTCGCCTCTCCTTTTCCTTGCGTCTCAGACACACCACGCAAGCCCTCGAATTTCTCACCTTTTCTCTCTCTCTCTCGGCTTCTCGTTGTAACTTTAACTGATCTTGATACACCTCACTAGGTGTCATTGGTACCAAGGTATAAGTCTTTTGATTCATCACCAATGAATAACGATTAGTATACCCATCATGATGTACCTTTCGATCATATTGCCATGCTCTTCCAAGCAAGATATGACCCGCTTGCATAGGTACAACATCACACTCTACCTCTTCCTTGTATCTCCCTATCTCAAATGGAATTCGAACTTGCTTTGACACTTTCACCTCACCACTATCATTTAACCATTGAAGTCTATAAGGCCGAGGGTGCTTTGTCATTTTCAAACCCAACTTATCCACCATAGTACAACTTACCACATTCGCACAACTACCTCCATCAATTATCATACTACATATCTTACCATTCACCACACATCTTGTATGAAACAAGTTATATCTTTGTTGATGATGCTCCTCCTCCTTTACTTGCACACTAAGAGAACGCCTAACCACCAATAAGTCTCCTTTTATAGCTACTTCTCCATCACTACAATCCTCCAATGGTGGCATCTCATCATCCTCTTCTTCTTTTTCACTTTCGGACTCAATAACACCATGTCCAGTCATGATCATCACCGTTCGATTAGGTCATTGATTCACCATATGACCACTACCCAAACACTTAAAACATTTAATTTCATGAGTTCTAGTGTTAGGGTTTTCGGTTTTACCTGAAACCGGATTCGTTCCAACTTTATCGTCCTTCTCCTTCTCCTTTGAGGTTTTGGTTTTGGTGTTGTTTCCTCTCCAATTTGGCTTCTCATCTCTCTTGCAATTGGATCTCCAATTCTAATTTGAACCTCCTCCACTCTTGTGATTTCGGTCTAACTTGAATTGCCGCTCAACTTTGATGGTTTTGTCCACCAATTCCTCCAATTTAACATAGTGTTGCAGCTCCACCACCCTTGCTATGTCTCGGCTCAAATCACTCAAGAATCTTGACATTGTAGCCTCATGATCCTCCACCATATTAGCACAGATCATGGCAATCTCCATCTCCTTGTGATACTCTTCCACGCTCTTACTGCCTTATGTGAGATTTTGTAATTTTTGAAACAAATCTTGATGGTAATGACTTGGTACAAAATGCCTCCTCATCACCGCTTTCATCTCATCCCACGTCTCTATCGGTCTTTCACCATTGCGCCTCCTACTAGTCACAAGTTGATTCCACCAAATTATAGCATAATTAGTAAATTCAACAGCTGCAATTTTCACCTTTTTGAGCTCAGAGTATCGTTGGCAATCAAATACCATCTCCATGCATTTCTCCCACTCTAGATACGCATCGGGATCATTCTTCCATTGGAAAGAATGAATCTTCATCTTGATATTGCCAAGTTCATTATCTTCTCGGTGTCTAAACCCTCGGGCTCCATTCCACCTTCCAAATTGAGTACCTCGATCATCCTTCATGTCGGCATCATCATCATCATAGTGCTGCTGCCTTCAATGTCGTGTTCTAGAGGCGTCTCGCTGATGTTGCAGCCTTCCCTGGGGTAGCTCTCGGTCACCATCAACCCTCATGACATTCTCCATCATTCAGCCACTAAGCTCCTCCACTACGGCCCTCAATTGCTAGATGCTTTCCACGAGCACTTCATCCCTTCATATGGAGTCAACCTCCCTTTAATTCATGCTTTCTTTGCATGACATATTTTAGACCTGCAAGTAAACGTTAGTCACAAAAATCCTCACCAATCGCTCCCTCACGTGTTTCTCTAAAGGTGTTTGTCACTTCTCTCGTGTTTAACTCAATTCTAGGCTTTTTTTTCCCTCAATTAATCTCACACACTCTTGCCTTTTCCCTCTCGTATCCCTTTTCACAAGCTCTTTATCAGACTCAAAACCTGTCTCTCAACCCCCTTACGACAATTAATTCAGCAAGTAACAATCTCAAACCAACAAGTACAACTTTTGAAATTTCAATTGAAACGCAATTCATACTGATTTTGTTTCAATTCGGTCCACTAACAAATGAGTCACCGTCTTGATTTTTTTGTTCGGCTATTTTTTCTGTCAAATTTGTTTTTATTTCTCTTGCGCACTTCTTTTTTTTTTTTTTTTTGTGCGTCTTCTTTCTCTTCTCTTTTTTTTTTTGACGAACTTTCTCTTTTTTTTTATGAACTTAGATACAATTTAAGATGCTAGGAAAAAAAATTAAAACTAATAGCAAACAACTACATATGGAAGCAAAAAGCAATCGGATCCCTAAATTGGCTTGAATCGAAACCCTAGCTCAATAAATCTCAAATTGCTAAATATAAACATAAAATTAAAGATAAATAGACCTTGTAGAAGCAAGCTCGATACCAAATGAGGTGAATCGTTGCGGAAAGATCATTCTATGAAGGCTCGGTTAGTGCGAATTGCAAACCTCAACCTCCAATCAATCCTGTGATTGGCAACCTCGATATGAACGTGACTTGTTGACGAACGCATGTCAACCAACCAACGTTATAGATGCCACGAGCGAAAGAATTCACTATCTAACTTGATAAGTCGAATCAACCGCCATAAGATAATCTTGATAAGGTCAAGTCCTCAAAAGAACAGTAGAAGAGAACCTCTCAATTCTTTTCCTCAAAAATAAAATATATCCGTGTTTCCCAAAGAAAGTTGGCCAGTCCTTAATATAGTCCTTCTAGTTGCCACACAAACCCTAAAATCAACCCTAGAAATCTAATGCGTCATATTCTATAAAATATCTAAACAAGAAGATAATTGTTTTTGACTTGGTCAAATATTTGGTGACCGGATAATCAAATTGCGCCAAATTTTCCAAGATTCTTCAAAATTTGATCCAAGGTGCATTAGATTGCGCCAAGATTTCCAAGATTCTTCAAGATTTCATCCAAGGTCATCTCCATGCCAAAGATCACGAACTGTGACGCCAACAGCTTGCCTAAATTGCTTGGCCCATGCTCGAGTGATCGAACCAGTCGAAATAGACAACGGGTCCCTAGCACCTCCTCCTCGATATGGCTCGATGTCCACATCAATTTAGCAAGATATTACAGAAGGTTTGTGGAAGGATTTTCAGCGTTGGCGTCGCCTATGACTCGACTCTTAAAGAAGGAAGAGAAGTTCATATGGACAGACAAGTGTGAGCGTAGTTTCCAAGAGCTTAAGGAAAGGCTGACTACCACACCAGTGCTGACCATGCCATCTAGTTCTGAAGGATTTGAGATCTACAGTGATGCGTCATTCAAAGGGTTGGGTTGCGTACTGATGCAACACGACAGAGTTGTTGCATACGCGTTCCGTTAGTTGAGGCCTCGTGAGCAGAATTACCCTATGCATGACTTAAAACTCGCAGCAATCATTTTCGCTCCGAAGATTTGGAGACATTATTTGTGCGGAGAAAGATTCCAGATCTTCACTGACCATCAAAGTCTCAAGTATTTATTCTCTCAGAAGAAGTTGAATATGAGACAACGCCAATGGATAGAATCGCTAAAGGACTATGATTGTGATATTCGATATCACCAAGGAAAAGCGAACAAGGTCGTAGATGCACTGAGTAAGAAGTCTTCAGTTGCTCATATACTGATCAATGAGTGGAATTTAATCGAGAGAGCTCGAGATTCGGTTTTCAAGTTTTAGGCCACCTTTCAAATCTTATAGCCACCCTCAGAATTGAGCTGGAAGTGCATATAAGAATTAAGACACTTCAGTCAACAAATCTGGATGTTCAGAAAATCCTGCAAGAGGATACCGAGAAGAGAAAAGTTGACTTTCAAATTTCTGAGGACGGAACATTGAGGTTCCAAGGACGATTGGTTGTACCTGACGATGTAGAGCTTAGAGATGATATCTTTTCAGAAGCACATCGTAGCAGTCATAGCATTCATCCGAGAAGTACTGAGATGTATCAAAATCTGTGTCAACACTATTGGTGGTCTGGTATGAAGGTGGACATCGCCAAGCATGTCGCCAAGTGTCTGACATGTCAGTAGGTAAAAGCACAACACTGTAAATCGGGAGGATTTCTGCAACCTCTCGAGATTCCTAAATGAAAATGGGAACATATCACAATGGACTTTGTGACGGGCTTATCAAGAAGTCGAGAGGTAATGACTCTATTTGGGTGGTGGTTGACGACCGACAAAGTCGGCTCACTTCATTACGGTTCGAAATGACCTCAGTTTAGATAGACACGCAGATCTATATGTGCATCAGATTATTCGTTTGCATGGAGTGTCGGTGACGATTACATCAGACCGAGACCCGAGGTTTACAACTGCATTTTGGAAAAGTCTAGAGAGTGCATTAGGAACGAAGCTACAATAAAGTACGGCCTATCATCTTCGGATGGATGGCCGATCGAAGGACAATTCAAACCCTCGAAGACATGCTAAGAACTTACGTGTTGGATTTTAAGGGAAGCTGGGAGGAATAGCTTCACCTTGTTGAGTTTGCCTACAACAACAGCTACCAGCAGATCATCCAGATGGCTCCTTTTGAAGCATTGTATGGCAGAGCGTGCAGAACACCGGTATGTTGGGATGAAGTAGGGCAACGGAAAATCACAGATCCAGAGTTGGTTTAGCAATCAGTGGATGCAGTTGCCGTCACCAGGGACAAACTAAAGACCGCTCAGAGCCGCCGAAAAAGCTACGCAGACAAGCGTCGAAGGCCTTTGGAGTTTCAAGTTGGTGATCACGTTTTTCTAAAGGTGTCACCAATGAGAGTTACTTCGCGCTTTAGCAAGAAAGGAAAACTAAGTCCAAGGTACGTAGGTCCATTTGAGATTCTAGAAAGAATCGGGATCCTAACGTATTTTCTTGCATACTAGTTTATGATATACTTCAAGGCCAACCTATTGGCTTTGGAGGTGAAGCTCTTACCAAGGGCAGAATCTTGATTGTCTTATTACCAAGCATTTTGTTGTGACCATGCTAGGATATTAAATAAAAGATTGGTTGATGGATGATCATTGACGTGTGATTTGATATAAGATTGATCAATGAAATAAACTATTGATATATAATATGAGATTAATCAATGGAATAGATCATTAATATGTGAATTGATGAGATTAATCAATGGATTGGAACATTGATATTTGTTATTATTTTAATGAGATAAATTAGTTTTGATATTATTTGGTAAGTTGTATAGTGAGTGCTCAATCTAATTGTTCACCCAGCCATGGATACTCATCCCTTTCCTTCCCAACCTTTTTAGTTCCTTAGTCAGTGGCCAGTCTGGCAAGAGCACTATCGTAGGGACTTTTTGGAGTTGGACTTAGGTATGGTTTGAGATTGCATCCTTTGGGCAAAAGGATGACTGTGTCACTTCTCCATTTTGGTTGGAATCGAGCTATAATATCTTTCGGTATTAGAACTTAGGTTTGATATTTTGAGTATAGATTTTATGGGACGTTGCAAGCTTATGAGTTAGTTTATAATGCTTTAATCTTTTGTTATGTACTAGGATATATATTTCTTTTGGTGTAAAATGGCCATCGATTTTGATTTAGGGAAACATGCTTTGCCTTGTAAGGGATAGAAAAGGCATGCGAGTTGTTACTTTTGATATCAGGAATATATCTTAATGTTCTCGAGGTGTAGTTTCAACAAGAAGATTAAAAAAAAAAAGGATCATACTGATCTACTCGCAGGAAGCAGAGCAAACTGAACAAGAAATTATGCTGCCAGGAGAAATGGGGAGAATCTTGGCAATCAAACTGTTTTGAAAAGTGATCACTATCCTGGTTGTAAAAACCCAAGTTTGCTAGAGCGAGTGAAGGGTGCCCGTGATTTCAGAGTAGTTCCTGGGTGTCTTATTCATGGAGTTGCAAATCCAACTATTGATGGCATAAAGTTAGTCATGCGGAGGATTGGTAGTGGCATATGTGGTCGTCCTGTCTTTTGGCATAATATGAGTGAAAAACCTATGTTTTACATCAATGGAAACCTATTGTTCTTCGTGAGGTAGAGAGAACATACAGGAATATGCCGTAATACTTGGGAATCAATGTGGAAAAATTGGAGTAAATGGGAGCTTGGCTAAAAGAAGGCATTCTTAGAGAAGATAAAATATATGGGGCGCTATCATGGTTATCCACGAAACAGAAGATGGGCAGATTCATTTATTTTGCTTGAGAACATGTAGATTCTTTTTTTGCGCACACCTCTCGAAGGGTTTGAAGACTTAGAATTTGATGGCTTCCCTATTAAGTATGCACGAGTGCCCATAACTGATGGTGAAGTTTTGAAAGGTTTCGACTTCGACAAATTGGCAATGAACATTTCTTCTGCTTCCAAGGACATATCTTTTGTTTTCAATTGCCAAATCGGCAGAGGAAGGATGACAACAGTACTTGTGATTGCTTGCCTTGTAAAACTCAGAATCAATTATGGTAGACCAATTAAAATCCTATTTGCTGATATAAAGCAGGAAGAGATGGATGATGACACCTGAAGAGGTGAGGAAAATGGTGGGTAGTAGAGCCGCCTCTACTTTTATAGTGTCTAAAGAGAAATTTAGCAATGGACAAGGTCATGCTTATGGCATAAAATATATTATACTATTGTGGAAAATAACAAAATTGTTTGACAATGGTTGGGAGTGCCGTGAAGCCTTAGATGCTATCATAGATGTTCTGCTCTATAAAACATACATCAAGCTATTTTACTATGTAGAAAGGTATTCAACCAACATCATGTTGAGCATAGAGTATGGCGTGTTAAACTATGTATCGAGTTTAAGCTCATTAAACAAATTCAGACCTCAAATTGCGGATAAGGAAATATTCCTATCATTCAAGTGGAGATTGGCAAGGGAAAATCAAAAAGAGAAAGTTAGAACTTTAACTTGGATAAAAGATGCACTCGTCAACTTCCTCAGCCAAGAGAGGAAATAAATAAATGAAACGGAAAAGAAAAAACAAGAAAATCAAACTCTACTGGAAGTCGGCAAACGTGAAATTCGATTTCTTAATCCCAATAATGTTAACTACTCCTTTAACCAATCCAATTTTGGGACTTTCTCTGGTAGGGGCATACCAAAACATATTCAAGGGTTTCTCTGACGCATGGCTTGCTTGCATGAATATTGTGGTCAGCACCGTTGTTGATACGAGCATTGAAGTGCCGTTATTCTAGTGAGTGCTTGGCAGGTTTTCGTTTGTGCAATTACATCCGAGAAGAATTAGTGTTTGTAGCTGATTTAATCTTGAGGTAAGATTTGCGTGTAATTCCTTCGTGAGATTAAGAGATTATTTCTTGAAGAATTTTAGGGCTAAACACTGCATGCATTATTGGGTGTAATTGGGGCTTGGGAAACACTGAGAGTGATTCGAGTGTGTAATCTCTGTGTATCGCTTGATCTACAGTGAGATTCGTCGCTACTCTCCCCGTGGACGTAGGTCTTTACGACCGAACCACGTAAATCCAATATCCAATTTATTTTCTTCTTCTGTTTATTTTATTGTTCGATCCCCGCTTTCCGCAAAGTGCTGAGTAGTTGGAGAGATATTTCCACTTGATTACTTTTCCCAAGAAATTTGAAGTAGTAGGAAAGCCCGTATGACTCTTGTACGGATCAGCTCGTGACTCTAATTTACGTTCCTCTGTGTTCTCTGTAAGCTGGGGAAGTTGCAGCTCTGGGTTCAAGAAGGGTCACTTGGAGAAACATCGCGTTCGATCTTGTTTCTTGGAATTGAAACTGAAGAGGAAAAAGCTTGAGAAGTTTTATTTTGATTGAAAAGAGAGGAAAGAATCGAGAAGGGGAAGTGATGATCCTTCGAACTTGAATATGCCTCCTTCCAAGTACATGATTTCCTTATTGACATTATCATAGCAGTTGTTGAGAGAGCTTTTGCCTTGCCAATCATGCCAAGAATCACGAAACGAACCGCCCAATGAGGCTTGACGAAGGTCACTAGGATGAAGAACAAGAGGACTCGACGAAGGAAAAGCAGATTCCACGACCAAAACGGACACTCGGACAAAGTGGTGAAGAGAGCTTAGAAGAAATTCGCGTTGACTTCAATTAGGATTTGCAAATCTGGGCAAGTATTAAATGACGTCATTTTTGCATACGTAGATTTCTTCATATAAACTTTTTCTCACGTAGGAAAGAGAAATGAATAGAAAAAGGCACGTCGGCATTTTTCTTGAGCCAAATTGGACAGAATTAACAGATAGACTTGATCGCACAAAGTTGACATATTTTTAAGTCTCGATTGCAATTTTTGTAAGTTTCATGCTTTGATCGCACTTTCCTGACAAATTCTAGGATTTCTATTGCACTTATAAAAAAATTCAAAGAAGAGAAATGGACAGGCTTGAAAAGAAAGGGCAGAGATAGAGAGGCATGGGCACAAGACGTGAAGGACGGACAGAAACAGGGAGAGAGAGGAAAATGATGGAGCAGAATTTAAGGAAATGATGGAATGTGAGCACAGACTTGAAGAAATGAAACGAGCGGCGACAGGCAAACTCTCTGAAAATACAAAAAACAGAGCCAGTAAAAGACGAGAGCTAGAGACCACTCAAAGAGTAGGGAAGAAAGTAGAGTTTTTTTTTTTTTTTTTTTTTTGGGTGAGGGATCCGGTTGGGCCTTTGGCCGAGAGTAAGGTTAAAAAAGGGGAAAGCGTTAGAGTTAGGGGGAATTTTTTGAGAGCACGGTGAGAGAATGAGAGTTGACAAAGAAAAACAGAGGGGAGAAGCTCCTAGGCCACGGTTTAGGACTCAGTTGGCCAAGTCCTCTGTCTGAGCCACGATGATAACTGCCATCGGCGCACGCGTGCCAACCTGTGCTTCCAGAGTAATGTCACCATTGTTGCCGATCCCTGCTCAATCACCGGTGATCGCTACTGTAGGCACCCGTATTGCGTTTTATTTGCCCAGTAATCGGCCTTCAATAGGTTTATAGCAGCCCCAAAAATAAAATAGAAACAACATATGATAATTATCTGAGTCAAATCAAGTCACGACCAATAGGGTTTGGGAGAACCCGAGCCTATTGTAAGTGCCACCTTGCAAGAGAGACCGTCTGCACTCACTTGGCAATTTGTTAACCACCTCAAGGATCTCAACTCAGGAGGGTCACGACAAATGTTGACTTGTTGGTCGTATGATTGGCTTTCAAAATGAAAAGTCCAAGGAAAGTCTATTTATCTTACCTAGCATTTACGTATATGGTTCACATGGAGACTTCAAATAAAGGGTCAACTTGCATCTTATTAATTAGCTCTTAAAATGACAATTATTAGACAATAATCTTATATGTTCTACAATGGCTAATCACAAATTTCATATATATAATCAACTCGTGTTGAATATATTAAACTTTTGAAAATATAATAATGAGAGGAAATTACGATCTTTGTTTATCATCCAGATGGTACTCATAAATTAAAATAAATGGCCAAATTACTTACATTACCAAACTAATCAACGATCCTGACGAAAGACCGATCAAGGCAAGAGCAACAAAACTCAAGAGTTTGTCCCTAAAATGAGTTATACCCTACGACTGTCAACTCTGTTCTCTCGCATCTCTCCTCCCTCCTCACATCCTCTTTGTGAGCTGTGGATTCTCAGCATTCCTAAACAATATCATATCCATCTTTTCCAACATAACCTTTCCTAGGCTGTCATGCCTTAATTTCCAATACAGGGAGTGCTCTATCCAATGCCAACAATACCATCTTCACTTGCTGATGGGGGTTTGTTGCCACAAGCAGTGTATAATGGCAATTTTACATGGAAAACTATTCAAAAAATCTTAAATCTATTATATTTTTACTAATTTAGTCTTAAACTTTTTGACATGTCAATTGAATCAATCTAGTCAAATTTAACCAAAAACCGCCAATGTGGATGCTATTAGTGTCACATAGGATGTCCAACTATAACGTTAGCAATATTTTAAATTTTATTTTTATTTTTATTTTTATTTTTTTCTACCATGTTCAATGAGGGTTCCGGTTGATTTTCGCTGGCCACTAGGCGAGGGATTTGGTGAGGGCCATGAAGCCCTTGCCAATTGTGTGTGAGGGTCATGGCCCTTGCCCAAATATTGTGAGCGATGTGGGGTAAGGCCATAGGTGAGGGTCACGACCCATGCGAGCCCTCACCACGGCCCTTGCCTATGATTGGCAAGGGTTGACCAGCGATCTTGATAAAAATAGAAAAAGAAAGAAAAAAAGAAAAAAAAAAAAAAGAAAAATATAAAAATCAGAAACTTTTTGGAAAAATTATGAAAAATATCTACGTCTACGCTAGCCATGCCACATAGGACGGTCGGCGTTAACTTTATGATTTTAGGCTAAAATTGGTTAGATAAATTTAATTGGCAAGACTTGAAAATGTTTAGAACTTAATTGGCAAAATTGAAAGGTATGAGATTGAATTGGTAAAAATGAAATAGGTTTAGGATTTTAGACAATTTTCCCCAACTTTATGTGCTTTATAGAAAACAAATTCAAGAAATAAAATGATGTAAAGTCATTTCAGATTTATGTCCGTGCACTGTTGTATTCTATTTACTTTTGATGCGGACATCGTCTGGTGTATGGGTAGACGCAAGACATTGGTGATGGTATTAGGAGCACAGAGGGATTCTCGGAGGGTCTGTGATGTGGAGGTATGAAGATTACTGTCAAAAAAACTTTTTTAAAAAATGATGATCACAGGGAATGGCAGCTGGAGAGAGGGATTGATGCCTGGATTGCGTAAATTGCAATAGTTTAAGCTCATGCGGTATCTTTTATCTAAAAAGGTGCAAGGGTGGATTCTTTGCATTCTCTCAACAAAGTTTACACTTACTCGAGAATCGATCCAACGAACAGTGTAAAGTTACAAATCTTACACCTGGTTTGTCGCTGGCGAAAGCCGAACAAAGAGAGAAAGAATCACTGATTAAAGTAGCAAGTAAGTAATCAAATCACTGTTCTCTGTGTTATTATAATCCCTCTAGTTGAGTCCTCAGAATTGTACTTAACTAAGCTTCCCCACGAGTGTTAGGAACACAGATACACTCAGTGCCATTTCTATTATTGGCAAGAACCTATTTTGTCAGCTTCTTGGAGTCCCAAAGCATAGTAAGGTTTCGGTTTCTTCCCAGACCACTTTGTTCTTCCATTATTTTTCCAGAAAATTCATCCTGTCATTAGTTTCATTTGTCTCTGAACATTTATTCTGTTTTAGCAGTGTGTCGATGACCGGTTCAACAAAATAACAAATGTGTGTCCATGATCTCATATTTGATGTTTGGAAAATGCTTGGCTTACTTGGTATACATAATCTGTCCGTTAAGTAATGTGGTAATCAGTAGTTAGGTGTTTGAATATGAGTCAGCTTCTTCAAATGTCCTGCCGCAATCAGCCATTACATTGAATATATCAAATTCGTAGATCTGTTCCAGCAAGATTAGCGCCTAGCGTTGGTTAAAGAGTTCTGGAGAGTTCTGGAACTTCTCTTTCTCCTATTCAAGTGGGTTTCACTTATGCAGGACAGCCAGACGTATTTAATCTCATTCACTGGAATGGGAGAATTAGAGGCTAGAGCAGTGTTAGGATCCCAAAATTTTACTAATTATATTGATAGGATGCAACAAGAAGTTTAGAGATTTATGTTTAATTCTTCGGAATGAGTCCAAGGCGGTTTATCCATTCTCATTGTTATTAATTCTACTTGCATTGTTGTTTCTCAGAGAGAACAGAAGGCATCACGTCCCCATGAAATCGATCAATCTGATATCATCCATGGTCAGTACACAATGGCCATCGTTGAAAGATTTATGGGAAGCATGGGGCATCCAATTGCTGGTCACCACGAGCCTGGCTTGCCAGATCACCCTCGCCATCTTCGGCAGCCTCCGGAGGTACAACAACTCGATCATCCTCAGATACGTCATCCTCACTGCCTACTTGCTCTCTTCTTACATTGGGACAATCGCCCTCGGCAAGCTCACGGTCATCCAGATCGACCATCCTGATCGACCGGACTACATTACTGAGCTCAAGGGGTTGCTGGCACCGTTGCTCTTGATGCAGCTTGGCAACCCCGATTCCATAACTGCATACTCTGTTGAGGACAACAGGCTCAGCATCCGGCAGATACTGAATCTGTTTCTCAGGCTCGTTTTCGTCATGTGGATCCTGTTTCGCTGCTGGGACAGCTCGTCCCCTGTCCCATTTTTATACTTCCCCCTCTCTGTTGCTGGGATCATTCGATCAGCACTGACTGTTTGGGCCCTTAAATCCGTGTACTGGGAGAGGTCCAGTATATCAATCAAGGATATATTTGATGAGGACACCGTTGCCAAGATCTTCAACAAGCCCGAAAGGCCTAGTTGGACGAAGGAGCAAATGATCATCTTGAAGGCGTACTATCGGTTCGATTGCTTGAAGCCCCACATCATAAACTGGCTCTACCACCCGGAATCTCTATCTAAATCTCAATTAATTGTAGATCGTGA
Organism: Eucalyptus tenuipes; assembly: GCA_014182365.1. Lineage (NCBI taxonomy): Eukaryota > Viridiplantae > Streptophyta > Magnoliopsida > Myrtales > Myrtaceae > Eucalyptus > Eucalyptus tenuipes. The sequence goes on along the minus strand of CM024539.1, from coordinate 26,311,432 downwards.
TTTAGCCTTCATCACAGCTGAGGTCGAACTTGGATTCATGTATGACGTACTTTACACCAAGCAACCAATTCTCTATAAACGGTTTGGTCTTATCTGCCGCTTCATTAGCTTTTCCTGTCTGGTCTCAGTCGTGTGTGGATTTGCTGTTATATTCAAGAGTGCCTTCTTGATAGACATGTACATCACCTACACTTACGCCTTGTTGATAGGAGTCACCTTCCTAGAAGGTCACCAAATTGTTATGCAACCTTTTTCGGCATGGGCCATTGTGGTGATGAGCCGTCACCAAGGAAACCGCCTCGTGTTGACAAGGCTATTGAACTTCTTAGCTGAAACGTATATGAAGCGGAGAAGATGGTCAAACTCAGTTGGGCAGCTCAACCTGTTGGATCCTCGCCTGTACGATAAGTGGCCATGGTTCATTCGTACAATCCTCAAACGCTTGGGCAATAAATTGGGCAAAAAAGCAGAGACCTGTAGAAGATATCGGATTCACTCTGCCCCGAAATGTCCCAGCTATCTCAAGGAATTGCTGGTGGAAAATATTGAAAAGTTCAAGGAGATCAGACAACAAAAGCCCTTCACGGAACGCGGCAACTGGACGCTTGAAGCTCACAAACTCAGTGGGGACGTGGAGTGGACCCAGGAAGCCCTTGAAGTGTTGGAAAGAAACATCTCCACAGCATTTGACAAAAGCATCATCATTTGGCACATGACAACGAACATCTGCCTCCGTTCAGAATCCGATGATTCTCCGGACTGTAAAGGAAGTGAACTGCTGTCCAATTACATGATGTACCTTCTAGCACTGCGACCCTACACATTGTCCCTAACGACCACCGACATCACATTGGAGCATGCTTGCTCCATATTGAAGCCATTTCTCAGGTACAGAGACGGCGATGAGGCCTTGGGGACATTGTCATCAGAAGAGGACGTGCTCGAACCCTCCCTGGATCAGATCGGAACCATAATCACCAGGGATTGGCATGTGCTGTGCGACGCACAGAAATTGGCTGCGATACTGAAGGGCAAGAACAAGAAGTGGCAGATCATAAGCAGCATTTGGGTGGAGATGTTGTGCTACGCTGCGTATACTTGCCAAGTTTACCATCACGCAAAACTGTTGCGGCGAGGCGGAGAGCTTATAACTCATGTATGGCTGCTGTTGATGCACGATACTGATAAGTACACCCACACTCCCAAGACCAAGCCCAACAAAGAAACCGAAGGATAGTTGCAAAGTGAGTCATGATCCTAGGATCGGTCATGCTCTGCACCCGGTCGTAGTATGTGTTTTCTTTTTCTCTCTTTTCCTTCTTGTTAAGCATTCGGCCAAGAGACTTGTCTATGAAGCATAGTGACATATGTAGTGGATGTAGATCCTATATATTCAAAGGCTTGTTTTCTTTACACTCCCTTGCCCCTCATTGCTTGGAAAGTAGTTTATTTTTTGAAACCAGTCTCGACTAGGATTGTGGTTTGGTTGTTAACCTATCTACGGTCCGACATACTAGCCGCTGGGCAGCTGACCTTGGAGGGCTGATTTTTTTTTTTTTTTTTCCTTCGGTAGTACTCAGACCATGTACATTATGTTGGGAAACATCTCTCAATGATAACTTAATCCAAAGTATTTGATAAGCTTACTTAAGTGCTGCAGAAACTTATATTTAAACCATGCAAGTTCTACAGTCATACATAAGGTCATATAAACAAGCATAGGCTCTGCATTTGACCTGACAGTGAAAACTTGGAGTTTCTGGTATAAACTTTATGATCACTGGAATTTTGAAATTGAAAATAGAGTTCATGGCAATCAAGTATGATATTTCAAGATTATTCGTGAAAAAATCTCTGCCGAATGAGCAAATTTGTAATAGCTTTTGACTGCTAATTCCAAGTGATAGTGAGAAGAAACCCATTTGTATACCCAAGTGAGAAGTAAATGGACTTAGGGTGAACACGGGGTCTGGAGGCCCCTTTGTAGAAACTTAGATTTATCTTTCATAGTGGCGTAGCTGTACACGAAGTTTTGGTTCTGCACGGCAGCAAATTTTATATGTGCAACATGGCGTGTTTGCACTCTTAGCTAAACTCGTGGAGTTTAGCCGAATGTGTCGCTAGAATTGGAAGAGTGTGAAAATGCTAGTACTATCACCTAGAGGGGGGTGAATATGTGTTAAAAGGAAATTAAGCAAATAAATGTAAAATAAGTAATATTGCAAGCAAAGTTTGAGTAAGAGACAAAGTCTGACTAAAAGGACCACCAAATTTCTGAAGTAAATTTAGACTCAAATAGGGATGGTTTAGAGATTGAGAGGTTCAAAAAAAGATTGCAATGAATGAAGCTGAAAAGAGTTAAAAGGAAGAGAAAAATTACACATGAGATCTTTAGTGGTTCGGCTTAGATCGAGCTTATGTCCACTCTCCCACGCTAACAGCCTTCTAGCCAAAATTCATTAAAGTATCAATAGAGAAATACAATGTTTTGAGTGCAAACACTCAGTAGAGGATTTCTTTTTCTCTCACTAAGTCACTCTTTTTGTGTTTATCTCTCTTGAATACAATTTGTAAGCACTGTCGTTGAAGAACAAGTGGTTGGAAATGTCTCAAACTTTGGAATTTTAACTTTCACGCACTTTCTTAAATGGATTGAATGACCTTTTTAAATACTCCTCTACACCTTTCTAGCCATTGGCATTCTCAAGAGGAATTTCTTCCAATCAAATCCGTTGGACAAAATCGATTAAGGAAACCTTGTAGCCATTTGAAAATTGAGATGAAAATCTGATGATTCTGTTCAATCATACAATCAGAGTCTAGGTTTCCATAAGTAGATACTTCCCAAAAAGAAACTTGTCTTCAAGATTGATTTCATCAATTCATGATTAATTCCATCAATGTATTTATAAAAGGTAAGTGAGATTCTTCGCTAGAAAGCTAGATATTAAGGATAAATCTCTATAACGTTTGTACTAAATTCTTGTCGTAAGATCAATAAGTATGAGCCTGATTATATCTTTATTCTAAACTTGGTTTCAGTCTAGATCACGTCAGTGTGGGAGAGACTTTTGGAATAAATAAACTTTGACAAAAGTCTGTGATATGACTACAGAAGTCTAGTATTCTTTAGAGTAAGAGTAAGAACAAGAAAGTTTTGTCAACTTCAAAACCTGATAGGAGTTTTCTCAACATAGTGGATGTAGGTACATGTAGGATCACCAATCCAACATCTTGGTAGTGATCCTTGGTAGTGATCCTTGGTGGTTCTAAGCTTGTGAGTGCCTCCCTCAAAGAGTCCTTGAGCTCATAGAGGCGATTGCCTAACTTGATTGAGCTTGAGTTTGAAGATAACAAGGTCAAGTCCTCCTAGGCTTGAATCCGGTGAAGCGAGATCGCCTTAAGCGAGCGGGGCTAGGATTCAACCCTTGGGTGGCTATGATATGTTTAGAATGATGATTTAGATAAGTTGTGATGATTGATGGTTGACGATTGTTTGATGTTGCATAATCACCTGTTTTAAAAATTCATAGGCCTATTTTGACTGCTTTGCTTCACATTTTGATATGAGCTAGTAGATGGCCTCATTTCGCTTCGATGTCCTCTAGTGATTTGAAGTAAGACATATTATATGCTTGATCTGGCCATCGTTTGCCTTGCCATATGTCCATTGCAAAATCGAGGTCTGATTTTGAATTGTTGTTGTTCTGTGCAATTGCTCTATTTCACCGACGTTTGTTGTTTGTTAATTTTTCATGAATTTTTGTGCTAAGATTTTCGAGTTTGTGTCTTCATGAAAGTTGTTCATAACACATAGATCTAGAGCATATAAAATCTAGTGAAAATTGATGCTTATTTGGCAGGGTCGATTGTCCATAAATCGCCCATGCTGCCTTCTGGAAAATCATTTTTCTCACCGACTTGTATCCGTTCTTCATTTTTTATAAAAATTGCGTGATGAGAATCTGAAGTCAGTTTTGCATAAAATTTGCTCAAGATATCTAGTTCTAAATATATAAAATTTTCATGAAATTTGAAAGTTCTTTACTAGGTTCGATTGGCAATAAATCGTCCATATTACCTTCTGTGAAATCTTCTTTTTTTTTATTGACATGCATTGGTTCTCTGATTTTTATAAAATCATGCATTTAGAATCTAGACTCGACACCCATGAATTCTGTTCCTCATATCATGATCTGAGTTGTGTAAAAGTTTTAGATTGAATGAAACATTAGTTTGATGAGAGCTGCCTTCAACTAAGCATGTTTCTATTTGTGAGATTGCTTTTTCCAGTTTGACCTTCTTGGGTGTATTGATTTTTATAAAATCGCGCATGCTGAATGTGATGATGCTGTCTTCACGAAGATTGCTTGTGACATAGTGATCTTTCTTATGAAAAAGTTTCGGAAAATAAAAAGGTCATTTGCTATTTTTTCCGTTCATTCAAAAGTTGTAGGGATTCTGTAAACTCTATTTTTTGGATTTGACCATCGGTAACTTTTGAATTTTATAAATTCTCGTGTTGCAAATTGCAAATCGTGTTCTTCATAAAAGTTGTAGAATACATTTCAAACTTAATTTTGATGTTAACTTCATTTAATTCGAGACTCATTAGGGCATTCAAATGACCTGATTAGAGTGCCCTTTATTCTGCGCCCATATCTTTCTTGGATACCTGAAGGTTTATTTGTAATTCCGATGAAGTTAATACCTTATTTGATAATATTCAAAACATGAAAGTTGTAGATAATGATCTCAGCTTTCTTTTGACAAACATTCTGTTGAAATTGACGCATGTTTGATCGTTCAAGGTACCTAATCAGTGTGTCGATTTATCTGCACTAGAGTTGAGGAATTTATTTTCCAAGAACATCAAGCTTGTTTCAAAATTTCAACAAAGTCGATGTCCTTGTTTACCATCATTCAAAAGATGAAAATTTTCCTTTAAGGACTTGTTTGCAATTAAACAAAACTTATGACCTTGGTTGCATATTCTCAAAGTTCAACCTTTGAATTGCTTTGTTTGTGTTCTATTTGATTGGCCATCTTACACACTTGAACAATCATAGTTGTCTTGAATGAATAAGTGACCTTCCTTGGTTCACTGCCTTTGGTTGATTGCTTGAGGACCAAGTCTTCATGGCCTGAATGCATGCCTTTCCCATTATGCATGTGATATCTAGATGTATGATTCAGGGCTGGTGCATGCTCGAGAGGAAACCAAGGGACACACTCAGACTTTAATTTAGGAGTCATTCGATCTTTACCACTGCTTATGAACATAAGAGATGGCCAAGTACTAAAATCAATCAATTAGTGGTCATAGGCCGGCTCGATATACATGAATTTCAAAGGCTGGCCCAAATGTTTTGTATCATGAGTTGCTTTGAGTTGCTTTAACTTGTTTGGATTCTTATGATTGCATTTGGATACATTGTATGCATGATATGATTTTGAATGCTAGTTTAACATTAGTTTAGGATTAGAATAGTCCAAAGGCGACCCTTGGAGTAGGTTCCCACGGGGGCATGAAGACGGTGGTATGGTCGATGTCCATTTATGATCTTTGTTCATTTGTACCTATTTATTCCTCAACTTGAATTTCCAATTTGTATTGTATAAATTCCCGATGAGTTGCAGGTTTACTTTTCTCACGCTTAGATTAATTGTCAACATGCTTTCTTGGGTGCTTATTTCTTCATACTACAATTTCATTCAATTGTGTGATTTCTTTTATGCTTCAATTAGCTATTTTAGAATTGGCACGAATAAACCATCCATGTGTGATTATTTGGCATTAAGATTCAAGTTGCATGAAAATGTAAAAAGATTGCTCCACCACCTTAGATAACAACCCAACTTATTAATAGCAAAAGAGCGCTAGTAGACGTCTTCAGTGTAACCCGAGTCCCCTAAGTCATGAAATCTCTAATTCCGTAGAAATTAAGAGAGGTCTCCCGACCTTTGATTGGGTTTCTAGCCATCTCCCAACAAAGAGGCTAATGGTGATTCCTAAATAATGCTTTTAGATTGTCTAAAAACTTAAAATGAACTCTTGTCATGCGAGATATAAGTTTAGGAGGACCTGCATTCATAATTAATGGACCAAGCATGGCCCACTAACTAGATGTCGCTTTTGAAGCCATCTCTTTTGAGGATGCCTGCTTGGACCGTTTTTTGAGCAAATACCCCTAAATCAACCTATTAGAGATGTATCTTCCCGCCTTGAAGATTAGGTCATGACATGATTTGTTTAAATCGCAAAGCATGGAAACAATGTGGTTTGAAGATTATATGCCGAACGGACATGCTAGTGAGCTATGCAGGACTGAGAACTTAATAAAATATGGCAACGTCGAATTTCCAACAACCTAGATTATAGTTGATACTCAAATGCTTTTTTATTTATTTATTTAAATAGTGGCACTTTGATCTGGAAAAAAAACTTTTGATGCTAAAATAAGTGTCATACACAACTTTTGATACTTATAGTATCCTTCTCTCCACATAAGTTTATGCCAAAGCACATTTGGCCCTTCATAGTAGTGAGGTGACACATTACATCACCTGAGAGAAGGAATGAAATGCTTCTCTTCCATATCTAAGATTGTTTGCTAGTGCAGTCTGGATGCTGAATAGGTACTCTGATCTTGCTAGGCCGTGGTACTTCTACTTTTGAAGTAAACCTAATTTTCCACAGTAACTTAAAATAAATGTTTTCATTTATATGGTATTCAGATGAGGACCTTTTCAGTTGCATTTCTATTTTATAGCGAGAAAAATTGCTGATGAATTTATTTCCTCAAATTACGATTTGTAATTAGCTTTCTAATCGAGACTATAGTATTACATTACTTTCTAAAAATCAGGATATATCCGAATGAAAAATTGAATATGAAAAAGTTAAAATGATCAAAAGAGCCAATAAAAAATGGAAGGAAAATAAAAACTGTGGTTTCTGTTCCCCACTCAGCAATGCCAACACGGCCACTGACTTCAAGCGTCCACCAAGCAGTGTTTGCGACTCTCAGGCAATTGGTGGTTGCCTAAGAGCTTTCCAATCTTGATCGCGAGGGCACTTTGGACCTCCTCATATTGTCACCTTGCTTTGGCGATCACCAGGCGATAGCGACCGCCACATGTTGTTGCCAGGAGTCAAATCGGTTCTGCATTGTGGGTTTGCCTCCGACCATCGCGAAGGGGGCGACCACCGTACACTACTGATTGTCGTGGTCAGGTGGTACCCACTACATAGGTCGTCATCGTTGAAGTAAACGACGACCACAACAGGGTGGTTATTCTGTGTACACAGTAAAATAGGATTTTTTTTTATAAGTTATTTTATGATTTTGTACCATGTATATAATCGTAATCAGGTTATATCAATCACCTACCAAAGATGATATATGATATAATGAATCTCATCACATTTCTTTTGTTATCCTATCCTTTCTCAATTTTAATCCTCGTCTAGTTTATTGTCTGGAAATTTTAAATAACTCTTGGATAAAAAAATCCAGACTTCCTCGGAGAATTGATAGTAAAAAAATAGATGGCTCCTTGGCTCATGCTATCGATTGAGGAAAATTGTCTAATCAATCATAGACCTATTTTATAGATGTTAATTCATTCATAAATTTTTCAATTTTTCTAATTAAGTCCTAAGCCTTACTGCAATTCCAATGTAATCAATTGAATCAATTTTCACCGGAAATCACTAACATAGCGAAGTATTATGTAGGACAGCTAGTGATGATTGGATTGCCATATCAATGGTTTCAGTGAAAATTGGCCGAAGTGATTGTCTTCCATATCTTAAGTTTGTCTGCTAATGCAGCTTTGATGCTGATTACATCAGCAACTTCTGGATGAATTCCTAAACAGGATTCTTGTACTACTCTTTGGAAACTTGCCTAAAAAAGGCCCCAGAGGACGCCAATGATTCACCATTGGAAAATATTCTACTCACTGTCAATAACATATTTCACATGTGGTTTCAACAAGCCTCTCAACTTCATCATTTTTCTCCAAGTATAAGTACTGTCTTGCTTAATACCAGCAGCCCAAACACTCAATTTTCTCCAAAAGAAAGCAATTTGCCTAGACCATGGACAAAGAGCCTGATTGCAATATGAGGTGCTATAAAGAGTTCAGCACATCTTCTAGTTACAATACAGAAATTAAATTAGATATTTAACTAAGATATCGATAGGATTTAACTATATGTAATTTTTTGATTTACAGAGGAAATTTTGATAATCGCTTAGAAATAACTGAAACTCATTATAATGTTTTTTTTTATTAAGTGTTGTACTTTAACTAGTACGTCCATGATGGGGTGCGATGAGGACGCACCGTATCGTCTTGATACGTTATGATGGAGAGACACCCTTTTGAAAGAGTGTGAGTGAGTCATATAAAATACTCCGGGATGACAACCGTTGGAATGGTTGGTAGAACATACGCTTAGAATTCTCTCCTTGTCTTGTCCCGTTTCCATCGAGAGAAAAAGAAAGCATTCCATTTCGCCTTTACAAGAACAGTTTGCATTTACGCTGTGGAAATCGGATGTTTTCCTCGTGATTACATTCAAACCAATGTGAGGTAATATTGTTCGTGATTCATCTGCAATTCAATGATCAATCTGGGGTTAATTGTTGTTTACGCATCGGATAAAGGTAAGTCATCTTCCGCTGACTTGAATCTCAACATTGGTATCAAAGCCCGATCGTGATTTCTGCCTTGTTTTTTCATCGAATTTTCTCGTTTACTATTTGATATCGAGATCAAGAGTATGAAATCTACACTTTTTGGATGTTTATTGCTTGGAATTGCGATATGAATCGTCGAAAACGAACCGAAGCGAAGAATGGGTTCGGGGTCGGGGTCGGGTACACCCATACGGTTTTGGCCATTTTTCGACATATTTTTTCAGCTAAAATAATTTTTTGAATATACAGGGTGAAAGTGCTCGTCGAAACGAGTCTGACGATGGGTAGAGCGCAGCCGGAGGACGCCGAACGCGCCCACACGCACGGCCAGAAGCCTATGCGCGCGTGGGCGTCACGCCCGACACGTGCTGGGAACGCCGCGCGTGCGCAACGCGCCCGGTCGGCAAACAGAACCGACATGTGACATCACGCGCGCGTCGGCGAACCGGCACGTGATGTCATCACTGATGACGTCATCAATCGGTCGGTAACCGCTAGATGACGTCATCGATGACGTCACCGATGGCGGCGGTTGGCCGGCCGGCGACCTAACCGCGACCGGCTTGACCCGATGACCGACCCGACCGTTGACCGGTCAACCGGTCAAACCGGTCAGCCGGACCGGCGGTCAAACTGGTCGGACCGGCCAGGAGCCCTTTGGGCTCGGTGGCGCATGCGCCACATGCGCCGCGCACTCAGGCGGCGTGTGGGGGTGCGTGCGAGCTCCGTTTGGAACGTGGTCGGCGGCTTTTGGTTTGTATGGATGTCCCCTACACTGTGGTATAGTTATTTTGTATTTTTAAATTTTATAAATGTATGAAAATGTGTAGGAAACTCTATGTAAGCGTATTTTTGGGGGTTTAATGCATAGTTTATTCATTTGTAACTTGTATTTTCGTAGGTTTTAGGAAATACAGTAGTTAGCTTGTATGAAAATGATGTCATATATGCTGTGTAGAGCTTAGTTTGATGGTAGCATGTATATAGTTTAATGTACTTACAATTTTCTAGTTCCAAGAAAATTTGAACAATGGTAGGAAATCCTTATTTTTCCGTTACTTGTTGAATTGCTATTTTGATTAGAATTGCTGCATGATTATTTTTTGTACGTGGTTCACATCATGCTATGCTTTTGTGTTAATGGAAAAATAAAGAAATTACATTAGGTCATGTAATTATTTTTTCCTAGTGGGAGTTCGTAGGTTGGTAGAATTCAAAGGAGTTCTCACCTAGAACTTAAAATTTGCACAAATTAAACTAATGAATGATAATAGAACAATCGTACATAGGAGCTGATTGGGAACATAGTGAACTTTCGTTTCTGTGTCTTTTGTTGTATTATAATTAATTTAGTTTGTCTTTGCTGCAAATTAAATATGTGTGTTACTTTGAAAAGTGTGCTAGTATTGATTTTGCGTTTATTATGTCAATGTGTTTTAGCAATTGATTATGGCTTTAGCATCCAAGACCATTGTGGCTGACCTCAATAAGGGTGAGAAGTTGAACGGTGACAATTATGATATTTGACACCGAAAGGTTCAAGATACATCCTTGAGGAGTAGGAGGTTTTGGAAACCCTCAACCACACCATGGATGAACCTGAGTATGGAACTTCAGCTCAACACAGGAGAGATCTAGAAGCTTATCAAGCTTGGAAAAAGAAGAATAGCATTGCTCGCATCACATTATTGAGCTATATGTAAGATGATCTCATGTGTGAGTTTGAAAATTATGAGAAAGCTCAAGTTATGTGGGTTGCCCTGAAAGATAAATTTGGGGGTACACTAAGTTGAGAAGACTCACCATCAAGTTTGACATATACCGAAAGCGTCTAAATGTAACGATGAGGCAACATCTTCAGCAGATGTCAAATATGATTCGTGAGCTGAAGTCGGCGGGTCACTCCCTTACTGATGAATAGTAAGTTCAAGCTGTTATAAGGTCTCTTTTTGACAATTGGGAGCATGTGAAGATCAATATGATGCATAATGAGAATATTGTCACTTTTGATGATATAACGCATCATTTGGAATTAGAGGATGGGCGCCTAGAGGCTGCAAGATCCTCTACCCATGTTTATGTTGCTAAATCGAGTTCGCGCAAAGTTTCTGGCTTCAAGCGCAAAAGGAATTCTCAATTCAACAGCAAATGGAAGAAGACTGATCACGCACCTAAGAGGGCTAAGACCTTCCAACGCAAGAAGCGTGGTGGGAAGAAGGACAAGGCCAAGATGAAGTACTACAATTATGGCAAGATGGGTCACTTTGCTCATGAATGCACTGAGCTGAAAGGTACCCTATTACTCCATTTCTTTAAGTAATGCTTTTGTTTCTAACACTGTAATGCTTGCTGAATCTCATCCAATGTGGACTGTAGACTTAGGAGCAACAGACCATGTAGCCAGAGACCGAAAAGCATTTGTGGAGTATCGTTGAATACAACCTGGAAGAAAATGGATATATGTTGGGAATAACTCAAGAGTGGAAGTGAAGGGTATTGGCACATGTAAATTAATTTTACGTGGTGGTCGAAGCCTATTCCTACATGATGTCCTCTATGCTCCGGATATTCGACGAAACTTGGTCTCAGTAGTTGTTCTTCTTAGCCTAGATTATGTATTGAATTTACATGGTGATTGTGTTGACATTTTGTATGGAACAGTTTATTATGGTTCAAGTCATGTATCGAATAGTTTTATGGTGTTAGACATTGACTATGATCAGTATAATGTTAATGTTGATGGTTCTTTTTCTTTAATTGCATCTTCTAGTAATATTGAGATTGATGCAAATACTTGGCATGCTAGATTAGATCACATTGGGTTGCAAATAATGCAAAGATTAGCTAGAGAAGGCCTTTTAGGGTTACTCACTAATGTTAATCTACCCGTATGTGAACATTGTCTAGTGGGAAAAGCAACTAGAACACCATTCGGTAAAGGAACTAGAGCCGAATTTCCATTGCAACTCATTCATTCTGACATTTGTGGTCCTTTGAATGTGAGGGCGCGGCATGGAGCCTCATATTTCATCATTTTTATAGATGACTTCACGCGTTTCGGTTATGTCTTTCTGATCTCCCATAAGTCAAAAGCATTAGACTGCTTTGGACGATATATAACGATGGTAGAGAATCAGTTGAACAAAACAATACCGATCGCGGACGTGAGTATCTATCGGAGCAATTCAAAGCTCTTTGTGATGAAGAGGGAATTGTAAGACAATTGACTATTCCTGGTACTCCACAACAAAATGGGGTAACTGAGAGAAGAAATAGAACCCTATTGGAAATGGTTAGGTCTATGATGGCTTAAGCAAATTTACCTATCTCCTATTGGGGAGATGCATTATTGACTGCTGCCTATGTATTTAACCGAGTGCCTTCAAAATCGGTTACTTCCACCCCTTATGAATTATGGACTGGTAGGAAACCAGAATTGAGTATTCTACGTCCATGGGAATGTGCAGCTTATATTCATGATTCTTTTCATAAATATGGCAAATTAGGTCCAAGAGGGAAGAAATGCATAAGATATTCTGAACACTCTAAAGGGTATGTGCTCATAGGTGAACAATCTGATGGAAGTGTGACCGAAATGGAGTCACGAGATGTCACATTTTTGGAGAACGATTTTCCTAGTAGATGTGAGATTGATAAGGACTTACAATTATATGAGATGGAAGATCCTGATAACACACCCACTAATGTTGAAGAGGGAAATGAAAGTTTACCTCAACACATAAGATCTAATGGGAGTGTTGCATCGCATGACAAATTGAATTCAAGAGAAATTCAATTGCGTAAAAGTAATTGTAAAAGTATTCCCCGTCGTCATTTTGAGATTGAAGGGGAAGCATTTATGATTGTTCAGAAAGACGTTGCCGAGCCTAAGACCATTCAAGAGGCTCTCTCATCCTCTGATAAGGAAGAATGAAGGAAAGCTTTGGAAGATGAAATTGAGTCAATGAGGGCAAATCATGTCTAGGACTTTTTTGATCTACCACCCAATCGTAAAGCCATTGGCAACAAATGGGTCTTTAAGACTAAGTGAAGGGCGGATGGATCCATTGAAAAGTATAAGGCTTGCCTTGTGGCGAAAGATTATACTCAACAAGAGGGTGTAAGGTTTGCCTCAACACGCTTTATTCTAGCCATCATTGCACATTTGGACCTTGAATTACATCAAATGGATGTAAAGATAGCATTTCTCAATGGAGAACTAAATGAGGAAATCTATATGAAACAACCAATAGGTTTCATAGCTAAAGGTCAAGAGCATAAAGTTTGTAAATTTCATCGATCAATATATGGCCTTAAGCAATCATCTAGATAGTGGTATCTTCGTTTTCATCGAGTCATAACAAGTTTTGGTTTTACGATGATCGAAGAAGATCACTGTGTATATGTCAAGCGGTCTGAAGATAAATTTGTGATTTTATCACTTTATGTGGACGATATTCTCCTGGTTGGAAATGACAAGGTTTTGGTTATCGCCATAAAAGAATGGTTGTCCTCCAATTTTGAAATGAAGAATATGGGAGAAGCTGCTTATATATTAGGAGTTAGGATCGAAAGAAATCGATTAAGGAAACTCCTTTCTTTATCACAAGAGTCTTATATTATGAAGATTCTTGAACGTTTTAATATGCAGCACTGTAATCCCATCGATGCCCCTGTCATGCAAAGTGAAGGCCTAAGCACTGAGATGTATCCTAAGACTTCAGAAGAAATTAAAGTAATGGAAACTGTTCCTTACGCTAGTGCAGTCAGAAGTTTGATGTATGCTATGATGTGTACTCGACCTAACATATGTTATGCCGTGGGATTGGTGAGCCAATATCAATCAAATCCCGGTCAAGCACACTAGAAAGCAGTGAAAAGGATCTTGAGATACTTGAAAGGCACTATGGACTATCGACTTTGTTACCAAGGGAATGATTTACACCTATTTGGCTATTCAGATGCTGATTGGGGTGGAGACCTGGATGAGTGTAAATTGACTTATGGATATGCATTCTTACTCAATGGAGGTGCAATTTCTTGGAATAGCAAGAAGCAAACATGCATGGCCTTGTCTACAATGGAGGCAGAATTTATTGCATGTTCTGCCGCAATGCAAGAAGCAGTATGGCTAAAACATTTCTTGGAAAATTTGGCCACTGTCACTGAGGTTTCAAGATCGGTGACAGTTTATTGCAATAGTCAAGCAACCATTGCCTATTTGAAAGATCCCAAGTATCATGGAAGGACGAAGCACATTGACATAAAGAACAACTTCATCAGAGATATTATAGCACAGAAAGAAGTGATCCTACAATACATTTCAACCAATAGAATGGTTGCTGATCCATTTACGAAGGCTAAGGCTATTCCTAGAGACATATTCTTGACCCACATGATGTCACTAGGATTACGCAGAATGTGATATGTGTTATTGTAGTGGATCATTGGTTTATATATATGTGGACATATGTATTGTACTTGTTTATTTATTAATGACTTGATGTTTTATCAATAAGTATAAATACATTATGAGACTAGCACATACACATATATATTATTGAAAAGTATGTCAGCAGGTAATGATTGGCTCAATCACACAAGCAATCACCTCAAGTGCTATAGTTAGCACGTTGAGATGAGACGTTATGTACAAATGAATGCTGAAGAGCAAGTTTAGTATATAAAATAAGACGTCGCCTTGATTGGAGTCAAGATGAGGTCTGTAATTTGTTTATAATAAGACCGAACATGATAGTCCCACAATCATGTATGCCTGAAAGATGCCAGATGCGAGTACTTGATTGGGCCCTATAGAAAGCGAGCTGATATAGCACTCGAGCTAAACATAAGTACGTGAGGAGCACATGACTACGTTTAGGCTAAGATCCATATAGTGGATATATTTAATAAATGATATACGTTCTTGTAGAAAGATAAATCCACTATAGAATGTAATTCATACTACATGTGCATTGTACGACCGACAAAGGAAGGTGAGTAAAATTATCCTTATTTACTCATCGTGTGAGCCCTTGAGGTAATTTATGATTTACCTCATTTTGTGCCCTATGTTACTTCTGACTATGTTCTCGAAGTGAAAGATCAATGTTGTTACTTTAACATGTTATCGGCGGTCATGAATGGATATGGCCTTATAGGACGTGTCTAGGAAAGCAGTTGTTCTGAAATGGATAGAGACATGAGTGCGAAGGAAGACTATTATTGTTTTACATCTATCACATGTATTTATTGGTCGACCAATTATATCGCCCTCTGTGGTTGCGGATATAATTATAAATACATGGTATTTTTTAGGATAGTCAAGTATAGCCTTTAAAGAATAGGTATACTTGGATTGATGTAACAAAATATGTTTGGAGCACTGTGAGACATCGATTGTTTATTTTTTTTTGGGGTTGTAGCCATTATGTCATCCTTAACAGGTGCATAATTTGAGCTCTCAAGTGCAGGTGTACTCACTGGTCACGCAGCTTACTTGCCAGTATGAATTGTTTTGTAAAGTTGATGAATGTTGAATGCCTTATATTCTTAATAGAGCGCTATCAAGCCCATTATGTCCGAGTGGGAGATCTTGTACTTTAGCTAGTACGTCCATGATGGGGTGCGATGAGGACGCATCGTATCGTATTGATACGTTACAATGGAAAGACATCCTTTTGAAAGGGTGTGAGTGAGTCATATAAAAGACTCCGGGATGACAACCGTTGGAACAGTTGGCAGAACGTACGCTCAGAATTCTCTCATTGTCTTGTCCCCTTTCCATCGAGAGAAAAAGAAAGCATTTCATTTCGCCTTTACAAGAACAGTTTGCATTTACGCCGTGGAAATCAGATGTTTTCCTTGTGATTACATTCAGACCAACGTGAGGTAATATTGTTCGTGATTCATCCGCAATTTAACGATCGATCCGGGATTAATTGTTGTTTGCGCATCGGATAAAGGTAAGTCGTCTTCCGTCGACTTGAATCCCAACACTAAGTAAAGTGAAGATGAAAGACGTCAGATGTATAAGTGGGCTTATTGGTTGAAAACCCCTCAAGTTCACTGAATAGCCGAAGAGCTCATTGAACACAGCAAGCCAATTTTGAAAGGGTAGAAGGAGCCTTTTGTGAAAGCAATGCCATCCCATCAATAAATAAATAAATAAATATAGCATTCAGAAATGGTGGATGGAGCCCTTCGGTCAAAAAGGCTACGATGAGACATTCAAGAGATAGGATAAAATAGTCTTCCCACTAAGTCCTTGAATTAATTGTAAATTTAGTAAAACATTATATTGTACTAGCGTTATTCATTAGTTAACTTAATTATATCAAATTACATGAAGTTTTTTGTTTTTTCGGCTTGGATTTGAAAATTGTATAATGAAGCCACCTCATCATAGTTTTCTTAATCTAGTGGATCCTATAAGTTCTTATAGGAGGCCTCAGATTAAATTTTCATAACCATGAAGAGTTACATTTATTTTAGGGAAAATTACAAATAAGAGCTTGAAGTGCCTTTGTTTTCTCAAATAATGGCTTGAAATGGATCTTGTTTCAAATAATGGCTGGTCTCAAATAAGGGTCCAAAGTGGAACTTGTTTCAAATAAATGCATGAAGTAATTATATCAATCTCCAAAAAGGATCTAATCTCTCAAATCGAATGGTATTTTCATCTTTTAACTTAATGTTTTCTATTTATTTTTCTTTATTTTTTCTTTTTTTTTAAATATTTTTTCCTTTTCCCCCTCCCTTTTGCTAGCCATGGTGGAGGTCATTGGACTTAGGTGAGGGCAGCCCCTACTGTCGTCTAGCAAGGGTGTTCCTCACTAGAGCTAGCGAGAGTAGCCCTTGCTAGCGTCGAGCAAGGGCAATCCCCACGGCGTCGGGCGAGGGTCGCTCAGGCTTGAGCTGGTGAGGTTAGCCCCCTCTTTCCCCCCACCCCCAAGCATCAAGTAGGGGTGTTCCTTGCTAGGGCATTGAGCGAGGGTTGCCCTTGCCTATGTAAAACAAGGCTGCCCTTGCCAGCGTCAGGCAAGGGTTGCCTCACCTAGGTTGTCTCAACCCGGCGACACTCACCAAATCCAATGAGGGCAACCCTCACCCTCGCCTGAGGTGAGCGACCTTCACCAGCCATGGATGGCAATGGCCGAGGGAGGGAAAAGAAAAATAGAAAAAAAAAAGGAAAGAAAAAGCAAAAAGGAAAAAAAAACATATAGATACTTTTTTGTCCAAAATACCCTTTCTCCAATGGCTGGAATAGTCATCGGTCGGTTAGGCTCTTATTTGAGATGATTTGACCAGTTTAGGCCCTTATTTGAGAAGATTTGACCACTTCAAATCTTTATTTGAAACAATATCCGCTTCAGACCCTTATTTGAGAGAAATAGAGCACTTCGAGCCCTTATTTGAAAATTTCCCTTTATTTTATGGAAAACTAATTATTGGAACATATTTTCTCATCTTCTATTATTTTGGCATTGCTTTGAAAATGATCTAATGAGAAATATATTTTATGATGAACAAATTTCTAAATTAAATTCAAAAAAATTTGCATTTTAAAAATTTGATATTCATTTTCAAGAATTTAACTCGACTTCCACAATTGTTAGGACACTCCCTCTTATAAAAACTCGGGACTGCCCTCTTATAAAAACTGGGGACCTTGTGGTGAGATTGAACACCCTAGCACCTTAACTTAGGACTTCAGTGGGGCTTGGCATGAGACCCTAGTGTCCCTAACTAGTGGACGCTTGGACCTTGGACCCTAGCACCTAGAGTTTTGGACACCAGGGGCTGAGTCGAGCATCTAGGACCACAGGTCCTTAGAGGCCTCTCATGTCCGACCCGTGCGATCTTGAGTCCAGGGCTCAAGGTCCGGGTTTGGGTGCCTGGATCCTACTGTGAGGCTTAAGGCCCTGTGATGGCGCACTGGACCTAGGTTTAAGAAAATTAAACCACTTTTCCTGAAAATAATTTTGGTACAAAATATTTACCGGTCAGTCATGTCAACTTTCCCGGGAAATAAAACGGACCCGAAGTCTCTCTGCAATTTCATCGAGACCCGATATCAATATTAGAGTAGCCTTTCATTTATCTAATCCAAAAGCTCAAGAGACCCGATGTCAATGTTAGAGTAGCCTTTCATTTATCTAATCCAAAAGCTAAAGATGCGCAACGGAATGAGAATCATGCGTTATCATAAAGATAGACAACAACGAAGCTTCAGACATGTTTGCGTACTTATCAGGCCAAACAAAAGAGAAAAAGGGCCTCAGACAAAAGTTGCAAGCAAATAATCAAATTCCTATTCTGCTTTTTACTCCATTTTCTTTGTCCTTTTTTATTCCTTCGTATTTCATTTTTATTTTTATTTTATAGACGGAGATTCCAACGAGCAGTTGATTGCTGTATCTATTAAGACACAAGTGCTATGCCAGCTAAGAGAGGAAATCAGCCATTTCTTGTACTTGTCCCTTCACAATGTTTCTTGGGACAAAGATCTCCGTTGCTTTTCTCTGCTTCTGTTTCTCCAGTTTTTCCGATGTTGGTGTCAACGTCTTCTGAATCATACTTCTGGGATTCATCAGCCCTTGAGTTCAGGTTTTGTGGCACCAGCCTCGTGTTTCATTGCACCTTTTTCTCGCATTTGCTTGTCATGCTTACTAACCCACATTACTTTTAGGAAAAGATGTCTGTACGCTCTACACGTTGGATGCTTCGGCAAGTGATTATTGTACGTAAATCATTGGTTAGTACACTTGACTATTCTCTATAAAAAGTTACAGCACATTTTTATGCTTGTTCTCGATATTCAATTTCCAACTAGGGAAAGAATTACCAAGAGAAATTATGACCCTTCTCTATTCCTTCAACATATAAAGATTGCTATGTCAAGAAAAGTATAGCAAATATGCCATTGAATGCAAACTCTCCTATGTGAATGGGATCTAGATCAGCAGGTTTTGAAATGAGGTAGGATTACAGGAATTATCTTTAGACATAAACATGTATTTTAACATGTAATCCAGTTATGTGTTATGTTGAATGTTCAATGTGTTAGTAACTAAAACCGTGACAATGTTTTTCACCAAAAATAATTTGAAAAGGTACAATTCAGTATGGGCACCTTAGAACCGGTGGAACTGAGAAGTTCAAGGTTCCATTGTAGGTCTATAAAGTAGGCTTCAGATTTCAAAAACTTGAAATCAAAGGTTCAAGGGCAATGCAAATATCCTATCTACTTGGGAATTGGCACGCTTCTGCTAAATACTCCCAGAACAACTCTCCTCCACCTTTTCCCTTCTCTCTTTTTATTTGAAAATTAGTTTTGATTTTTTTATAACTTAAAAGCCACATCTAAAGAATTTGTGGAGAATGCACCTTTAGTTAGAGGATCCTCAATAGAATGTGGAGGCTAAATAAAAGAAAATCTCAAAAACGAAATGATTCGGAAAGTCCAATAGTTCATCATTTGTTCAAATTTGAAAAAAAAAATTAAAATTGTGGATGAAAAGCAGAACAAATCTGTTGAGCCACAAAATTGCGTCCAAGCAAATTTGGAGAAAGATAAATAGTTATTGTAGGAGTGGAGGGTTAGTAAATTGGGTTTGGAAACTTTTAGGAGTTTTTATTCGGTAGAGCAATGCGGAGAAAACTCATATGGAGATGGGTTTGATCACTGCGCTCCACCTTCTTGTAGAGAAGTTCTCAAAATAATCACTGTTTTTACCCTATCACTTGGATAAATAACTATGTTTATGTTTTAACTAAGACGCGAAAAATTATGCGAACAATAATAATGGTATTTTGGTGCTTCACGATTGCCTAATGAGGAATTGACACGCGGTCCATTATTGACAAATGTCTTATTGTCAATAAAGAGTTCATGCCGAGTACGAATGTGAGACTTGGTGAACAAATCTGCAATATGAAGGTTGGGCGAAATAAAACGCTATCTCTTTGGGCATTCAAAGAAGAGTTTAAGCGGGTGGCATATGGAAGCAAGAATCCCATCTGTCCTGTCTAGAGGAATAGGAGGCCTTTGCCTTTGCTGCCCGTTTTGCCTTTAACAAGGGCTTTGGCTTCCAAAGTTTCGCTACGCTGTCGATTTGGATGCTTATGATGATTGCCTAACGTGGAATTTGGTAGTTGTACTTACTTTTTCTTTCTTCGATCCCCGATGGGCAAGTGGTAAATATAATGCCACTTTGTTTTTCAATCAACTTACTTTGAATAGTGAGATTTGTCTGAATAGGTTTTACTTTCTACTATTTATTTAATCCAAAATTTCCGGCTCATGGATATTAATTCTTTTTAAAAATTAAAAAACTCCTAACACTTTCACATCATTTAATTATTAATGTGTAGATTCACATATATATATTTAAATTTGATGGGAAAACAAAAAAAAATGGATACAACTTTTTTTTTAAAATTTTTTTTTAAATGTAAATGTAAACAAACAATCTTGAAAAAAAGAAAAGAAAAACATCTACCTATGTATTCTCTTTGCCTGGACTTTCAATGAACTAAATTAATTTAAAATTATTTAAAAGAAGAATTTTAATTGCTTTGTGAATCTTCTTTCTAGTCCTTGGGTATCTGCAATACCTGCGAGTCATTATCAATATCAAGTGAAACACAGAGAACTTAAGGAAGTATTATAAAATATTTAAGCGTGCTGTGTTTGATCGGTGGGTCACTTGAAACATACAATGCAATTATGTATGCATTTATGCAGTTTGGTGCAAGCACTTTGTAATTATTCTTCAGAAGCAATGTGAAAAATTTCCTAACTCTGCATTTGCATTGATGTCAAGTAAGCACACCTGAACGAAGCTGCCATGAGTTTGATCACTTGCATTTCCTTTGTAAAACGCCTGTGGGTGGCGTGGGGGATTCAGCTCTTGGTCGCCGCGACCGTTGCCTGCAAGATTGTTCTCGCAATATTAGGCAGCCGTCGGAAATATGTGACGTGGATTCCAGCTAATCTTCTCATTTGGGCCACATATTTGCTACTTTCTTACTTTGCAACAATCGCGCTGGGAAAGCTTACTGTGGTCCGCATCGACGATCCTAAAAATCCAGGTTACGATGTGGTTTTGGAAGGGCTATTGGCCCCGTTGCTTCTGATGCAACTCGGGTACGCAGATGGCATAACGGCCTATGCGGTGGAAGACAACCGGCTGGGATTGAGACAAATATTGAACATTGGGGCTACGGTGGGCGTTGTGGTTTGGATTCTCGTTCGCTGTTGGGACAGCTCATCCCCGGTCTCAATTTTGTACTTCCCCTTGTTCGTGGCTGGAATCATAAAGTCGGTGGGGTGGGTCTGGGCTCTCCAATCCGTGTATGATGAGAACTCGAGCGTGACCACGGAGGACATGTCCGAAGAAGCCGGCATTAAGCAAGTGTTTGAAGCGTTCCCTGAGGACGAGAAGTTCGCGTCCACAAAGGACGTCTTGAAGGCCTACTATCGGTTCGACTGTTTGAAGCCCCATCTCGTGAACTGGCTGTACCACCCTGTCTTCATAGCCCGCGATTGGATGTCCATCGACAGTTACCCCGCTGACCGTGCTTTCACCATGACCGAGATCGAGCTGAATTTCATGTTCGATGTGCTCTACACTAAAGCACCCATTCTGTACACAAAACGCGGCCTCATAGGCCGCTTTATCGGCTTCTTCTGCTTGGTGCCTACCTTGTGTAGATTTGCCGTGATCTTCAAGAATGCCTTCTTGATCGATATGTACATCACCTGTACCTATGCGTTACTGATGGCAGTCACATCTCTGGAGCTTTATCAAATCACGATGCTGGCGTTTTCGGATTGGGCAGTGGTGAAGATGAGTATGCACCTTAAGGCGCCGCTTGTCCTGAGGCTCCTCCCGTTTCTAGCCAGACGGTGCATGAAGCAGAAAAGATGGTCGAGGTCGATAGGGCAGCTCAATTTGTTAAACCACCGCCTCTTGTACGAACAATGGCCAAAGCCTGTCGCCACGATACTTGATTTGTTTGAGAAAAAGGAGATCTTCAGAAGGTATTGGTTACATTCCAGCCAGGCTATCCCCTTGTCCCTCAAGGTGCTGGTTGTTCAAAACATGGCAGAGCTAGAGAAGCAAAGACACCTCCTGCCCTTCACAGAAAGAGGCGACTGGACGCTCGACACTTACGGCATCAGAGAGAAACAAGGACTGAGCAATAGCATCGAGATGAGATTCGATAGGAGCATCATTATCTGGCACATTGCGACAGAAACCCTGCACGAATTAGAGGGAGATCACTCCGATGCTTGTAGAGGAAGCAAACTCCTATCAGATTACATGATATACCTCCTTGCTCTGCGTCCTTACATGTTGTCCCTCACCACTGCTGACATCACGCTGGAGTACGCTTGTTGCACGCTGAGGCCTTTCTTGAGGCAACGAGACAATAGAGAAGCAATTAGAAAATTGTCGTTGGCAGATGAAGATGTCTCGGACCCCGTGGAATTGAGTAAGCCAACGATGATCACTCAAGGCTGGCATGTGTTGTCGGAGGTGCAGAAGCTCGTGATCGACCTGAGGATGATGGACAACAAGTGGGAGATCATCAGCAGCATCTGGGTGGAGATGCTGTGTTATGCAGCATACAACTGTCAAGTGTATCACCATGCCAAGCGACTGAGAAGAGGAGGGGAACTTATCACTCATGTGTGGCTCCTCTTGGCCCACAAGACTGACAAGTACCGTCCGGAAATTCCTAAAGATCTTGCCCCCTCCTCCAAACCCTTCACCAGAAAAGATTCTTCTAGTCGCTTCCAAAAGATTTTTGGCAAGAGAGATGCTAAAACTCGATACAACCTTATGTGATGTGATATCGTCATGTGTAGTTGGTTTATTTATATTCAAAAATTTAAATATTAAATTATAGTTAATCGTATCCTATGTGTCATAGTCTTAAGTTCAAATCTTTCCAAATATTCATTTGCCTTCTCGATTATATATTTTTCACAATTCTTTATTAGGCAAAATTTTAGCATACATATGAGATTGAATATTTAAATATTTAAATATTAACCTCCCTTCATTTAATAGCTTAAATTTTTTTGAACACCTATAATTACATGAAATTTTACAACTTATTCCCTCGAGTTGACCTTGTCAAATTGGTTAGAAAGCAAAAATTGCAAGGGAGTAATTTAGTACATATTTAGCATTTCTTATTTGAATGACGTGCTCGCGTTCGTCTTTGTATAACTGGTTTCATTGATCCCTAAAAGGTTGAGGTGAAAACTATATGTTGTCGATCCTGCACTCAGTTTATGTTGTCTGTAAAAGAGAATGTGACTTTGAGATTATTCCATCATGTCTTTTCCTTTTTCTCCTATGTATATAAGCAGTTTGTACTCGTACAGTTGTAAGTGTTATAATCTTTTTCCTATAGGATATCCCAGCTTTAGGTGTCACGTTTCACAAGTCCCATGCGTGTGACTATGTGATTATAAAACTCCCTTTGCTTCACCGATTGTAATATCTCTTACTCCTTAGAATTTCTTTAGTTTCTCTCGAATTTTTATCATATGCTTTTCATAATATGTGGTAATCAATGGAAATCGATCGGACGTCCTAGCAGTTTAAATCCGTGATTGAAAAATTCCCATATTCAGTTTTAACATATGAGCTCTCAAGATGGATTGAATGGTTCATACAAAGAACGAAATAAAGGCGTAAGCCAATATTGCTAGTCTAACCCGTTGAACAGATGGTTTGCACGGAATATTTCAATCATGGGTTTGAAATCTTACTTTGCTCAAATTGAAATCTTATTTCTTTTGAAAATTTTTCATTTGAAAATTACCCCGAGCTTTTGAAAAGAATTAAGATCACATATTGTGGGCGAAATTTTGAACCTAATCGGACAGACAGGTTGATGATCACATATGTTGGTCTCTCAATGATGTCTCTCTTTTATGATGGAATCGTGACAAAAGACTTGGTCCTCGTGAACGGGAATACTCGGGCAAAATGTTAGAGTCTTGCTTTTATCATAATCAGGAAATCGTCTTTCTATTTCCATGCTAACGCTTTTTCTTCAACATTCAAGGTGGAGAATACGGCTCTTAACAAAATAAACATTCAAAGAGTAGTAAAGCGAGTCGAGAGCTCACCTCTAAAAACTACTCTCGAACAGTAAAATTGTAGTTGTTCCAATAATTTCATCTTTTGTCGGAAACAACTGATTAATCCATCTTCATGCATGCATGTAGGTTTCGATCATGTTGTGATCTAGGGCTCGTTTTGCATATTTGTTATGTTAATTTAATTAGAAAACACAAAAAAGAAGAAGATTAGTATAGGTTAACATATCAATTAGTTTTGCATCATAGAGATAAAGGCTGTTTCCTTATGCATAATCATGCATCATATTTATCTCATCACACTTTTGCATATGACATTTCGTTGGGAGAAATACCAAAAAAAAATCTTAAACCTATTGCGATTGTGCCACTTCAATCCATTTGACCAAATTTAGCCGACTGACATTGCCGACACGACATGCACAATTTTAATAATATTTTATTTTTCTAAATTTTTTATTTTATCAATTTTTTTTTCTTCTTTTTCCTCTTTTTCCCCATTTTTCTTTTCTCCCCCACGGTGCTCGGCGAACCCGGGTGAGGATCACAAAGCCCTTGCTGGTTCTTTGGCGAGGGTCACGGCCCGGCTTGGCCTTGTAGTGGGCGAAGGCAGCCTTGCCCACAGTTGGGGAAGCCATGGTCGCCTTCACTCAAGCGTTGGGTGACGCCGGGCGAAGGCCGTCGTGGCCTTAGCAGCCACGAGCAAGGCCGCCTTCATTCACGGTTGGGAAGGCCATGGTGATGCTAGCCTCACCCAAACTTGGGCGAGAGCCACGACCTTGGCCCAGCTTGCCGACCCCTATGGGGAAAAAGGAAAAGAGGGAAGAAGAGAAAAAATAAAAATAAAAATAAAAAGAAGAGGAAAAAAAATTAAACTAAATTAAATTAATTAAAATTTGTCCACATCATTACCCACTAGTCAAAATTGACTCGTTGAACTGAATTAGCACAACTACAAAATTTTTAGGATTGAATTGGCAAAAAAAAAGAAAGATTTAGGACTGAATTAATACAATCACAATAAGTTTAGGACTTTTTAAATAATTTTTCATCACCTATTTGTTTCTTGAGTGATGGTTTGTATAAGATTCGTGGCAATGGTTGACAATAGGGTCTTGCCTACGTTTGCACGGACAGCCAGGTTCTTTAATCTTTTCGTAAATCATTTACTATTTTTGTTTATTAAGTGTTGATTTGTGCGCACCACATGTTCACACTCATATGTTAGGGGTGTAAGATAAAACTGACAAAGATTGCATGCAACAAACTTTTCATTTAAATAGAAAATGTAGTGAAATGCGGAAGATTAATCTAGCATAATCAACTGCCTATATTGAGATTTTTTGGTCCATAGAAGTAAGACATAGACTCTTATGCTTTTCTTGAGTATCTAATAGACACAAAACTCATTAATGGCGACTCCAAAAAGTAAGTGTAACGACAAGATTAAATTGAGAATTTAAGTTGTGATTGGTGATTTGACTCGAGAAAGGTTGTGACACACCTGTATTTTTATCTCTATCGCCGCTGATCGGTACGGAGGCTTTGCCTCCGCCTCATCAATGTGGTTCTTCCCCAGAATTGCTTTGTGCTTCAGCCTTAGGATCGTACACTAACGAGAGCGATGATTCGAAGTAGTTAGTTTTCTTTACTGACTCGTGGATGATGCCCACAGCAGAATCAGTTTGATGCCCTATCGCAGCCAACTCTAAGCCTTGTGGAGGAATTCGCCGTAGAGGTGGAATTGTGTTTGCAAGGAAGCCGTTCAGTCAATTGTCAGAGAGAGTGAGAGAGAGAGAGAGAGAGAGAGAGATCAGTGATGTTGCCAGGTAAATTCAATTATGGATACTTATGTTCAGGCAAGTGATTCTCGTTGATTTTTATTCTGATTCCTTTCTCTGAACCTTCGGAATCTCTGACCTCATAAGAACGACTCTGCCACTTCAGCGCAAAATCATTTCCGTCACAGGTAATGTCCTGATTCTCCAATGTTTCCTCGTGTCACGATTTGCCTCGTCTTGTGATTTTCTCTTGTTGGCAACAATCCGGCTTTGTTTTCTCTAGCTGCGAGTTTTTCTTGCGTCAGGTTACTGTGATTTCCGTGCTTGTGCCAATGATCCGCGAAGTAGATTTCGTGTTTTCGGGATGTGTTAGCTCTTTGTGCATTGACATGGTGATGGGTTCGTCTTTGATCTGGCTCTGTAATTTGCTCTGTTTGTCATGTTTCGTCGGATTTACCCCAAGCTGTCGTGATGGGTGCAGCGCATGTAGATTCAACTAGACAAGAATTCTCCGCAGAATCAAACACATGGTAACACGTTTCATGACTTCTTATATTGTTGATTTGGAAGTCGTTCCTGCTACCAAATTCCTCATTCCTGTAACGGATCGGTGGTTTTGTCGTTTCTTTTCTTTTAGTGATTTTGTCAAGACCAATTAAAAGATCTATGGCATGCTATGTTCACTATTGTTACTATTTAGAGGAAAGAAGGAATTTCTGATGGTTTGGACCAATCATTGCCGGACATTCTTTGTTGTGCACGATTTAAGTAGACTTTAACCTCATTTAGGTGTTGCTTTGATTGCTCAGGAAGAGGTACTAGAATGTGCTCTATTTCCTATATATTGTCGCACGAAGAAATACACCTCAAGTGTCAAAACTTGGCACGAAAAAATACTTAAGTGTCAAAGTTAAGAAAGTGACACTTAAGTGCCACTTTTTTTTTGAAACATGAGACACTTAAGTGCCATCTTAAGCGAACCCCACCGGAAATCTTACGTGACAATTTCTTATTATTTTTCTCGTCTATGTGGCTTGCTGGAGAAGTGACTCAGCAAAGAAATGCAAAAACGACATCGTTTTTGTGTGGATTCAAATTTTAATATAAAATAAAATAATTTAATTTAATTATAAAATAAATAAATAAATTTAAAATTTAAATATTAAAAAAAAAAGGGGAGAAAAAGGCGGCTGACCTTCCCCCAAAATGCACGCTCCAGCACATTTCCGGCGACGACAGGGAGGCAGTGGCGGCGAGGGCTCAGCCCTTAACTGCGTGCGTTTGGAGGGGAGGGGTCACATGATTCTTGGGAGGTCTCCATACTATTGGTTGCTTAGTTTCGTGGTTCTTGCAGGGTTTGAGTGATCTTAAGGCCATTTGATGACTAATCTGATTGTCCGTGAATAGGTGCTAATACGTGTTGAATTTCCTAGTCAATTTCGTGTGTTAGCATGTCAATTGACTTAATTGAATTCATGATGTCACGTGCGGATGTCTGTTGGTCCCAGTAGCCCCTGAAGCGTCTCAGTAGATTGGCCAATTTATACTTAGGTTTAGATTGAATTTCAAATTGAGCTCATGGGAGCTCATGTCACGGGGCCCAATAACAAGGTCATGAATATTCTTTACTCAATTTGTGTTGGGTTTGCTTTCTTGCACTTTACCACTTATCACCGTAATTGTGGTTGTTTACTTTTCTAATTATGCATCCATGTATGGACTTCATTTAATGGTGTGGGTTGATAAAATGGGTGAAGATCGCATGAAAATCATTTTCAAGGGCATTAATTAGACAATTAACCAAGCCCTTGTATTCATTTGTTTCCTATAATTTAAAATTCTCGATGCAATTATCCTGGGAAATCATTGGGATGCCCTTGTTTCTAATTTCAAACTTGGAAAGACACCTCTTGGCGTACTTACTTCTCTGTGAGTCCATACCACTCCTGTATCCTTGCTTAAACATTAAACCAAACAAATATATAACAAATCAAAATTAGAATGACATACTCGCGGCGGTGGTGGCAACCCCAAATCAGTCACGGCCATGATCCCAGAGATATGAGCCCCAAATCTGGGCCATGAGAAAATTTTACAAAAAAAAAAAAAAGAAGAAAAGTAGCGTTGAATTTTTTTAGGTCAAAAAACTAGCCTTGAATTTAGATGGTACTCAAAGATTTAAAAATATATGATCCAATTCTTTTTTTTACCCACTAATTACCGATCCTGACCAATCAGGGCAAGAGAAAGATATAAGAATATTCAAACACGGAGGAATTCAACACGGGAGAACAAGAAAGTAGGAGAAGATCCAAACTTAAAAAGGAGAGAAACCAAAAAAGAGATTTGCGAGGAGCAAAAGGAGGAACAGTAAAACCAGATGCCTTAACCATATCACGTTTCACAACCCTGAACTTGACCGTACAATTAAAGCCCCAATTCTATTCTAGTCTCTCTAGCACAACCATCCTGGATGAGAAGCACTGTCCTGCTGATGCTCCACCAACGGGAAACGCCGGACAGCACTAATTATTGCAACACTCTTGTCGTCTTCTTTTCCTTTCTCGGGAGACTCACGTAGAAAAAGTGAGAAGCCAGTTGGCGGCCTCGGGAAATCTGCTAAAAAGAGAGGAAGAACTAATGATAAAGTGCAAAGCACAGTGCAATTAATCATAGTTATGAACATATGTGCAGGAAAAAGTAGAAGGAAGTCGCAAGCGCCAAGCAAGTGTCACGGGCCGATCGATCTAGCGTTCCCTTGCCCGTGCAGCCTTAGGAATTTCTTCCCAAGTCAGCCTTACTCATGCTCAACTCACAAGAATCTTTAGAAAGAGAAACAACTTGTAGAGAGAGAAACTCTGGATTGTATTTCATTTGTGAATGAGATGATACAAATGAGGGGGAGGAGACCCCTTTATATACAAGTACAAGACAAACCGTATCTGTAGATCTCTCCTCGATCTAACGGTGGAGATTAGATCTCTCCAACTACCAACTACCCGCATTTATTACATACGAATACATTTACCGTATCGCCTGCCCCCAGGAGTATTCTAGAAGACTCAAGAAAACCCTAGGACCCAAGGATACAAGCCGAGGGTCGCTTGATCCATAGTCGTGTCACGGCCGGCCCATAGAAACCTCTTGGATCATCATTCTCCCGAGCCGTGACATTCTCCCCCACCTAATCAGGCGACGCCCTCGTCTCGTCTTCGGCATGGAAAGCATCAATCTCCTTCTTGAATTGCCAAAGACTCTCTGCGGGCTCCCAACTAGCTTCACTCTCCGGAAGACCCTTCCATCGGATCAAGTACTCACGCTTGGGCGCACAATACCGCTTCCGTATGACTCGGTCCGCCATGATGCTCTCGACCTCCCGATCATACGAGGTTTTTGCTCCGAGTGGCGCCCGTTGTGACTCCCCTCGATCCGGATCTTCCTCATCAACCTGGAAAGGTTTAAGCATACTCACATGGAAAACCGGATGTACCTTGAGTTTTGGTGGTAACTCCAGCTTGTATGCAACCTTCCCGACCCGTTGTAGCACACGAAATGGCCCCTCGTAGCGACGGATCAACCCCTTGTGCACGTCCTTGTACTGAAGAACCATGTGCAGCTTGGCCAACACTTGGTCTCCCACTTGGAACTCCACGTGTCGTTGCTTCTTGTCGGCCCACTTCTTCATGCGCTTTGAGGCCTTGTGTAGACACGCCCTTGCCAAGTCGGCCTGCTTTTGCCAATCCTTGGCAAATTTATATGCGGGCGGACTACACCCCCGATAACCCGATGCGATCGCGCTCGGGGTGTTCGTTTGCTGCCCAGTCGCAATTTCGAACGGGCTTTGACCGGTTGACTCGCTTCGCTGCAAGTTGTAGGAGAACTGGGCTACGTCGATCAACTTCGCCCAATTCACTTGCGCTGTACTCACGTAGTGCCGGAGGTAGATCTCCAAGAGTGCATTAACCCGCTCCGTCTGACTGTCGGTTTGGGGATGCAAGCTCGTCGACATGTTTAGCTCCGACCCCAGCAGCTTGAACAACTCAGACCAGAAACGCCCCGTGAAACGAGGATCACGATCGCTCACGATCGTTTGTGGCACACCCCAGTACTTGACCACGTGCTTCATGAAGAGCTTCGCCGCTTCTTCAGCCGGGCAATCCTTCGTTGCAGGCACAAACGTCGCATACTTGGAAAATCTGTCCACCACGACCATGAGAGTCCGACACCCTTCGGACTTAGGCAGGTTGATGATGAAGTCCATGGAAACACTTTCCCATGGACGAGTGGGAACGGGAAGTGGCTCCAATAGGCCCGGCGACGACCGTTGCTCCAGCTTGTCTTGTTGACACACTAGACAAGTCTTCACATACGCCTCCACGTCGTCTCGCATTTGCGGCCAATAGTATCGATCTTCGACGAGGGCCAACGTGCGGTGGATCCCTGGGTGACCCGCCCACTTCGAGTCGTGGCACTCGTGCAAGATCTCCTTCCTCAACTTCCCATGGAAAGGCACGTACAGTCACCTTCCCTTGGTGTAAAGTAGCTCATCTTCACACCAGAATTGACGGGTCTTACCTTCTTTGGTGTACCCGATTAGAGCTTGGGCTCTTGGGTCATGCTTCAGCCCCTTTCGAATGCGGTCGACCCACAGATAGCTCGGTCGACTCACGGTGCTGCTCATCAGCTCCATCCTTCGACTCAGTGCATCCGCCATAGAGTTGGCCTTCCTCGGCTTGTACTCCAGCACATAGTCGAACTCCGCAAGAAAATCCTGCCATCGAGCTTGCTTCGGACTCAGTTTCTTTTGGGTCTGGAAGTAGCTCGTGGCTACGTTGTCCGTCCTCACGACGAACTTCGATCCCAGGAGATAGTGCCTCCACGTCCGAAGGCAATGGACCACCGCGGTCATCTCCTTTTCTTGAACGGTATACCGACGCTCGGCATCGTTCAGCTTCCGAGACTCGAACGCCACCGAATGGCCATCCTGCATAAGCACGCCACCGATAGCAAAATCCGATGCGTTAGTCTCTACCTCATAGGGTTTGGTGTGGTCGGCAGCGCCAACATTGGCTCCTCGATCATAGCCTTCTTCAATCGATCGAACGCCCTCTGGTATCGATCCGTCCACTCCCATGACTTCTCCTTCTTCAGCATGTCCGTGAGCAGCGCGGTGATGCTCGAGTAGGTCTGGATGAAGCGCCAGTAATAGTTGGTGAGGCCCAAGAACGACCTCAACCCCGTCACCTTCGTCGGCGGCTCCTACTCGACGATTGACTGGATCTTGGCTTTGTCCATCCGCACACGTCCACCCCGACAATGTGCCCCCGGAATGGAACTTCCTCTTGTGCGAAGGCACACTTCTCACGCTTAACGTACAGTTCGTTCTCGCGTAGAACTTGGAAGACCTGTCTTAGATGCTCAACATGCTCCTCCAACGTTCGACTATACACTACTATATCATCTAGGTAAACCACAACAAACCTATCTAGGAAAGGGTGGAGTACCTTGTTCATCATCGTGCAAAAAGTAGCCGGAGCGTTGGTCAAGCCGAACGGCATCACTAAGAACTCGTGGGATCCATACCGCGTCACGCAGGCTATCTTCGGCTCGTCCCCTTCGGCGATCCGAACTTGGTAGTAGCCCGATCAGAGATCCGGCTTGGTGAACCATCGAGCTCCACCGAGTTGGTTGAAGAGATCCGCGATGAGCGGGATCGGTACTTGTTCTTCACTGTCAATTTGTTCAATGCCCGGTAGTCGATGCACATCCGGAGTGACCTATCGTGCTTCTTTTGGAACAGGACCGGCGCACCGAACGGGGCCTTAGATGGCCGAATGTACCACGCGTCGAACAGCTCCTTGAGTTGCTTCCTCAACTCTTCCAATTCGGGGGGTGCCATGCGGTACGGCGCCATGGCAGGCGGTCGAGCATCGAGCACAAGCTCGATCCGATGATCCACCTCTCTCTTGGGTGGTAGCTTCTTCGGCAACTCCGAAGGCATCACATCCTTGAACGATCCGAGGATTTGGGCTACCTCTGTCGGGACTTCTTTCCCTTCGCCCTTGTCGTCCTCGATCTTTAAGGCAGCAAGGATGGTCACCTCACCCTTCCTCGCTCCCTTATTGAGTTGCATTGCCGAAATCATCTTCCGATCGCGGTCCGACTTGCGATGGACCGGGATCACGCGGACAATTCTTGTCCAACACGCATATGCACTTGGCGAATGGTAAGATAGCAGCATGGATCTTATCTAGGAATTTTATCCCAATGACAAAGTCGTAGTCGTCAAGGCGAATTACCTCTAGAATTTCCTTGCTCTTCCATGGCCCGAGCTGCAGCTCCACGTCCCTCGCGACACCGATTGCGGGGACTTCCTTAGAGTTCACGGTCTTGAGCCACCCGGTTCCCTTCTCAACCCGTAGGTTAAGTCTCTTCGCAGCTTGCTCCGACATGAATAGGTCGGATGCTCCCGTGTCCACGAGTGCACTCATCGTGGTTGTTCCAATCTTCAAGTCTCGTGAACATTAAGCCCTTAGGCTCCTTCGCCTTCTTCGACTTGATTGTACCAAGGAGGCGCAGCGAACCCAACCGCGATTCCTCCTTAGGCTCCTCCTCTTTGCACAGGGTGGCCAACTTGGCCTTGTTTGGGCAATCTCTCGCCATGTGTGGACCATCACAGAAAAAGCATTTGTAGGATCGTACCTTCCTTTGTCCTCCTCCGCTCGACTCCGCATGAGCTTTGTGAGGGCCAGCTGGTGGTTTGCCTCCGGTCGGGCGGTTGTATCTCCCCCGATCTCCCCCACCAGCGGCTTTGTCCCTCGGACGAGAATCTGATCGGGATGTGGAAGGCGCCTTGTATTCCACGAGCGACTTGGCCACAGTCATAGCCGATGTGAGATCTCCCACATTGAATCGCTTCAGCTCTTGCTTGGTCCATGGCTTGAGACCACTCATGAACTGGTAGTACGCTTCGGTCTCGTTCATCGATGGAATTTGGAGTAGCAACTCCGAGAACCGTTTGATGTAGTCGCGCACACCACCCATTTGCTCGAGACGCTTCAGCTCGTCACGAGCTTCCTCCTCAGCATAAGCGGGATAGTAGTTCCGTCGGAACTCCTCGACGAAACCACCCCAAGTCGTGATAGGATTCCCACACCTATCATCCGACCGACGACGCCACCACAACAATGCATTATCAACCAAGTACATAGATGCAGTGTTTACTCGTGATTGCTCGTCGTTGATTCCCATGGCTTGGAAGTACCGCTCCATGTACCATAGGAAGTTGTCCACATCCTTGGCCACCCGCGAGCCTCGGAACTCCTTCGGCTTCGGCGTGTCCACTCGTGGACTTTGCACGGTGATCACCCCGCTCACGCGTGCAGCTTCCGATTCAGCGAGCTTACCCTTAAGCTCCGCTATTTTTGCGCGCATGGCCACCATCATGGCCTCCATGGGTTCGTACCGTTATGCCAACTCCTCCCTTAGGGTCCCCAGCAACTCGTGTCGGAGCTCTCCCATGCCGAACTTCAGCTCTTGCACCTCAGCAACGAGCTCCTCCCTTCCAACATCTACTCCATCCACGGTCTGGGTCAGGTCGTCAACCGATCCTTGGACATCGGAGACGAACAACTCCAGCTTCGTCATCCGTTGCACAAGATCCCCCGTCGGATCACTCGAGGCACCACGGCTCTTCTTACCCTTGGCCTCTCGGCGTTCCGCCCATGATCAGCACACATCACCACCTATAGCGAGTGCCTCATCGGATCGTGGATCAGCCATTGCACTTGCGCTTCGAACAAACTTTCACTCTGATACCACTTGTCACGGGCCGATCGATCTAGCGTTCCCTTGCCCGTGCGGCCTTAGGAATTTCTTCCCAAGTCAGCCTTACTCACGCTCAACTCACAAGGATCTTTAGAGAGAGAAACGACTCGTAGAGAGAGAAGCTCGGATTGTATTTCACTTGTGAATGAGATGATACAAATGAGGGGGAGCAGATCCCTTTATATACAAGTACAAGACAAACCGTATCCGTAGATCTTTCCTCGATCTAACGGTGGAGATTAGATCTCCCCAACTACCAACTACCCGCATTTATTACATACGAATACATTTACCGTATCACCCGGCCCCGTGAGTATTCTAGAAGACTCAAGAAAACCCTAGGACCCGAGGATACAAGCCGAGGGTCGCTTGATCCATAGTCGTGTCACGGCCGGCCCATAGAAACCTCTTGGATCGTCATCTCCCGAGCTGTGACACAAGCATGAACACTTTCTTATCCTCGTTTTCACGGGTTACGTAAAGGTTTAATACCTTAAAATTCCAAATTGATATACTTTTGATAAATTTACCTCAAATTAGTTGTTTGACCACCAAAAACCCTAAACCGGTATACTTTTGACAAATTTACCCCAAACAGTACATTTGTGACAAATATACTCTGTTAGTTTTCATTAAATTTATTGTCAAATTATTAAGTTAAATGACATGTGATAATTAACCGGTATACCAATTTGGGATTTTACGCTCCGTTTGTTACAGTTTACAATTTTTGTGATTTTTTTTGTGGTATTAATCCAATTTAGCGGAGGGTATATTTATCACAAATTTACTAGTTTTGGGTTTTTTTGCAGTCGAATAAATTAAATTAGGGTAAATTTGTCATAAATGTATCAGTTTAGGGTTTTTATGGTCAGTCGGGATAAAATTGTCACGAGGTAGACCAGTTTGAGATTTTTTATTGTCAAAAAAATAGTTTGGAGTAAATTTGTCATAAGTATACCAATTTGAAGTTTTTCAGGGTATTAACCATTACATAAAATATAACTTAGGGAAATAATCACGAAAATCCCTAAACTTTGCTCAACATGACAGATTTACCCCAAACTTTTTTTGGTGATCTAAAAACCTTGAACTTTGCCAATCGTGACACATTTACCCTAAACTAAAGGGCATTTTGGTCTTTTAACTTTTAATTTTTTTTTTCCTTCTCTCTTCCCTCCGCCAACCATGACGAACCAGCAGAGGAAGTCGGTGTCGAGCGAGGGCCTCCCTCGCCGGCGTCGGGGGAGGGCAACCCTGGCTCGAGTTCGGCGAGGACATCCCTCGCCAGGCCCTCATCGATGAGGGCCGCCCTCACCTACGTCGGGCAAGGGGTGCCCTCACCGGCGTTGGGCGAGGGAGGCCCTTGTTGGCGTCGGGCCAACCTAGCCGAGGGCTGCCCTCGCCCGACGCCGGCGGGGCAGCCTGATGCCGGATGCCGGCTTCCCTCTGCCAGCTCCGCCATGACCGGTGGAGGGAAGAAGAAAAAAGAAAGAAGGGGGAAAAACAGAAAAAATAAGACAAAAATACCATTGATGGGGTAAATGTGTCACAGTTTGAAAAGTTTGGGGTATTTCACGTCACAAAAAAAAATTGGGGTAAATTTGTCACTTTGAGCAAAGTTTGAAATTTTTGGTGGTCTTCTCCCTATAACTTAAGTTTATAAAACTCTGGATATGTTATTTATTTGTCAGACAAAATGAGTGCTTGAGTTGGTGTCTGCAGTAAGCAAGGAATGTTGCTGGGCTTGGAAACTTAGGAGGGCGAATATATATTTGAGGCTTTCTTGATTGATTGCTTCAGGGTTCGGAAACTCCCCTAGGTTCTGCAGTTGCGTGGAAATGGTGCTCGTCACGTAAAGGTCTGTCCCCAACACCTCTCCCTCTTTCTTTCCAGTTATCATTTGTGTACTTCGATTGCATTATAGTTTTATTTTACTTGCTACTATTGATCCAGTATGCGCATGCCATTGCGTAACCTTCTCAAAATGCAGTATAATCTTTTGTCCAAGCTTGTGCAGGGAGTCCAATCATGCATAAACTGAAAGATAAGCAAAAACCAGTCCTTTCATTTCCGAGGGCTGTAAATTTGACGGTGGTGATTCACTGATCAAGATCATGACGTCAACTTAAAGGGAATTCAGCAGTTGAAATTGGTTTAGATGATATATTCATATCTAAAACCTTCACATTGATTGAGTGATTTATTTAATATTAGAAACAAATTGATATTTTCGATTAGCCTGTGAGGAGAATCTATTTATATTGTACACAATCTTATCGCTTTCTCAATTTCACACGTATTCCTGAATATTTCTCATTATTTGGTTGAGCTCCTACTTTTCTGTACTTTTATCATTGCCCTTGTGCTCATGTTTTTTCATTTGCGTGCGGAACTCATTTTACATGAGAGATAAAGGGTTGAGTGAGAGAGAAATTCTTTTATTCCACCCAATTAACAGGTGCAGGACTCTTATAGTATACGCAATTAATGGAACACAAATTGTCCACCCATTCATCAGTTGATATGAAATATTGCGTCGATAACATTCATTTTGAATTAAAAAAAAAAATTGATATGCCTAGCTTTTTGTGCTCCATGGCTATTGGTCGGATGACTTTAATCTGAGGAGAGCATGAGTAAAAGGCGTGTTTTTATTGGTTGGCGACGTTGGAAACTTTCTAACAAGTTGACCCGATGTCGGAGAGACTCCCACGTGAGGGGAAGAATATTAATTACACGTGTGAGTGATGTGTAAAATGAAATCCCACACTGGATGAAGGTATAGAGTCAAAAGAAGCCATTAACAATGCCTAAATGGCTCATGCAATGACTTAAATCTTTGAATGAAGGTATAGGTTCAACTAGGCTTTTGGCTTCAAGGTATGGGCCGTCTCTTGGATCTTCCTGTTAGGATGTTGTGCTCTAGGAGAACTTATAAATTTTTTTCACACCAACCCATGGGAATTAATCAGCAATTTTCCCCTCATCGAAGAGAATGCACACTATAATGTCATCGGTAAATCTGGTAAGTTTTTATGCAAAGACCAATCCCACATTGAATAGTAGAAGCAAGTTGAATATCTTCTGCCGGTGATGGACCCGTGCCTTCATCATAATTAGAATAGTAATACATTCAGTTATCTCTATCAATCTTTTCTAGAATTAAAAGTTGTATCATGAAAAATCTTTTATTATTGTAGCCATCGATCTATTTCACACGCCGACCAGGAACTTTATACTGGGGCTTACGAAGAAGGAAAAAGTAGTAGTCTAGGAAAAGATTAAGAAAGCAGCCGATTTCAAACTACTTATGAAATACAATATCAAGAGAAGAAGTAAGGAAATGAAAGTCGCCAAGATCGCTATATGGTGACATTATCGGTTAGTGGCGCTGTTGTTTGTAGACCGCGTTATTTCCTCAGTATGTGAACGTATATGAATCTCTTTTAAAGGAAATACAGGTGTAATGTGATGCGTCAGTGAAAGGAAAAAATGTGTACATAGTGAGGTGCAATAGTGACCGTATTAACATGCAAGATGTCATTGCATAATGATGCTATCGGGTGTTGATTGAGAGTTACATCAAGTATCGGTTGACTAATGGCAGTTGGCACATTTCTGTGCATCTTACAGCTGCTGAGTGAAAATGCTCATCGTGGGATCATCTTTTGTCAGTTTGATAAAAGGATCTTAGAATTTAAGTTTGGGGCAACAGGATCTCTTTCCACCATCTTTTCTCTTCTCATCGGGGTCATTTAAGTTTGGGGCAACAGGAACAAACACACTTGTAGGGCACAGTTCAGCAGACTGTTCTCTAGAGCGTCCGGGATGCGACCACTAAGGACGGGCGTCAGTGATGATGGGTCTCTAGGACACCTGGAGCATCCAACTTTTTGTACTACTCAGCTTGATTTCCCAGATCATTATTGCTGTATTAGGAAGCCGCAGGAAAATCTCAAGTGCCAATACAATCAGATTCGCTATTTGGGCATCTTATATGATCGCCTCTTATTTTGCGACACTGGCACTCAGCAAGCTCACGACAATCAGCTTCAACAAGTCCGAGAGAGTATGCTACTGAGCTAAAAGCATTGTTGGCGCCTTTAGTTCTACTACTGCTGGGAAATCCGGATAGCATCACCGCATATTCAGTGGAAGACAACCGACTTGGCGTGAGGCGTGTATTGAACCTTGTCATCACATTTTCTTTCATGGTCTGGATGCCAATGATACTGTACTTTCCGATGTTTGTTCCTGGGATAATCAAGCATGAAGAAACAATTTGGGCTCTCTATTCTATGTATGATGAGAACACTAATATGAGAAAAGAGGATTTTGATGAAGAACAATGCCTGTCTGTTGCAGTGGTGAACGTCCCTGAAGATGTCCCTCGTCTGGAGATTTTCTTGAAGCCTTAGAGCATGTTTGTTAATAGTCCAAATAGTGTAAGATTCTATTATTTTGTTTTGCGGAATAAAAAAAAGAATACAAATCAATTTGGTAAATTTTTTGTTTTCGACAATAGATTTAGAACATAATCAAGAAGTAGAAAAAAATTGTTTTGTGTTCCTAAGAATAACTCTAGAATCAAGGCAACCCATTTTTTTTTTTCTCTCTATTCTCTTTTCTTTTCCTTTTCTCTTCTTCTTCCTCATTGTTGGTTGTGGGCGACTGGCTAGCGACCAGCTAGAGAAGAAGAGGGAGGGAAAAAGAAAAAGAAAAAAAAAAAAATAAAATAAAAGAGGAAAATATAATAAAAGTATTTCAAAATTAAAAGAAATTCTATGTCACAAAAAAAATGTAAGGGTCGTACCTAATGCATTCCTATTTCGAGAATAAAGATTTTGGATTGTTACCCAATGCTTTCAAATGCTCAGAAACTTGTCCAAGGAATAGAATAAAAAAGAATTATTTTTGAGTAGAAATTGTTTCCAGGAATAGAATGGTTACCAAATACACTCTTACTATTGATTCGATTGCCTAAAGCCTCACCTTGTGGATTGGATGAAGTGTCCCGTCTTCTTGTGGTATCAAAGTATGTCCATCAACAAATATAGTCCTAAAGATGTACTCTTGGTGATGGACGAGCTCGGAGGCTATACTGACGACAAACCACGGCTGAGCCGCCACCAGAGCCACGACTAGCCACCATCTAGCTCCCTCATGTACAGTGGACGAGCGACCAGTAGCCTTAGCGGCTGATTTGGTCTTGTTGTTCCCTCCTCCAACGTGTTTCGAAGCCCGAGTCATTCATGAGTGGCTTTTTAGCCTTTGATTAAGGCTTTCGTTACATTTATGGAGTAGTTTAGGACTTATGAGTAGTTATGTGATGATTTGTTGACGTGATAAGTTATGGTTGAACTTAGATAGGTTATCGATTGTCAAACGATAGGTTATCTCATTTAGGGCGATACGTTGACAGATTAGTGGGTAAATATAATATTCGGGTTATGTGCCATGTGGTTTAATGATTAAATATAATATTATGATTATGTGCAATGTGACTTAGTGGTTAAATATAATATTCGGGTTATGTGCCACATGGTTAAGGGTTCGGGTTAGGTGCCATGTGGTTTAGTAGTTAAATATAATCTTTATGTTATGTGCCATGTGGATTAGTGGGTAAATATAATATCCGGGTTATGTGCCATGTGGTTTAATGGTTAAATATAATATTTGGGTTACATGCCATGTGGATTAATGGGTAAATATAATATTCGGGTTATGTGTCAAGTGGTTTAGTGGTTAAATATAATATTTGGGTTGTATACCATGTGGATTAGTGAGTAAATGTGATAATTGAATTATGTGCCATGAGGATTAGTAGTTGGATGTGACTTTCGGGTTATGTTTTATATGATATGATGACATATGGTAAATGAAGTTGCTTATTGCATAAATTTCACATGGGTTAAATGAGGAAGATAAGAAATGGATTGTGTGATGGTATGCCAGTGTGATCACCTAGGATCCTGATGCGTTTTACTCAGGGTGTGAACCCATCTTTAGGCATTTTACGCAGGACGACACTCGATTAAATTCAGATGCCCCCAAGTCAACGAGATGCCATTCATTGATGGATTTTGGAACAAAACTCCTTACATGAATACCTCCAAGTCAACGTGATGCTGTGTTGATGGAGCGAGACGATGTTCGATTATGCCAGATGATTCATGAACCTTCGGGTTGGTCTTGGGTTCTGAGTAGCCGTAATAATTTGGACAAACTTGTATGGGAAGTGCATGAGATTTGTATGTGTTTAGGTCTGGATTATTGCATGGCATGAGCGCGGGACTTTGATCATAATGCGTAATCATATGTTTAGCTCGAGAACATGAAGTTCATATTATGAAATTCTCTGTATATCTACATCGATGGCCTTGAATAGTAGATTTGTTATTATGAGAATGATGAGAGTAAAAGTGAGAAGTGTGTTGCCATGTTTCGCTATCGATAGGTAGCCGCATGATTAGGGCGCTTCTGGAGTGAATGACTTCCCTATGCAAGATCTAGGAAGTTCACTCAATGAATTTATCTCATATTTGTTTGTTGAAATGTTTTCAGGCCCTAAGAATAGCTAAGCCGTTCCGACAGATTCGTTTTTTGGCCTCCCCGTCGAGCATAGCCAAGAGGTGATGGAGTACCCGGTAGTGGGATGGTTGATGCACACTATATGTGATATGTCATGACCATTTAGGTTAATGACGATCTATCTAATCTCATGCCACACCGATTCGTGGCTTGGTACTTTTAGGTGGCGGCGAGAGCCACGGTCCCATCCATAGCTTCAACAGTTCATCGGGTGCCGGAAGCTCTGGGGGCGGCATCAACTTGGATGCCAAGGACAGGGATGTTCCTAATGGGGAGGTGTCCGACCCCGAGATCGACCCTACACTAATTGCCGTGTCGGAGGCTTGGATCCCATAGGCCGTTGGGGCTTAGGTAGTCGTGGGGTGTTAGCACTCTTTGGACCACCCTCGTAGGATTAGAGGCGTAGGTGTACCTAGGCTCTTTTTGAAGGAGGTCATGGCGAAGCGGATAGGTGTGTCGGAGGCAAATAAGCTAGTTGTTTAACCTCTAAACTTGTGGTGTATGATACGTTGACTGATAACACTTTTATATATAATTATGTTTTTAACTATTCCTGTTGTTTGATGGCTAGAGATTTGTTTATGTTTATGCTTGTGCGTATCAATGTTATTACGAATTGGGTTGGCGACACCTCTTGGGACATCACAATTGAATGACCAAAGGATAAGTAAAGGTTCGACGAGCACGGGTTGTCGTAGGGTTGTAGAGGTTCGGGGTGTGACAGTTATGGTACTCGTCATGTCCTTTGCTTGCATATTTGTGATGAATGAGCGGTGGGAATACCTTTTCCTATACCTGGTGAAAGTCAATCTAACGTCACCTAAGCTCACTTGACATCAGCAAGGTAAAGCCACCCTTGCCTTGGGCTAATGGTGCCGCCATCGCCTTTGATGGCTGAAGCAAGCAAAGGAATTTTTCCTTTATTTTGTTTTTCAGCAAACCTTAACTTTATTTGTCTTAATCTTCCATGTTTTTAATAGCGTCACAACTAGCAATCTGACATGAACCACCCCTTTGAGTAGTTTTCTTTTTTAAAATTATCTTTTTTTTCTTTTTTCTTTTTTCTCCTTTCTTTTTCTTTTGCTATTATCTTCAACCTTAGGATAAACATTGAAATCCATTTATGGATTTAGAATTTTCTTCTATTAAAAGTTTTAATAATTTTTGTTGCTACTTGTTTTGTGTTGTTTTTCCCTAATAATCTGGGCATGGCCATATACGAAGTGGAGAAGAAGATTGGGCAAGTTTTTAATGTTTCTATTTCTAGAGCAAACCATGTACGAAGTGGAGAAGAAGATTAGGCAATTCTTATGGACTGGAAATATGGAAGGCCACCGATCGCATAATGTTGCTTGGGAAATAGTTTGCTTGCCAAAAAGGGAGGGAGGACTAAGGTTACTCGATCTAAATCTATGGAACAAAGTTTTATTGGGCCGCATGCTCTAGAGACTCATAAATTGTCTGTCGTCTTCCTTATGGAGTAAGTGGATTCATAGTACCAAATGAAAAGGCATTACAAATATGTAGCTTGAAATCAATGGTAGTATGGCATGGAGTTGGTGTGATATTCTTAAATTGAGACCGACTCTATCTTCAGCCATATCTAGGCAAAGTTATTTTTGCAAAGAGTTATATGATGAACTTAGGAGTGTGGGACCAACCGTGGGATGGTATCAACTAATATGGATAGAGGGTAGCAAATATAATTTTATTATATGGTTAGTTTGTAAAGATAGCTTACCAACAGCAAAGATCATATTGCATTGGATGCCTACGGTGGAAATTCATTGTAATTTCTGTTTAGTTGGTTTGGAAAATTAAGATCATCTATTCTTTCAATGCATGTGGACTGGAAGCATATGATGTATTATCCTCACATGATATGGAATCTCTCCTTTTTTAGGAGGATGTAATGATGAATCCCAATGGATGATCAGGCTATCAAAGGAAAGGACTTGGCAATAAGGCTTCTCAAGGTTACTTTCTTAGCAACCATATATTGCATTTGGATGAAACGTAACTATAGATGTTTCCAAAACAAGGTAAATGATGTCCACAACATCGTGGCTAAAGTTCATAAACTTGTTAGAGGGAGAGATTCACAAGATAAAAACTTTAGACCTTCCCAAACAAATGTAATATTGGCTACTATATGGAGGCTCCCTCACTCCATTTCTTCACGTTCTTAGGTATCTTTTTAATGTTGGGGAATGCCCATAAGCTCCTGTACGTCATCTTATAAATGATGAACATGCTAGTACTATCACCTAGAGGGGGGATGAATAGGTGTTTAAAATAAACATTGACAAATAAATGTGGAATAAAATAAGTTGCGAGCAAAGTCTAAAAAAGGATCAGAGTCTAATTAAACGAGCTACCAGACTTCTAGTAAATGTTCAGAATCTGTTATGCGATGGAACGGATTTTTGAAATAACCTGTAAGTATGCAACAAATTTAAAATGTTCTGAGTCTCCACAATTTGAACACTTGAGGGCATTTCGACCAATGGGTTTTGTTAAGATCCTTTGAAAATGCTTCTTGTATGCAAGTCTAGGAGGTCTTTGTCTAAATTTCTCATTGACTTTAGGAAAGTCTATTAGAGAATCACTTTCCTTATTGAAACCAAGTCCTAACTTGTTATAATAAGGTACTTATATGGAAATGATATGCTCTAATGTTTTTGAACCCTTTGAAAATTTCGTCGAAACATTTGAAAATTCTTTCTTTAAAGAATCATTTTCTTTGACAATTAAATTTCGACTTTCTTTTGTCTGTAGAAAATCTTTTTGCAAAATTTCAGAATTCTCTTTTCAAGAAAGATCTTGTTGCCTAAACCATGAATTTCCTTTTTTAGTTTGGAGATCATTTTAAGAGAAGATTTGCAACTTAAGCAAAGCTCATTTATATACTTAGAAATTTTAATAGGAATTTCTAAATGTCTTACCTTGATTTCCTTGTCGGATTTTGAGTCTGTGTCTGAGTCAGACTCTGATTCTAAGTCTGATTCTGATTTTAATTCTGAATTTGAATCTGAATCTGAATGTGCCATTAAGCATATATTTCATTGCTCGTCATCTTCTTTCATTGTTCTTTTCTGCCCATTTTGCTTGTATTGTCTTCTTCCACTAAATTTCCTTCATTTTCTACTCAAATTTTTGAATTTCTTGATCATAAAAGCAAGTTCTTCGCTATCCATGTCATTTTCTAAGTCTATATCATCAAAATCAGCGTTAGATTTAAGTGCAATGAACTTCTTACATTCGGGATCTTCATCAATGATTTGTTCCATTTCGTAGGATTGAAAAGTGCCTATCAGCTCGTCAACAGAGAAAGTAATGATTCTTTGTGTCTCTTGAATTGATGTCTTCACATGGTTCTAGTCCTTTGAAAGTCTTTGCAAAAGTTTATTGACCTTCATAGGAGCAAAAACTAGTTGTCCTTGATATGTTAAACCATTTACAATTTCTAGAAAACGGCTGAACATATCTCTAATTGACTCTCCTGGCTTCATCTTGAAGGATTTATATTGGCCAAGTAGGAAGGTTAATTTTGTCTCTTTTACACGACTAGTTCCTTCATAAGTAACATGAAGTTTATCCCAGACTTCTTTAACTGTTTCATATGAAGAGATTCTATTATGCTCAGTAGGAGACAAGACACAATATAAAGAATAAATGGCTTTTGCATCAAGAGCTTCTCTTTTAGACATCTCAGTTCGAGGCATAGGAGCATGGGGTTAAGTTTCTTTGTCTTTGCCATTCTTATTTGATGTAGACGTAGCAATGGGATTGATTCCATTTTCCACAAGGGATATCTAGATCTTAGGAATGCCTTCATTTTCTTTTTCCAAATGTTGTATTCTTTTCCATCAAAGTATGGTGGCCTGGTGTTGCTTTGTCCTTTCATAAGTCCTGGTGCCATAGAAGATTTTTAGCTCAA
Organism: Eucalyptus tenuipes; assembly: GCA_014182365.1. Classification (NCBI taxonomy): domain Eukaryota; kingdom Viridiplantae; phylum Streptophyta; class Magnoliopsida; order Myrtales; family Myrtaceae; genus Eucalyptus; species Eucalyptus tenuipes. The sequence continues at coordinate 26,267,452 of CM024539.1, read as the reverse complement.
AAGTAAAAACCACTTCAATAAAACGAGTACTTGGCTCTTATACCAATTAAAAATGCTAGTACTATCACCTAGCGGGAGGTGAATATGTGTTTAAAATAAACATTGACTAATAAAGGCGGAATGAAATAAGTTGCGAGTAAAGTCTAAAAAAGGATCAAAGTCTAATTAAACGAGCCACCAGACTTCTGGTAGATGTTCAAAATCTATTATGCGATGGAACAGACTTCTGAAATAATCTGTAAGTATGTAACAAACTTAAATAAGAAGAGTTAAGGGAAGAGAATGTTGCACACGAAATTTATAGTGGTTCGACTTAGATCAAAGCTATGTTTACTCTCCTACGTTAACAGCCTTCTGGCTGGATTCCACTATATGATCAACAAGAGATTACAACTTTGAGTGCAAACACTTAGTGATATATCACACTATCTCACTAAGTCACTCTTTTGGTATTTCTCTCACGATCACAAATGTTTAAGTTCATGAAAGACAAGTGTACGATCGAAGTTCGCTCAGACTTTGGAATTATAGATTCTACGCTTCGTCTCTTACTTGCTCCTCAATCCTTGGTCTCCTTAAATATTCCTCCACTTCCAAACTAGCCGTTGGACAGTATTTAGAAGATCGTCTTCCAATCTACGCATTGTATCAAGAAGATTTAGTAGCCATTAAGTGATAGAAGCAGAATCCCAAGTTGATTTTAATTGCTCATACAAACAGAATCTTAGTTTCCATAAGTAGAGCTTCTTCGTTAAGAAATTTATTGTCTTCAATATACAATTGTCAATCAATTAGATTGAATCAATAAAATATATCTTGATGTAGAATCCAAACCAGATCACTGGCCGTTATGCGTAGGGGCTTGTGTTACGTTTGTCAAGTTGTCTCGTTCTGAACATGCTTTGTTGTGAATCTGCTACGTTAGGAACTTGTGTCTCGTTCTGGACCTTGTCACGTTCTGGACTTGTGTCTCGTTCTGTATGTAAAGTTTGAGTGTGTTCAGTCTGAAGTAAAATCTAAGTGTCTTCCGTCTGAAGTAAAGTCTTAGTGTGTTCCGTTTGAAGTAGATTTACAATCTGGACGTAAGTCTGAACATATTCTACTTCTGAACATATTTAGCCTTAAGGTCTGAACACAGTTTGAATAAATTCAGCTTCAGCATGGAGTCTATCTTCTAGTTTTTTCAAGTATAGACTTTGACAATATCATTCTTATGTTCTATCAGCTGCATAGTTTATTACTTAACCATTAAACACGTTAGTAGCTTTTGATTTATTTTATCAATCTTCAAAACATCATAAATGATTTCCCTAATAAATGATACTTACATATCTCACAAAAAAAAAAAGATGTGGGCATGCCCGCTATGGATTTACGCACTACTTTTCGATTCGACCTCCACCAGCAGTTTTAGATACCGATTTAGACCTCCATAGACATCAAACTGAATTCAAAGATCATGATGCAGTCAGCGTCAGCCACAATCATCAATTCTCCAGTGGCAATCATCATGACAAAGCACCGCACCAAACCCTAGAGCTTGGTGTGATCGACCGGCCAGGGCACCCGCAACATCGTGCTCTCTAGATGCAAGAACAAGACGAAGCCATCCATGCTCATAACCTGGTAGAGTGCCAATAGCCTTAGGGACCCATTCTCAAAGTTGGGAACGGGGTCACGTCTTCGACTCCATCGCTACCTACCCGCAGCGGTAGTAGGGAATCTCCATGCTATGCTGGACCAGCACGGTCACCAGTGTGAGCTTGTGGCAGCCAGCCACAGTCGGATCCATTGTGATGCTCTATGGTGCGGTTGGAGATTTTGTCATCGTTTATCTCTTTCTTGCCTTTGCCAGCTCCATCGGAGGCCACGAGCATGACAATATTGCTTAGGGAGGGGTCGGCAAGCTTATTGTAGCCGGGCCGGTCATCCTTGTCGTTTTGTCATTCACTAATGTCGCGTAAGAGAGATTGCCGCTAGAAAAGGAGGGGCAGATCCAAATGCTGGCGGTGGTAGCACCGCAACTGGCAGGCAAAACTCGTTTCCGTATCCATCTTCAGGGATTCCGTTCTTCAAATTGCCATTCGGTTACATGGCCAACAATTATAGCAATTATAGCAGTAATGCGCAACTCCCAGTTGACGGGTGGAGTGAAAATTCAGATCCTCGTCCTCCAGAAGAAGTGGGTGATCATCAATTAGGAAATTTGACCATGAACGGAAAAAGCAAAAAAAAAAAAAAAAAAAAAAAAAAAAAAAAAAACTAGTTTTGAGTAAAGAAGGTTTAGGTCAGATCGCGAGCCATGACATATAAACGATTGACGATAACTGGATTGCTACATGGGCAATTTTCAACCAGTTAGGGTTAGATAAACTACATTGAAAAATCATAAAATGTTAAGGACTACATTAACCAAATTTAATGAAAGTCGATGACTGAATTGACATTTATATAATAAATTTATGACTTTTGTGGGTGATTTGCCCATCCTTTTCAAATTTGTGCTATGGGTTTTATGAACTATTGGGCTATTCCGTGTGTTTAAGTGGGTTTCAATTAATAAGTCCACTTATGCCTCTATCCTCTCTCATCTTCATTTTACTTATTATAAGGAAAAAAAAAAGGATCATAATGAGTTCAAATGGATAAGAATTCCAAGTTATTTTCAATATCTCCTCTATTAATATAAACAATTACACAGTACAATCCTATCCATATCTAAGTTAGTTATTTCATTTTATTACAGAAATATAACTAGAAGATGAACTGAACTCTTAATGGCATTTCTTATTGCAATTAGGCTTTGTTTCGGTAGTCTGATCAAAATGCTCTCTTTCGAAGAATAGTAGTGATTGTGCTGCTGACATTAAGCAAGACACTACTTACACTATGGAGAAAAATAAGGAGGTTGAAAGGCTTATTGAAACCAAACGTGAACTAGATTATCGGCGATGGGTAGAGTGTATTTTCCAATGGTGAATCATTGCAATCCTGTCAGGGCTCATTTAGACAAGTTTTCAAGAAGAGTAGTATACAAATTCTGTTGGGAAGATCAGAGTACGTATTCAACATCCAAGCTTGCATTGGCAGACGAACTCGGATGTGGAAGAGAAAGTTCTAGTCTTTGCCTCTGGCGATGGAATATGCAAAACTTAATTAGATTTAATAGGGCCAAACGTGTCATGGCATAGGCTGATGTGGTTTCCACCTAATTTCTCAAAGCTTGGCTTTCACTTATTGCGCCTGATTATTTATGACAGAGTGAGGAAACGGTGCACTGTTGATGACAAGTGTGTGCTATGCAATGGTGAGTGTGAGCCAAGAAGCCATTTATATTTTGTTGGTCATTTTTCTGAGGAAGTCTGGATGATGGTTATAGCATAAAAGAAGATGAAAAGATGTTGGGATTTGTGGTTAAGAATATCTTCTTTGGTAAGGCATCAGATATAACTTAGACTATGATTATATGAATAATATATAATTTAATATATAACTTATGTTAAGGTTGTCTCATATCTGTTATAACTTAAGGTTGTCAGTTTATAAGTATAAAAAAAGTCTCATCTTTTAAGCTAACTTTTAACGTAAGAGAAATCTAAAATTATAGAATAACTTATAAGAGAAAACAGAAAACCCCATTTTATTGTGAGCACAATGTGCAGGATGGTCACCAATTTCGAGGTGGTTGTGGGTGGTCAATTTCGAGGTGGTTGTGGGTGACCACCCATTGTGGTATAAATTTGACTCGTGAGTAATGGCCACAGGTGGTGGTTGCATCATTGCAGGACCACCCCTGTTAGTTTTGTTAGCTGGGTTCACTCTTATATGGAGGAAGTCCAATGAGTTGTAAGCCCAAAAAGGGCTTGAGCCTATATAATAAGTTATATGGAGAAATAGGGTTTCTTACTATCTTTTGAGTGGTAATCGCAAAAAAACGCAGTAACAAGAGAAAAAAGAGAAAGCAGAAAATCTGGGGGTTGAGGCAATATCTTATTTACATCAAACTGGCATCGGAGATTGATTCGTGGTCCGACTGAGCTGAAATTTTGTTAGCGTGTTCGTGGCGCAACCTTCTTGAATCCGAACGGTTTGATTTTCGTTTGAAGCTGCCTCCATCAGGTTTTTCGTGGATTGATCAAAACCTACGTTTTTGGTCAGATTTATCCTTGATCTCTTGTGAAATTCAAGTGTATTGCCAAGAATTATGTTCTTGAGGTCTTTGCTGCTATGTACCTCTAGTATTTGCTAGAGAAGAACATTGTTCACCCAATTTTGTTAATAGTGAAGATTTTCGGGTGGACTCCGGTCCCGTGGTTTTTGATCTCCTCACATCGAGGAGGTTTTCCATGTAAAAAAATCATCTTGTGTTCGCGTGCTTGGTATTTATTTTACTCTACTATATCGATTCCTATTAGGTTTACACAAGAGGGGAGATTATTTTATTCCACTACGTTAATTCGATATTATTCGAATTGTTACCGTTCTTCCATCAGAGTAGTATCAGAGCTTCTGGTTATTGCTTGATTTTTCTGCCTTATGTTAAACAATGAAAACAAATACGAGTAGAATGGTTACACTGAATGGTTCGAATTATCATATTTGGAAAGGGAAGATGGAAGACCTTTTATATGTGAAAGATTTTTATTTGCCCGTATTTGCCGAGGAGAAACCGAAGAATAAAACTAATGCTGAATGGTCTATATTTCATCGTCAAGTGTGTGGTTATATCAGGCAATGGGTAGATGATAATGTTTGGAACCATATTATTGAGGAAACACATGCACGCAGTTTATGGGATAAGCTCGAACAGTTATATGCTCGAAAGACTAGGAATAATAAGTTATTTTTGATAAAACAGATGATGGCTCTGAGATATCATGATGGTACTTGTTTGGCTGATCATTTAAATTCTTTTCAAGGAATTATAAATCAGTTGGTTGCGATGGGAATCAAGTTTGATGGTGAGATATAAGCACTATGGTTGCTTGGTACTTTGCCGGACTCATGGGAGACGTTTCGAACATCTTTGTCTAATTCTATCCCGGATGGTACGATTACCATGGATTTGGCCAAGAGTAGTATTTTGAAAGAAGAGATGAGAAGAAAGACACAAGGATCGTCATCTTCACATTCTGATGCCTTGGTTGTTGAGAAAAGGGGAAGAAGTTAGTCTCGAGGTTCGAGAAATAGAGATAAAAGTCGAGATAAAAGCAGAGGTAAGTATAATAAATTTGCTAATGTCGAGTGCCATTATTGTCATCAGAAGGGACATATTTAGAGGTTTTGTCACCAGTTAAAAAGGGAGAAACAAAAGGAGAAAAGTAAAGAGAAGAAAAGTGATAATGACAGTGATGACAATCATGTTGCTGCACTTAAAGAAGACTTTCTCATTATGTTTGATGGTGATGTGGTGAATTTTGTATCTCATGAGACTAGTTGGGTAACTGATAGTGGTGCATCTATTCATGCTACGTCTCGTAGGGATTTCTTTACATCATACAGGTCAGGTGACTTCGGATATGTGAATATGGGAAACAATGGGCTAGCTCAAGTTGTAGGCATCGGTGATGTGTGCCTAGAAACTAGTAATGACACAAGGTTAGTATTGAATAATGTTAAACATATACCTGATATCCACTTGAATTTGATTTCTACAGGCAAGTTGGATGATGAGGGGTATTGCGGCACCTTCAGTAATGGTCAATGGAAGCTCACCAAAGGTTCTCTTGTTGTGGCTAGAGGTGAAAAATATTCTTCGTTGTACATTATGCAGGCAAAGTTGTCCACAGACAAAATTAATACAGTAGATAGCGAAGATGCAGCTGAGTTGTGGCATAAGAGGCTCAGTCACATTAGTGAGAAGGGTTTGTCATTATTGGCCAAGAAGAAGCTCCTTTCAGGATTGAAAAGTTCGGCGCTAAAGAAGTGTACTCACTGTTTAGCGGGAAAACATAACAAAGTTGCATTTAAAAGCTCCCCTCCTTCAAGAAAGTCAGGTATATTGGATTTAGTGCATTCTCGATGTTTGCGGTCCTATGAAAACAAAATCACTTGGTGGCTCTCTTTATTTTGTTACCTTCATAGATGATTTTTCAAGGAAAATTTGGATTCATACCTTGAAAACTAAAGATAAAGTATTAGAGGTTTTTAAGTAATTTCAGGCTTCAGTTGAGAGACAGATTGGAAAGAAATTGAAATGCATTAGAACTGATAACGAGGGAGAGTATATTGGACCTTTTGATGAATATTGCAGACAACAAGGTATTCAACATCAAAAGACACCTCCCAAGACGCCTCAGTTAAATGGCTTAGCTGAGAGAATGAACAGAACACTTGTTGAAAGGGTAAGATGCTTACTTTCACAGTCAAAACTACATGGATCTTTTTGGGGTGAGACTTTAAGTACAGTTGTGCATATATTAAATCTTACTCCATGCATTCCTTAGAGTTTGATGTTCCTAATAGAGTTTGGATAGGCAAAGATGTTTCTTATGATTATTTGCGTATCTTTAGGTGCAAAGCATTTGTGCATATTCCCAAAAATGAGATGTCTAAACTTGATGTGAAAACACAACAGTGCATATTTATTGGTTATGGACAGGATATGCTTGGCTACAAATTTTATGATCCACTTGAAAAGAAAATTGTAAGAAGCAGAGATGTTGTGTTTATGGAAGATCAAACAATAGAGGATATTGAGAAAGCAGAAATGATTTCAGCACCATAGGTTAGTGATAATTTGGATCCAGTTCCTCTTACGAATATTCCTACACAGGTTGATGAAGAGTAGCAGGAAGTCAATGTTCCAAATAACGCACATGTTCCTGAACATGTTGAAATAGATAATTCAATTCTTGAACCAGAGGCTCAATTAGATGTTCCACTGAATGTTCCAGTCTGGAGATCCATTAGAGACCGACGACCTTCCACCAGGTATTCTGAAGATGAGTATGTATTATTGACTCGATGCAGGTGAACCAGTGCTATGCGAAGCAATAGAAGATGAGTACAAAAGTAATTGGTTTGATGCTATGCGAGATAAGATGCAGTCACTTTATGATAATCATACTTTTGAGTTGGTGAAGTTACCTAAAGGTAAAAGAGCTTTGAAGAACAAGTGGGTATATAGATTGAAGCAAGATGAGCATACTTCATAACCACGGTACAAAGCTAGATTGGTTGTTAAGGGGTTTGGTCAGAGAAAGGGTATTGATTTTGAAGATATATTTTCTCTGGTAGTGAAAATGTCTTATATCCGTGTGGTACTAGGCTTGGCAGCTATCCTAGATTTGGAAATTAAGCAAATGGATGTTAAAACAGCCTTTCTACATGGTGACTTGGAGGAAGAGATATACATGAAACAACCTGAGGGTTTTAAAGTGAAAGGGAAAAAGGATTATGTGTGCAAATTGAAGAAAAGTCTCTATGGCCTAAAACAAGCACCGAGACGGTGGTATAAGAAATTTGCGTCAGTTATGACAGAATAGGGCTATAAGAAGACTTCCTCGAATAACTGTGTCTTTGTCCAAAAAATTTTTGATGATGACTTTATTATTCTCTTACTTTATGTTGATGATATGCTGATTGTTGGCAGGAATGCTTCAAGAATTGAGTTATTGAAGAAACAGTTGAGCAAGTCTTTTGCCATGAAAGACTTGGGCTCGGCGAAGCAAATTCTTGGCATTAGAATTACCCGAGACAGAGATGCTGAGAAGTTTTTTTTTGTCGCAAGAGAAATATATTGAGAAGATTCTTCAGAAATTTTACATGGACAAGGCTAAAGTGGTTAGTACTCCTCTTGCTACCAACTTTAAGTTAAATATGATGCAAAGTCTTACGACTGATAAAGAGAAGAAAGATATGGAAAGTGTTCCATATGCCTCAGCTGGAGGAAGTTTAATGTATGTGATGGTATGTACACGCCCAGACTTGGCGCACGCAATTGGCGCTGTTAGTCTCTATTTGTCAAATCCAAGCAGAGAACACTGGAATGCAGTGAAGTGGATTATGAGGTATCTTCGGGGAACTTCAAATTTGAAACTCGCTTTCGGGATCGGGAAACTTGAGTTAGTTGGATACACGTATTCCGACTTGGCAGAGATATTGATACTCGTAAATCTACTTCTGGTTATTTGATTTCTTTTGCAGGTGGAGCCGTGTCATGGAAGTCAAGATTGCAGAAGTGTGTTGCACTTTCTACAACCGAAGCTGAATTTATTGCATCAACTGAAGCTTGTAAAGAGATACTATGGATGAAGAAGTTCTTAGAAGAACTTGGGTTCAAGCAAAAGAGGTATGTGCTATTTTGTGATAATCAAAGCGCAATTCATCTTGGTAAGAATTCATCTTTTCATTCTAGATCGAAATATATTGATGTTAGATATCATTGGATAAGGGATGTTCTAGATGAAAAGTTATTGGAACTTGAGAAAATCCATACGGATCATAATGGCTCTAATATGATGACGAAGACTCTACCAAGAGAGAAGCTTGAACATTGTCAATTGATAGCAGGGATGGTGAATCCCTCCACATTGTCGTGAGGGGAAGATTTGTTAACCGGGTTCACTCCTATGCGGAGGAAGCCCATCGAGTCTAAGCCCCAAAAAGCTTCGAGCCCATATAATAAGTTATATGGAGAAATAGGGTTTCTTACTATCTTTTGAGTGGTAGCCGCAAAAAGACGCAGTAACAAGAGAAAAAGAGAAAGCAGAAAATCTGGGGGTTGAGGCAATATCTGATTTACATCAAGCTGGCATTGGAGGTTGATTCGTGGTCCGATTGAGCTGAAAATTTTGTCAACGTGTTCGTGGCGCAACCTTCTTGAATCCGAACGGTTTGATTTTCGTTTGAAGCTGTCTCCATCAGGTTTTTCGTGGATTGATCAAAACCTACGTTTTTGGTCAGATTTATCCTTGATCTCTTGTGAAATTCATGTGTATTGCCAAGAATTATGTTCTTGAGATCTTTGCTGCTATGTACCTCTAGTATTTGCTAGAGAAGAACATTGTTCACCCAATTTTGTTGATAGTGAAGATTTTCGGGTGGACTCCAGTCCCGTGGTTTTTGATCTCCTCACATCAAGGAGGTTTTCCACGTAAAAAAAAATCGTCTTGTATTCACGTGCTTGGTATTTATTTTACTCCACTATATCGATTCCTATTAGATTTACACGAGGGGAGATTATTTTATTCCGCTGCGTTAATTCGATATTCTTCGAATTGTTACCGTTCTCCCATCAAGTTCGTCACCAAAGCACTATGGAATAAGTTTGACTCATGACCGGTGGCAGCATGTGGTGGTCGCCATCGCCTCAAGGCCACCTCTGCTAGGTGGTCAACAAGGCAAGGTGACAACAACGGTAGTCCACGGTCGGTGGCTATGTCTGGCCAACCTACACGTGCGAGAGAGGAATACGGTCGATCGACCACCAATTACCTGAGATTTACGACCATGCGTTGTGGTCACCGAAGGTAAGCGGTCACTGACTGATGGTCGGTGGCTACGCAAAAGGTGCCATGGTGGCATTTTCAAGTGGGAATAAAGACAAGGATCTTATACTCTTCTTTTAGCATTTTTTTCTTATTTATCTTTCTCCTTCTTTTACTTTTTCATATTTTAATCCAGGATGGAATAATTTTATCCCGCCACTAAGGTCAGAACATATTTTCTATCTTTTCGTGTGAACACAGCCGAGTGTATCCCGCAAAGTGTGCCCGCACACTGCGGCTAGGATTTTCCTTATTATACCGCAAAATATTCAATTTGAAATATTCTAAGTTCAGACGGGACTCAAACTCGGCATATTTTAACAATTTCTACATCGACTCGATGTTTGAGCTTGCCTAGGATCTTAGAATTGTACATGTAGAAATGTGGAAAAATTACAAGGAAGCCCCTTTTTGCCGAAAAGTGTCGACATAAAAGCTTTCGATCAATGTGAAAATAGACGAAGGACATGAATGGCCTTTTTCATTTGCAGGCCAGTTTAAAGGACAAGAAAATACTTTCAGATCTGTTTGACGGATTGGATGCAGAATGTTTTGATTAACTAGAAAAATTGTGAAATTAGGAGAACTTGGTTGGACTAACTAAAGGTAAAAGGACTTAATCAGAAAGGGCGTGAAAGTATGAGGAGGAAAAGTATATTCTTTTCTTAGTGTTTGATCTGAATAGAATAGGTGATCAAGTACGTTCGGGTGATATCAAGAACTTCATCAAGTAACTGAGCTCATCTAATGAGTATGATGAGCCTGTCAACGATTTTGTGAGCAATACCATAAGAAGGCATATGGATTATCACACATTGCAAATGTACGAATAAGCTACTTATTAAATAGGATAAAAAGGAAAAGATATTATGGAATAATTTCAAAATCACATTATTTACAAACTACATAAATTTATTGCAGGATCGAGGGCATATGGTTTTTTACATAGATTGATTACAAAGACGAATGCAAGTACGCCATTTAAATGAGAAATGATAAATGTATCTGAAACACTACCTTGCAGATTTTTGCTTTTGACCAATTGGACATATTCACCTCTAGTTTTGTATAATTTTGTGGGATTAATTTCACATGTTAAAAGTTTAAACTAATAAGCAATGATGCGGTATAACAATTAAATATTATAATGCTCTACTCCATTTGTAGGTTAGATTTTTACCTATGGGAAGATTTGAAATGTAACTTAAGAGTCTGAAAAGATATGAGCTTAAGTCCTTCTACTTGGATATCATGTGACTGCCAACTGTGGCTTGAAGTTGTAGCATCTCTCTTCCGACCGTGCCTGAGGATGCCACATCATTTAGCTCTGTCATAAAAAGTTTTGGCATCTCTTCCCAAAAATCCTCTGGATGCACCTAGAAGAACCTTCTTCCAAGGAGGGAGATTTCGGGGATCTTGAGGCAAGCCTCAGGATTTTCATAAGGGAACTTGTCGGTCTTGTGAGCTAAGAGGAGTCACACAAGAGTGATGAGCTCGCCTCCTCTTCTTAGTCGCTTGGCATTTGTTTGTATTTCTTTTTTTTTTTCATGAACAGATTTTTTGTTTTGTTTTTCCGAGACAAAAAAAGAACAGAAATGCGTTTATTTGCGTTTTGTTCCAAATCTGTTTTTTGTTCCTAACAAATTTGGAACAGAAACAAGAAACAAAAAAAAAACTTGTTTCTGGAACAATTTAGAGAAACACATTTTCTCTCTCTTCCTTATTTTCTTCTTTTTTTTTCTTTTTCTTTTTTCTTTGGCCGGTTGCCGGCCTCGGCCATGACCGGCGACCGGCCGTCGAGGGCTGGCGACCTCGCCGAAACGTCACCGGCCCCGGCGAGGCGAGCGTCGCCGGCCCGGCGAGGCTCGGCTCGCCGCCCGGCAAGGCTCGGTGAGCTCGGGCTTGCCCGATCCGGCGAGGCCAAGCCTCGCCGGGGCCGGGCGAGCTTGGCCTCGCCGAATCTGGGCGAGCTCGCCGGCCCTCGTCGGCCTGGCCGCCGGCCATGGCCGAGGCCGGCGACCGGCCATATGAAGAAAAAAAGAAAAAGAAAAATAAAGAAAAAAAGGAAAAATAAAACAAAAATATTAAAAAAAAAACACAAATTTACCAAACGTGTTTCTATTCTTTTTTATTCCTAGAACAAGTTTACTAAACGCATTTTTTCTGTAAAAATTGTTCCCCGAAACAGAAATAGTTTTTCTATTTCTGTTCCCCGGAACAATTTTTTAACAGAAACACAAACAAACGCACCCTTATATGCTGCATAACACAGCATCTCCACCCAGATGCTGCTGATGACCTCCCACTTGTTGCTTATTGTCCTGTCCTCAAGTCGGCCACAAGCTTCTGCACCTCCAACAACATGTGCCGATCAGTGGATGAAGATGTAATCCCACTCTCCGTGGAAACCGTAAATCTCAAGCGTCCACTTGCCTTTTTCCTCGAAGGGCAGGCATTTTCTTTTCTCCTCGAGCTCCGCCATCTTTCCTAGTAACAATGCCCCAAGGCAGCCGGGCATGGGCTGGCGAGAGTGTAACCAATGACAACTGAAGATCTCTCGCGATGACAGCCTGAATTTTCAAATTTCATTTTCAATTAAATAAATCGGGCATTTCGTTGACGTGCTGATAGTGCTATTCTCTGAGGATCACTCACGAGATAACCTGGTCTATCCTGCAATTAAGGAATCTAAATGCAATGGACTTGAGAATTCGACCAGAAATCGACTGCTCGACCGTGTCGATTTGCCAGGGTCATTACGGCACTATCAGAAATCGATTAGAGACCGAAGATAGGTCGATTCGACTGAGATATGTGATCAGAGTATGGGTGATTCCACTTGATTGCAAAATACTCGTCGATCAGCACCAAACCGATTTTTCTATCATTTTGGTACCCAGTGTCCGTAATTGAAACCTCGAGATTTTCACGACAACCGAGAGTCGTCAATGTGTCGAAGATGCACTATGTGACTCGAGATAAATCGATCACGGGTCAATTGCACCAAAAATTCCTAAAAACTACCCGGTAGATTAGGTCACACTAAAATCGCATTGGATTGAAATTAATAGTGAATTTGAACCCGATTTCAGAAATTGAAAGTTCTATCGTGTCACAATCTATTTTAACGAACGTCGACTCATCCTCCAAAATTTTTTCGGAGATTCCGAGATTTTTGCGGAAAATCGATTCGGACGTCGCGGAAATTAGCGGAAATTTGGATCAACCAAATTGAATGGATTTTTGGCCTCTTTACCAAGCCTTTGGGTGTCGGCAACTTGCTGAAAATTGTATGGAATCTTTCTTCAACGAAATCGGACCTCGAATTGCAGAATTGGAGAGGAATTTGAAGCTTAATTGGTGGAAATTCGGAATCATGGAGGGGTGCGAGTTTTTGGCTGCAATTTGGTTTAATTGATGGAAATTCTAAGCAAGAAAGTATTAGGGGAACATTAGGATATTTATGCAAGCCAAAGGGGACCAAGCATTCAATGAATTGGATTAGGCTTGTTGACTTTGCTTTCTTTTTTTTCTCTCCCAAGCTCGAGCACGCCATCGTCGTTCCCATTTCCTCATGTGGTTTCACTTTCATTTCCTTTGGCTTCTCTCTCTATCTTTTCTATTTTGTTTTTCCTTTCATTTGTTCCTCTTTCCCTCGAGCAAAAATCGAAGCACCATTTTCTGTCTTTTTTTCTTTCCCATCACCGAAGCAACCCATCCCCACGTTTCCCTTAGCTTCATGCATCTCCACTCAAATTCAAGTCTCAGCCAGCAGTTGCCACACGTCCAGCGTGCGCCATCTTCAGTCAACTAACAAGGCTCGGTTGACCCCCAAATTTCCATTGAATCGACTCCACCGAAGCCACGATTTCCCTGCTGCAGCCCCACGCCAACACCACTCACGCCCGGTCAACCTTCACCGTCGAAGCCTCCAAGTGTTGACCGTCTGCAAGCCGCCCATCTCCACGAAGCCATTCCACCGATCCTTCTCTCCACCGTTTCATCTGCTGCCACGTTCCAGTCTACGCTGCATCTCTCGGTCGGTTTGTTAACCGCGAGCTCCACGTTCGGTCATCCACGAGGCCATCGACCACAGCAGCTTCTGCTTTGCTGCTTTTCTCTTTCCTCACGTCCATTGAAGCCAAGCTGCGGCCTAGCGAATTTCGTCGGCCCAGCAAGCAGCCCAAAGTTCGGCCTCTTCAAGCCCAACTTGCATTCTTTTCAGCAGCCCAGCCCGTGAACTTCAGAAGCAGCAGCCCATTTGAAGTCCTGCAGCCCAAGAAGCCCAGCAAGTTCTATTTCAGTCAAGCCCGGCCCAAGAATTCAGCAACCCATTTGAAGCCCAAGCCCGCGAAGCCAAGCCCAATTCAGCAACTACTCTCAGTTTGGGCTGAGATTTGTTGGGCCAGTTTTAAGGCCCGGTCCAAACCCGAAAGTGTTGTCGCGAGCCCAAGTTCGGCTGCCGTCGCGTCGTCGCTGCGGTGAACTGGTTTCCACAATAACCCGGTGAGTTTATGTACTAAACTCTTCTTAATAGGCTAATGACGTCTAAAGGATGTTAGTTTAATTTAATTAGAAATTAGGTGGTTAGTTATATTAAATTAGAAATTTAATTATTTAATTGAGCATGTTAGGTGGTTAGCATGGTTTCGCTAAGGCCTAAATAAATTGCATTATTTATTTAGAAGGGTCCAAAAATTTTCCGTGTCCGTATTGGTATTTAATTTAATAAATTTGGCCTAGGTTAGTATTTTTAGAAATTAAAATGAATTAATTTATTTATTTTCGAAATTAATTAATTATTAATTATTTTTTCAGAAATTAGGCCGATAGCTAGTGACCGAAATTTCATGCTGATAAAGAATGGTGTGGTTAAATTTTGCAATTGAGTGATAATTTTTGCAAATTGAGTGCTGATTGGATTTTCGATATTTAATTCCAAAAATTGTGAAATGTTGGTATTTTAATTGGAAAATACCGGGTGTCGGGTGTTGACACCGAAAGTGGTCTTTGAGTACCAAATCAGCTTAGGTGAGCAATATAGATCTCTAGCAGCTTCGGTGAGCAATGACAAGCAATAATGCTTTAGCAGCTTCGAGCACTTTAGATATCGCCTTCAAGCAATAGCGATCTAGCAGCCGGCAGCACATGTCATCTAGCAGCTTCGGTGAGCACATGTCATCTAGCAGCTTTGGTGAGCATCATTTGACCTAGCAGCTTCGGTAAGCAAATTTTAGACATCAGCTTTGGGGAGCAATGATATATGAGTATATCTATTTCAGCTTAGGCGAGCAGTGTTTGAATCGATAGAATTTACGGATGACATTGATGACATGGAGTCGAATGAATCGACTGACTGATGATTGAATTGTTTAATCGAGTATATGAATTATACTAACGTGCAGGAAGGATCTGAGGCAAAGGTAAGTCCTTTGACTCGTGTTTATGCTTAGGTAGCCTTTGGGGCGTATTTCCCTCCTAATCGGGGTTTAGAGCATGGACTTACTGAGACATTGTCTCGCTAGTTATTATATAACTATTTTCAGGGTCATCGAGTGGAGGACCTGGAGCAGAGAGGAGGTGATCTAAAGTATAGGTCGAATAGGACCGCTTCTTTTGGAGAACAGTCTTTTGTAGTCTTTTGACCATAGACTCTTATACTTGACTCAACATATGTTTATAAAGGCATGTTTGTTTGAGAAATTGTTGTCTTGCTTTTCTATCCCGAGATGGTTACTCGTCGTGGGATTTATTTTCGCTTCCGTACGTGCAATAAAATAAAACGGGCCGGCGACTAGTCCTGGAAGTAGCAAATTTTATTGACCAGAAAGGAATGGGCACGCGCGCTCGGGTTTGGAGCGTGACAATCTCCTTTTTACTAAACCAATCAAGTACCTTGCGGATGGGCTTTGGCCTTTCTTTGTATGACAGGCAGTGTTCTAGCAAATTGAGCTGCCCTATCGACCTTGACCATCTTTTCTTCTTCATGCATCGATCAGCCAGAAACGGGAGGAGCCTCAAGAAGAGCGGTATCTTAAGGTTCCTACCCATATAGACCACCACCCAATCCGAAAATGCCAACGTCGTGATCTGATAAAGCTCGAGACGTGTGACTGCCAACAGTAACGCGTAGGTATAGGTGATGTACATATCGATCAAGAAGGCATTCCTGAAGATCACTGCAAATCCACACAGGGCCGACACCAAGCAGAAGAAGCCGAAGAAGCGGGCTATGAGGCCACGTTTTGTATACAGAATGGGCGCTTTAGTGTAGAGCACGTCAAACATGAAGTTCAGCTCGATCTCGTTCAGGGTGAAAGCGTGGTTGGCGGGGTAACCATAGATGGACATCCAATCACGGGATATGAACACAGGGTGGTATGGCCAGTTCACGAGGTGGGGCTTCAGACAGTCGAATCGAAAGTAGGCCTTCAAGATGTCCTTTGCGGAGTCGAACTTCTTGTCCAATGGTAACATTCTGAGCGGAACACTCGTTTCCATCTCGGCGGCTGCTTCAGGTAAGTCCTCGGCATTCACAAAGGCTTCCTTGGCGGTTAGTTTGGGTATGTTCTCGGCGTTCACAATTGAGTTATCATCATACACGGATTTGAGAGCCCAGACCCACAACGCCGACTTTGTCAACCCGGCAATGAAGAAGGGCAAGTACAGCCTTGAGACCGGGGACGAACTGTCCCAACAGCGAATGATAATACGAACCACGAGGACAATTGTAGCCCCGATGTTCAGAATCTGTCTCAATCCCGGCCGGTTATCTTCCACCGCATAGGCCGTTATGCCGTCTGGGTACCCAAGTTGCATCAGAAGCACTGGGGCAAACAGCCCTTCCAACTCCACGTCGTAACTCGGATTTTCAGGATCAACGATGTGGACATCAGTGAGCTTGCCCAGCGCAATTTTTACAATGTAAGAAAGGAGCAAATAGGAGGCCCAGATGATGAATCTCACAGCTAAATTCAAAGTCATATATTTTCGACGGATGCCTAATATTGTGAGAAAAATCTCGCTGGTAATGCTTGCGGTGACCAAGAAATGAATCCCCCAATCGGCCCACAGATCTTTTAGCAGCGGCAACACTGTGTTGATTATCGAGGAAATCCAACTGATCAAACTCATGGTGGCTTCGTGCGGATGTGCTCACTGGACATCGATACAAATGCAGAGTGAGGAAAAATTTTACCTTGCTTCTGAAGAATAATTACTAAGAGCTTGCACAAAACTGCATAATTGCATAGGTTATTTATCTCGATCTGTCAGAATTTCGCACAACTGAAACTATGAATGTGTAAATTTATATTCTACAAGTTAATGGCATAAAAAGGAAGATTTACAATGCGATTAAAGTTGGTCACCTAACATGCTGTTCATCTTTCTTTCCTTTCCTAGAGTTGTTGACTGTATATCCTTTTGCGATCCTTGTATTTTTCTTTTTTTTTCTTTTTTTTTTTCTGTTACACCTTTATTTTTTGTCAGTTAGATCTTAGCTATTTAGGAAAGTGGCACTCTTCTCGCATCATGAGATGTTTGGTACAAATTTTTGCCGTTAGCGGTCCACCTTTTGAGTCTTCGCTAATTTTTCAGAATAATAAACTGCATATGCTTGCTCCAATTAAGTTATTTTGGAAAACAAATTGTAGTTCAAAGGCGAATGTTTTCTAAAAGTTATAGCCCTGAAATGATCGATTGAAAATTTATGTCATTAAAATGAGCATTACATAAAAGTTATGATACTTATTATGTCTTTTCTTCAAATTCTTTAAAGGTGATTCACTACGAATTTCTTTAATGCGGCTTTTTTCTACCTCTATTTTTTATATATTAGTTGTTCAAAGTATTTTCAAAATAGATTTAAGAAGGAAAAAACTAGGAAAAAAGGTGGAGGAGAGGTGTTACAGGCGTATTTAGTAGAGGTGAGAAGGTTTTGGGATGGGTAAGGTATTTTCCCTGCAATAGAACCTTAGGCAGGTGTTTCAACTACCTTGTGGGTTCTTGAAACACCTTAAACTCTAGAACCTGTCAGTGACATGGGTTCTTGGGTACCTTATGATATACCATACCGTACCTTTTCATATAGTTTCGTTGAAAAAAATGTCATTGTTATTGTTATTTACGAATTGGACATTCAAACATAACATATAAATGGATTACATGTTAAATCATGTTCGTATCTAATATCAATATACGTGGATAACATACAAAAAATAAACATAAAAAAATCAACTTCCGCCTATCATTTAAATCCATGAGTTCAGATGAAACCTATCACCATTTATTGAGAACATAAACCCAAAGCACGCACAGACACACTCTCACACGGAGAGAGAGAGAGAAAGATGACTGTTTTATTTATCATGAATTGTCGACATAAAAGAAAAAAAAAACATAAATTTAGGATGTTAGATTTTTGTTTCATTAGCTTAAATTGCAAGTTTAATTATTTGACATTTTTTTTAAATTTCGAAATTAATTAAAAAAAATCATCATGCATATGTCATGTAAGATTAGGGCATCCTTTGTACGTCATCGCACATTAGGGTAAAATTGCATATTTCATTTTAAGTTTAGATTGATTTAGATAGATTGCATCTTAGGTTAGAGAATGGTAAGTTAAGATAATATATTGGTTTTAATTAGGTTAAGCCTGACCTAATCCTTAATATAAGTTGGATAGAATCTTAATTTAATTAGATAATTTTCACATTTTTCTAATTTCGAATTTCATAAAAAAATACAAAAAATGTCTTAAAATAAATTAGTTTCAATCTCTAGGATAGATTGCATTTTTTAAGAAAAAAATAATAAAAAATAAAAAAATGTCATTGCATGTCATTTAGAATTAGATTCATGAAATGCATGCCATTTAGTGATTGTTGCAAGGTCCATTTAATTAGAAATTGTCTGTCATTAGAATTTGATCATTTAGTTATATTGCATTGCATAAAGCATGATTGTCATTAATTAAATAGAAACAAAAAAGAAATTGCGTGTTAATTAAAAATCATATCTAGGGTTGATGATGTAAATTCTGATCTAACGACGCACATGCTTTCATTGCTATAAGGTAAGTCCCACAATTTATTCATTGCTTTCTTGAGTGTTAAATTAGTGGTTTGCGCACCCGCATGATCACTTCACATGTTAGGGAAATAGATTTAAAATCAATTCAAATTGCATTCAAAAACATTTTTGAAAATAAAAAGAAATGATACCAAAAGGGCATTAGAGAAATCTAGTATAATCAAGTCCCCGTACCCGAAGTCTCTGGTTCGTAAGGGTAAAATAATCCTCTCATTATTTTACTTAGGTGTCTAATCGACCTACCATAAGCTAATTAGTGGTGACTCCTAGATAAAATCTATTTGCATGTTAAGAAATTTGAACCTAAGTTGCGAATTGGTATGGGCTTGGGAGAGCCCGAGTTAAGTCTAGGCTTAGTAATCCATTAGCCAAACTTTAGGTGGTGCACCCGAAAATTTGGTTGCGACAACCCCAAACCCTTAAATATATCTTACATTCATTTGGAACTTGAACCCACTTTACGAGTTCTAATACCCATTTGGGAACCTACTCGACCGTGCTTGTTCTATAACGTCCATAGATTTCACGTGTTCTCCTGTACACCCTATTATTTAACCTTGAAAGAAACTCTTCGTAATTTTGAGTCGACTTGATCAACCAAGGCTTTTCTTCTTTTCAATTATTGGGAGTTGAATTACTTTTAAGCTTCATGAAAATGATATAAAGGATGTTTCACACAGTGAGAAGGCCACATGTCAACTTCTCATCGGCCTTGTCCTATGTTCACAAAAATACTTATATAGAATTAGAGTAGATGACTTTTGGTGTGATTGCTCTCAGGTTGGATTTTCTAAGTTTTAAGTAGAAGAGGTTTCATGACTCCCAAAATAATTTCTATAATCCTATCACATTGCACTTCGTGCAGATTTCTTAAATCCCATTTACATAGGAAAGAATGCATTCAATAACATGTCTGCTATACCTTTTCAGACATAGCAATCTTTAAATGTCAAATTTCACTGGTTGTGAAGGAAGGAGGAAGGGTCTTAATTTCACTCGGTAGTTCTTTTACCATTTGGAAAATGAACATCCAAGACAACTAAACATGCGCTCTAACTTGTATAGAATATGGTTGAGTGTACTAACCAGCAAATTAAAGTACGATAATCACTTGCAAAAACATCCAAAGCGCGGAGAGCGTACAAACCCTTTATCCTAAAGATAATACAGGTTAGTAAGCACAATAAGCAAATGCAAGCTAACTACAGTAACAGGAAAGGAACAGGTGCAATGCAATGCAAGACTAGCACCACCAAACCTGAATTGGACGGGTAATGAATCCCAGAAGTATTATTCAGAAGATGCCAGCAGCGACACCGGAAAAATTGGGGAAACTGAAGTACAGAAAAGCAATAGAGAGATTTGTCCTAGGAATCATTGTTAGGGAACGAGTATTAGGGATATTAGCTTTACTTTCTTAGCTGGCAGACAACTTGTGTCTCAACACTTTACAGCAATGAACTTCTGTTTTCTTCAATTATTAAGTAAGAAAAAGTAAAGGCATGGGATTAATGAGTACAAAAAGGGAATGCGAATTTGATTATTTGCTTGCAACTTCAGTTTGAGGCTCTCTCTTTTTTATTTGGTTGGCCTAGTGAGTACGTAATCATGTCTAAAGCTTCGCCATCTATCTTTAAGGTCACACGTGATTTTCATTCTATCCTGTATTTTTGGCTCTTTATATAGGCAAATAATAGGGTACTTAACCTTGGGTCTTAATGAAATTGCGGGGAGACTTTCGGTCCATTTTGTTTCCTTGAAAAAGCAAAATAAAACATGATTGGTAAATAATATTTCATAAGCAAATTATTTTCAAGCTTTCCATAATGATTTTCATCTCATTTAAAAAATCCTACCGAACACGAAAATCAAACTATGACAAACTTCAGAAGTGCTCAAGACAAATAAACCTAGGTCTGGAGTGCAATTATCGAGACCTTGGCGGCAAGACTGGGGAACTCAAGCCTTGTACCTAGTATCCAGGCGCCAAATCAGGACCCCGAGCCTTGGACTCAAGATCCTTCAAGACCTTGTGCCCATGGATGCTCAACTCTCACCCCCAAAGTTGAAAGTCTAGGTGCTTTTGTCCAAGTTTAAGCGTCTGGGGCGCCGGTTAGTGCACTGAGATCTCGGGAGAGGCCCCTCGTGTCCAAGTTTAGGAGCTGGAGTGTCCGAGCTAACCCTAAGGTCTCGACTTTTTACGAAAGAGATGATCCTAGAAACGGTGGAGGTTATATTAGATCCTAGAAAGTGAATACCAATCTTTTAAAAGCATAGATCATTTTTCAAATTTAAATACGGATTTTTGTTCTGCATGAAAAATAATCTTTGTTGATCCATTTTTAAAGTGATGCCAAAATGACAAAATGAGGAGCTACTTTTCAACTCCTAGTTTTCCGCCAAACAATTCTATCTTGTGTTAAGAAAATTTGCTCCGAGGCCTCCTATAAAAATTTATAGAATCCACAAAATTAAGAAAAGTATGATGAGGTGGCTTAATTATACAATTTTCTCCCCCTCCCTCTGTCCAATTTAGGGCAAGTTGGTGGAAAAGCTCCTCTTCCTCAGAGACTTTGAGAAATCACAAGGTGAGAGTAATCTATAATAAGAACAAGAACATTTGAAATTATAGATTTGATCAGGCATATCTGCACATGAAGTTCTTGTAAAAACATATGAAGAAACTATAAGATTATAGATTTGATCTATACGAGGAAATGATGAATTATTACCACTAACACAAGTATCTTTCCAACAATAGGCTACTGTCATATTCATAGACCTCTTAGTGAAGGCTTTAGTAGCAAATTTATCAACCTAAGATGTCTTATAACTTGTTTTCGCAGTTCCTAAAGCTGACAATTTGAGGAAAATTATCCAAAAATTCTAAATTTATTGTGTAGATGTCAATTCACTTCTAAAATTTCCTATTTGGCCAATGCAATCTTAAATATTTTAATGATTTTATAATGTAATCCATCCGATCTAAATTGACCGGAAATTGCTAACACGACATTCCAACTATTGCCATCTATCCTATGCTTTTAGGTGCCATGTCACTATCATATAATTGCGAGCGTCGTACTTAATGGCAATGTGATAATTTGGTTGGATATCTTAATGAAGGGACTCATTTGAACAAACAAATATAAAGTTTGAGAAACTAATTGCACAAAAATAAAGTATAGAGATGATATTGCACGGACTAAAAAAATTCAAGAACCTTTTGGACCATTATCCCTTCTACCAATACTAGGAGGTATACCTTCCATGGATAGCTTCATTTCGAGCTTGCCATACATGATTCATTTAAGTACCGCATATCAATCTACTCTATTTGCCTCAAGCAATACTTCGAGGAAATTTAAAAATCCAAATCCAATTTGGAGGACCCAAATAAAAGGTTCAAAATCGAGCAAAGAAGATCCGAAGATCAACTTTCCAAAATTCGAATCTACGTTGGAGAATTTGGCCGTTGAAATAGAAAGTCATGACTTTAACTTGGATCTTGGATGCACACGTCAATTTCCTCAGCCAAGAGAAGAAATAAATAAACAAAACCGAAAAGGATATATAAACTTGATTAAAGGAAGTTGGACTTCCTAATTTGACTTGGCTTGGGACTCTCTTCTTTGACCGAGGTGGTGCACGTACAAGCATATATATATTTGTGTCTTGCTTGCATGAATATTGCGGTTAGCACCGTTGTTGATACGAGCATTGAAGCACCATTATTTTAGCGAGTGCTTGGTGGGTTTTTTTTCGTGCAATTACATCCAAGAAAGAATTAGTGTTTGTAGCCGATTAAATCTTGAGATAAGATTTGTGTGTAACTCCTTTGTGAGATTGAGAGATTATTTCTTGAGGAATTTCGAGGCTAAACACTGCATACGTTATTGAGTGTAATTGGGGTTTGGGAAACACCGAGAGAGTGTTTGAGTGACTCAAGTGTGTAATCTTCTTGTATCGCTTGATCTATAGTGAAATTCGTCACTGCTCTCCCCGTTGACGTAGGTCTTTACGACCAAACCACGTAAACCCGATGTCCAATTTATTTCCTTCTTCTGTCTATTTTATTGTTCGATCACTCGTTTTGCGCAACAATTGTAGTTGTCGCTGACCGCGTGGTGATCTTCGAATTCGGGTTGTTGGCTATAAGGTGTAAATCAAGTCTTGGACGCTGCTGGTGGAGGTGGAACCAAGAAGTAGTGCCTAAATCCAAACCGGCCATGCCCACATCAACGAGGAAAAGCAACAGAACACAAGGAGCAATAAAATAAAATTTTAAATAAGAAAATCCCAAATCCAGATCTGGGTTTCAATGTTTATCCTAAGGTTGAAGATAACAGTAAAATAAAAAAGAAAGAAGAAAAGAAAAAAAAAGCCAAAATAAAAATAGAAAATTTTAAAAAAAATACGGTGGTCCACATCAAATTGTTAGTTGTGACACATAGGGTAGGTGGCAATGCAATGACTAAAACTATCACGTTAGTAATTTTTAGCCAATGTAAATCAGATGGACTACATTGGAAAATCAGAAAACACTTGTTGGATAAATAAGAAAGTTTAGAACTGAATTGGCATTATACAATAAGTTTAAGAATTTTTGGATAATTTTCCTCAAATAATCAACTTTAGGAACCATAAAACCAAGTTATAAGACATCTTAGGTTGATAAGTTTGCTGCGAAAGATTCACTAAGAGGTCTATCAATATGATACATAGCCTATTGTTGCAAAGATACATGTGTACTATAATAATT
This sequence comes from Eucalyptus tenuipes, assembly GCA_014182365.1. NCBI lineage: Eukaryota > Viridiplantae > Streptophyta > Magnoliopsida > Myrtales > Myrtaceae > Eucalyptus > Eucalyptus tenuipes. The sequence continues at coordinate 26,244,103 of CM024539.1, read as the reverse complement.
ATTTATTATTGTGAAATATAGATAACCATCTATGTCCTGTAGTGAGAGCGACAGCCCTCTCACTACCACAAATTTCTTTAAGAGAACTTGTTTGGAAGGAAATACGTTGTGTCTTCAACGTTGTAGAAATTCTGTTTAAAAGGCCGTTATGCTAGCATCATCCTTCATTATTTCCTTTTATAGATCAAATCTATGATCTCATAATTTCTTCATATGTTTTTACAAGAATTTCAAGCGCATATGCTTGATCAAATCTATAATTTCTTATGTTCTTATTATAGATTACCTTAAATGATAAACTTAAATTATCATGGAGAGGGGTGGGAAAAAATGCCAGGGGTATCTTCCAAACAAAGGTCATCCTAAAAAAGTGGTGGACGGAGCTCTTCCGTCGAAAAGGCTACAAAGAGGCATTGAAGGGAATAGGAGGAAATATTCTTCGCCTTAAGTACTTGATTAAATGTTATTTTGGTAAAACCTTTAGTACGCTTAGCGTTATTCGTTACTTCATCTTAGTAAACCAAATTACACAAAACATTTGGTTTTATCTACTTGGAATTAAAATTTGTATAATTATTCCACCTCATCATAGTTTTCTAAATTTAGTGGATTCTATAAGTTCTGATAGGAGGCCTAGAGTAAATTTTTTAAATACAAATGACAGATTTGTTTTGTGGAAAACTAGTAGTTGGAAAGTATCTCCTCCTTTTTTTCCTATCATTTTGGCATCGCCTTAAAAATGAATCAACAAAAATTATTCTCATTAAGAACAAAAAACCTGTATTTAAATTTGAAAAATGATTTATGCTTTTAAAAGATTGATGATCCATTTACAGGATCATCACTTTCGTAAAAATTCGAGACTATGGACGACAGATCGGACACTCCAGCTTGTGAACCTAGGACGCGCGTGGCCTCACCTGAGATCCCAGTGCGCTAATCAGCGCCCAGAAGCATGGACTTTGGACTCAAGAACCTAGACTTTGGACACCAGAGGCGAGACTTGAGCATCTGGGGTCATCCTAGGATCTCGAGTCCAGGGCATGGGTTCTAGGTCTGGGCACCGGGATGCTAGGTACAAAGCTTGAGTTCCCCAGGCTTGCCGCCATGGTCTCGAGATTGTTTATTTGTCATAAAAACAATTTCTATATTTGCAACACCAAACTTCCGATAATAATTTTTAGCTCATTTGAAAAATCCTACTGAATGAAAGAAATCAAACTATTTTTCTTGAAAATAATTTCCTTAAAGAAATATTTTTTACCAGTCATGTTGATTTTTTTTTTATTTTTTTGGGGGGCAACGGTTTCTCCGAATTTCAAAGCCCCGGGTTACCGTGCAATTTCCAAGAGCAAAAAATGCAGGATAGAACGAAAAACACATGTGACCTTAAAGATAGACGACGAAGCTTCAGACAGGGTTATGTACTCAATAAGCCAACCAGACAAAAAAGAAAAAGAGCCTTAGACGAAAGTTGCAAGCAAATAATCAAATGCCCAACATCGCATTTTATTCCATTCTCTTTTTGTCTTTATCATTCCCATGCCTTTCTTTTTCCTATTTAATAATTGGAGGCTCCACGGAAATCGTCGCTGTCAAGTGTTGAGACACAAGTTCTCTGCTGGCGACGAAAGCAAAGCACATATTTCCAGTACTCATTTCCTTAACAATGTTTCTTAGGACAAATCTCTCTGTTGTTTTCCTGTGCTTCAGTTTCTACAATTTTTCCAATGTAGGCGTCCCCGTCTTCATAATAATACTTCTGGGATTCATTCAGCCCTCACGTTCAGGTGTGGTGGCGCTAGTCTTGCATTGCATTGCACCTCTTGCTTTCCTGTTGCTTCTAACCCATATCATTTTTAGGGTAAAAGGTTTGTACGCTCTCCACACTTTGGATGTTTCAGCAAGTGATTATCGTACTTTAATTTAGTGGTTAGTACACTTAACCATACTCTATACAAGTTACAGCACATGTTTAGTTGTCTTCGATGTTCATTTTCCAACTGGCGAAGGAACTACATGAAGAAATTATGATTCTTCTTTCTTTCTTCACAACCTGTCAATTTTCACCTTTATAGCTTCCTATGTCTGAAAAAGTTTACAAACATGCCATTGAAAGCAATCTTTTTCTACGTGAATGACTTTTAAGAAATCTGCAAGAAGTGCAATGTGATGAGATTACAAGTATTATTTTGGGAGTCATGAAACCTCCTCTACTTAAATCTTCAAAAATCCAACCTGAGAGCAATTGCACCTAAAGTCATCTACTCTAACACTATGCAAGTATTTTTGTGAACATAGTATGAGGCCACTGAAGTTGACATGTGGCCCTCTCATTGTGTGAAACATCTTTTCAATCATTTCATGGAGCTTAAAAGTATCAAAATTCCAACAATTAGAAATGGAAAAGACCCTTGATTCATGAAGTGGACCCAAATTTGTAAAGAATTTCTTTCAAGACTAAATAATAGGCTGTATAGGAGAACCCGTAAAATCTATGGACCCTATAGAACAACTGTGGTCAAGTTGGCTCTAAGACTCGCATTAGAACTAATATAGTGGGTTCTAGTTCCAAAATTTTGGAAGAAATGATTGTAAGGTAGTTTAATGGTGGTTAACACCATCCTATACATTACACTAGGGAAAGTACCAAAAAAGTCATAAACCTATTAGATTGGTACTAATTTAGTCATAACTTTTCAATTGGACCAATTTAGTCATAAATCTTTTTATATTGTTATAAATTCAGTCCATTCACCCAAATTTTGGTCAATCAGTGCTAACGTGGACACAAGTTGGTGACCAAATGCCGACGTGGCAATTTTTAAATAATTTTCTTTATTTTTTATTTTTTTCAAATTTTTTATTTTTTTTCCTTTTCTTTTCTCTCTTCTTCCTCCTTGGATTGTCCTCGTGAAGCCCTCACCAGCCGCCTAGGAGGGTCGCAACCCTCACCCAAGGTCGCGGGCGAGGCAATTTCTTAAGGACTATCCAAGAAGGAAGAAGAGAAAAGAAAAGGAAAAAGAAAATAAAAAATTCGAATAAAGTAAATAATAAAAAAATTATTTAAAAATTGCCGCATCAGTGTCCGACCATCAGTCGATGTCCACGTTAGCATCCGACCACCGAATCACGTTATCGTCAACCTATTAAAATTGGCTAAATGGATTGAATTAGTACCAATGTGAAAAGATTTATGACTAAATTGGTGCAATTGAAATGTTTAGGACTAAATTGGTACAAGTACAATAAGTTTAAGTCTTTTTGGTACTTTTTCCCCTACATCCAATAGCTTTTATAGGGTACCTTTGTAATATTTGTTGAGTAAATAAATGTGTACTTTTTTTGCATGTCTAATAAAAAAATTTGCATGACTTTTTCTTTTTCCTTATGAAATTTTGCTCATTTAAATGTGCAAAAGCTCTAAATGATCAACAATGTCTAACTCATTTGAAAAACAATCATCCATCCATTTCTCTCTCTCTCTCTCTGTGAGAGTGTGCACGTGCATGTTTTGAGTTTATGTTCTCAGTAAATGGTGTTAGGTTTCATCTTAACTCAGGATTTAAATGATGGGTGCATCTCAACTCATGGATTTAAATGATAGGTGGAAATTGATTTTTTTTTTTCATTTTTTATGCTATTGACCTTTTAGTGATATGTTAACATTAGATAAGAACATGGATTTAATATGTAACTCATTTATATGTTATTTATATTTTATATTTGAATGTCCAATGTGTAAATAACAATGACAATGACAATTTTTTTTTCAATGAAACAATATGGAAAAGCACAAGATAGTATAATGTACCAAGAACCCATGGCACTGACAAGTTCCAAATTCTAAGGTGTTCCAAAAACCTATAACTGTTACCTAAGTTTCCATGGTAGGGAAAATACCTTACCCATCCAAAAAACCTTATTGCCTCTACTAAATACTCCACTAACACCTTTCCTCCACCTTTTTTTTTTTTTTTCCTTAAAATCTATTTAGAAAATACTTTAAAAAGCTAATAAATGAAAAATAGAGGCAGAAGACCTTAAAAGCCGCAATTAAAGAAAATTTGTGGAGAATCCACTTTTAAAGAATCTTGAGAAAATGACGCCAAGTGCTCTAACATTCATACGATGCTTACTTTAGTGGCACAAATTTTCAATTGATCATTTCACTTCTATATCTTTTAGAAAACATTCACCTTAGCCAATTGAAGCAAGTATATGTAGTTTATTATTCTGAAAAATTAAGGGAGACTCATAAGAAGGTGGATGGCTAACGGCACAAATTTGTTCCAAAGCTTCTTCACATCTTACGATGCGAGAAGAGGGCCACTTTGCTGGATAATTAAGATCTAGCTGAACACATCTAAAAAACAAAATGAAAGAAAAAAAAAATGGATGTGTAACAAAAACAAATGGAAAAAAAAAATACAAGGATCGCAAAAGGATATACAGCCAAAAACTCTAGGAATGGAAAGAGAGATGAACATGGAGAGACTTGTAGGATAAACAATTTTTACATTCATAGTTTCAGTTGTGCGAAACTCTTAACAGATCGAGAGAATTGATGTACTCAATAATGGATGTAATCATGCTGTTTTTTGCAAGCTCCTAGTAATTATTCTTCAGAAGAAACGTAAAAATTTTCCTCATTCTGCATTTGCGTTGATGTCTAGTGAGCACACCTGAACGAAGCCACCATGAGTTTGATCAGTTGGATTTCCTCAATAATCAACACGGTGTTGCCGCTGCTAAAATATATGTGGACGAACTGGGGGATTCATTTCTTGGTCACTGCAAGCCTTGGCTGCGAGATTTTTCTCACAATATTAGGCATTCGTCGGAAATATATGACGTCAAATTTCGCCAGATCCATCGTCTGGGCTTCCTATTTGCTCCTTTCTTATGTTGCGAAAATCGCGCTGGGTAAGCTTTCTGTGGTCCGCATCGATGATACTGAAGATCCGGGTTACGAGGCGGAGTTGGTAGGGCTCTTTGCCCCGTTGCTTCTGATGCAACTTGGGTACCCAGACGGCATAACGGCCTATTCGGTGGATGATAACCGGCTGGGATTGAGACAGATTCTGAATATCGGGGTTACAGTTGTCTTCGTGGTTCGTATTCTCATTCGCTGTTGGGACAGCTCGTCCCCAGTCTCACGGCTGTACATCCCCTTGTTCATTGCCGGATTCATAAAGGCGGCATTGTGGGTGTGGGCTCTCAAATCCGTGTACGACGAGAACTCAATTGTGAACGCCGAGTACTATCCCAAAGTAACCGAGGAAGTCAGGGAAAGCATTCCTCAGCTCGAACTGTTCCCCGAGGACAGGAAGTTTGACTCCGCAAAGGACATCTTGAAGGCCTACTTTCGGTTCGACTGTCTGAAGCCCCACCTCGTGAACTGGCCGTATCACCCTGTGTTCGTAAAACGCGATTGGATGTCCATCGACAGTTACCCTGCCAACCGCGCTTTCACTGTGAACGAGATTGAGCTGAACTTCATGTTCGATGCGCTCTACACTAAAGCGCCCATTCTGTACACGAAACGCGGCGTCATAGGCTGCTCTATTGGCTTCTTCTGCTTGGTGTCTGCCTTGTGTAGATTCGCCGTGATCTTCAAGAACGCCTTCTTGATCGATATGTACATCACATACACCTATGCGTTGCTGATGGCATTCACATGTCTCGAGCTTTATCAGATAACGACGTTGGCATTTTCGGATTGGGCAGTGGTGGAGATGGGTAAGAACCTTGGGATGCCGCTCTTCTCAAGGCTCCTCCCGTTTCTGGCTAATCGGTGCATGAGGAAGAAAAGATGGTCGAGGTCAATAGGGCAGCTCAATTTGTTAAAACACTGCTTCTCATTCCAAGAAAAGCGTTATGGCGTCCGTGCGGTACTTCATTGGTTTGGGAAGTGGAAGGCCGTGCGCGCAGTACTTGATTGGTTTGGTAAGCGGGAAATCTTCAGTTGGTATTGGTTACACTCCCGCCCGCCCATGCCATTGTGCCTCAGATCGTTGGTACTGCAAAAGTTGCGGAAGCTAGAGGAGAAAAGAGACTGTGGGCCATTCATCGAAAGAGGCAAGTGGACACTCGAGATTCACGGCGTCCAAGAGAAACAAGCATTGAGCGCTAGCATTGAGGCAAAATTTGCTAAAAGCATCATTGTCTGGCACATCGCAACGGAGATCCTGCAATCATTGGAAATCGAAAAATCCGATGCTTGTGAAGGAAGCAAATTCCTATCGGAGTACATGATGCACCTATTTGCTCTGCATCCTCACATGCTGTCCCTCCCCACCGCCAACATCACGCTGGAGTACGCTTGTCAGACACTGACGCTTTTCTTGAGGTACCGAGACCATAAAGACGCAATTAGCACACTATTGTCGGTGGATGGAGATGTCCCACTTTTTGTGGAACCGAGTAAGGCGATGAGTAACCATCCCGACTGGCACGTGTTGTTGGAGGTGCAGAAGCTCGTGGCCGACCTGAGGACGATGGACAACAAGTGGGAGCTTATCAGCAGCATCTGGGTGGAGATGCTGTGTCATGGAGCATACAATTGTCAAGTATATAGCCATGCCAGGCGACTGAGAAGAGGGGGTGAGCTCATCACTCAGGTGTGGCTCCTCTTGGCTCACAAGACAGACAAGTTCCCTTATGATTATCCTGACCGTTGCCTTGAGATCCCCGAAATCTCTCTCCTTGGAAAAAGGTTCTTCTAGTTGTTTCTAGAGGATTTTCGGGAAGATAGATGCCAAAACTCTATATAGTAGAGCTAAATAATGTGGCATCTTCATTGAAGGAGAGATGCTAAAACTTTGAGCCATAATTGACAGTGTCATGTGATATTTGAGTAGAAGGTCTTGAACTCAAATCTTTTCAGAATTCTCATTTGCATCTTAATTATATATTTTTCATGCTTTAGTAGTTGAGAAAAGTGTAACTTACAATGGGGTAAAACATTATAATACTTAAATATTAAACCACGTTTTTATTTACTAGTTGAAACTTTTACAACATGTGAAATTAGCCCAACAAAATCATACAATTCAAACACTCAAGATGTCACGCCCCGATCCTCGAGCGCGTACTCATCCTCTCTTGTCGATAAAATTTGCGACTTCCCAGGACGAGACCCTTTTTATTTTATTGCACATGCGGAAGCGAATAATAAATCCCCTGACAGTAACCATCTCGGGATAGAAAAGCAGGATAATAAAGTCACAAACAAACATGCTTTTATAAACATACTGAGTCATGTACAAAGTCTGTGACCAAAATGCTACAAAAGACTATCTTTCCAAAAAGAAGCGGTCCTAACTGACCTACACTTCAAATCACCTCAACACGGCTTCAGGTCCTCAGTTCTACGATCCTGAAAATTGAGCCCACTACGGGGTGAGATATAAATCTCAGTGAGTTCACGCTCTAAACCCTGATTAGGAGGGAAATATGCCAAGAAGCATCCTAACCACACAATCATACAACCATAGAAACTTACATCGTCTTAGATCCATCCCTGCAGGTCAGTACAATTTATATCACAAACGGTCATAAAGACATGAGTAGCAAACAAGCTCCAACAACTGGAACGCCACACTCAATTCTCAAACCAGCACAGGGGTCCTGATTATAAGGCCAAATCGTTATGACACGCCACATACTGTGTCACACAATTTTGTCCCATAATCCAATACATTCAACTCAATTCATCATGCATTCCTAGTTTTTGATCTTGGCATATAGCATGGCCTACTCTCTGTTCGGCGGTCTTCTGGCATTGCCAGGCATTGTCTCACCCCATTGAGCACGGCACGTCTCCATCAAATGGGATTTCCGAAAGAGCACAGGCCTAGAATCTACTGCGACCGGCTTCCCGTTGTCTAGGGGTGTCCCATATAGGGGTCACCATCCAGCTTAATAACCCGGGACGGGTTCTCTTAACCAACACAAGAATCACTCAATTATGGTCCAAGACACCGTGTATTGTACTCGAATATCTCCATTAAAATGGTGAACTTGCCTATTTTCTTCGTATTAGAAATACACGGTAAAATTCGACACTGTGTATTGACTGTGTGTGGGTACACAGTCAACTCGACCTAGAAAAAGTGATATCCTCCAATTTAAAATCACACTATTTTATATAATATATAAAAATATTTTCGGTGTTAAAATTCGACACCCAGGATTTTCTGAATAAATATTGAAATTCACAAATTTTTGGAATAAATAACCAAAAATCCAATCATCACTCAATTTGCACAATTTAACACTCAATTGCAGAAATTAACCATACCATTGCAATCAGCACGAAATTCTAATCACCAACTATCCCGGCCTAATTTTTGGAAAATATTTGATAATTAAATAATTACGGAAATTAATTAAATAAATCAATTTAAATTCTAAAAATACTAACGTAGGCCAAAAATGCCTAATTAAATACCGATAAGGCTTGGAAAATTACCAAACCAATCTAGATAAATAATACAGCTTATCTAGTTCCTAACTAAGCCGTTCTAACCACCTAACATACATGATTAACTAATTAAATCACTAATATAATCTAACTAACCACATAATCCCTAATTAAATTTAACTAAACACCCCTTAAACATCATTAGCCTACTAAGAAGAGTTTGGTGCCATAAACTCACATGTGTAATGCGAAAACCGTTTCACCGCGATGGCGGCCGAAACTTGAATTGCGGCGGCGCCAACAGGCTTGGACCGGGCCAAAAACCGATCCAACAAATCTCAGCCCACCAAGCTAAGATTTGTTCTTGAGTTGGGCTGGGCTGGCTTCGCAGGCTTGGGCTCGGAATTAGGCTTGCTGCAGGCGGGAATCCAACTGAAGATGGGCTTAAACAAGCGGGCCTCTGATTTCGTTGGGCTGTTGGGGCTTGGCTTCAATCGACGGGCTGAGCTTGTGGACTTGGGCCAAGACGCTGGATTCAATTGGACTGCATTGCTGGGCTTGCGAGCCGAGTAATTCGAAGCAGCGAAGGAGGCGATGCTGAGGACACGGATGAAGATGCTGGATGGACTTCGGGCTTCGCTGGCAGCTGGAGGAGTTTGACTTCGGCAGCTGTGAGAAAAGAAGCGGACGTGCGAGGCGGTGGAGAAGCAGACGAAGATGGATGAAGGTCGGGACGCTGGCAGCTGCTTCGGTCAACACCTGGGCTTCACTTAGAGAATTCTGCTGAAGTTTGACTGAGGAAAAACAAAAGATAGTGGAGCAAGAGCGAGCTGGCAGCGTGAGAACACTTCGGTGGAGCTACAGGGGAATTGGACGCTGGCTTTGGTGGAAATTTGGGACTGCTTCAGTCAACTAAAGCCCCATGGTTGACTTGAGGAAACAAAAGGTGGTGGGGAGCAGGCGTCGAAGGCCGAGGGAAGTGAATGAAGAAAATGAAAGAGATGCAGCGGTTCCTCGAGGCCGAGATGCGAGAGAAATTGAGAATGAAAGCAAAGCAACTGGCTTCGGTTGAAGAAAAATAAGGGAAAGCAGAACCAAAAGAGATAAGGATGAAAGAGAAATCGTGGAGGTGAGTTCGGCGATGCAAGCTTGTCCGAGAAGATTGGTCAAGAAATGGACAATTTCAACAACTATAATCCCTTCCATTAAATTCTTGTCCCCTCTAATTCTTTCTTGAATAGATTTTCCATAATTAATCCAAATTGAAGTCCCAATTTTCAGCCCCATGCCTAATTTCGAATTTCACTCAAATAATCTTAAATTTCTTCACTAATTCTCCAAATTGAGGTCCGATTTTGTTGAAGAAAAATCCCATACAATTTTCTGCAAGTCCCCAGTACCCAAAGGCTCGACTTGGAAGTCCAAATTTCCTTTGACTTAGCCCATCCGAATTTTCGTTAATTTTCCGCAACGTCCGAATCGATTTTCCGTAAAAATCTCGGAATCTCCGAAAATTCTTCGGAGGATGAGTCGACGTTCCTAAAATAAATCGTGACATGACAAAACCTTCAATTTCTGAAATCAGGTTCAAATTCACTGTTAATTTCAATCTGATGTGATTTTAGCATGACCTAACCTACCGGGTAGCTTTTAGGAATTTTTAGTGCAATTGAACTGTGATTGATTTATCTCGAGTCACAATGTACATCTTTGACACATTGACGACCCTCGGTTATCATGAGAATCTCGAGATTTCAAATACGGACACCGGGTACCAAAACGATAGAAAAATTGGTTTAGTGCCGTTCAACGAGAATTTTACAATTAGGTGGAATCACCCAGGCACTAATCACATATCTCAATCGAATCTACCTATTTCCGATCTCTGATCGATTTTTAACAGTGCCGTAATGACCCTTGTAGATCAACACGGTTGAGCATTCAATTCCTGGTCGAATTCTTATGTCCATTGCGTTAAAATCCCTTAATGGCTTCCCCAAATAGTCTAGTTATTTTGTGAGTGATCAGCTCAGAGAATAACACTATCGACGCGTCGATAAAAGACCCAATTTATTTAATCGAAAACGAAATTTGAAAATTCAGTCTGTCACACAAGATGACCTTGTCCAAACAATCAGACAAAAAAATCTGTAAGGTAGTGTTTCGATTCCCATTTAGCATTTCTCTTTCGAATGGTGTGTTCGCATTCATCTTTGTAATCAGTTTATGTTGAAAGCCACATGCTGCCAATCCTACAATCAAATTTATGTAGTAGGTAAAAGAATGTGATTTTGAAATTATTCCATGATATATTTTCCTTTTTATCCTATTTACATAAGCAGCTCATGCATGTACATTTATAATGTAAGGTAATCTATTTACTTTCCTATAATATTTGCTCACAAAATCATTGACAGGCTCATCAAACTGATTTGATGAACTCAATTACTCAACGAAGTTGATGAAATTACCCCAATGTACTTGATCACCTAATCTAGTGAGATCAAACACTAGGAAAGAATATACTTTGCCTCTTCATACTTTCATGCCGTTTTTGATTGAAACCTTTTATCCCGAATTTGTCTTATCAAGTTCACCTAATTTCAAAAGTTTCTAGTTAATCACAACATTCCGCACCAAATCCGTCAAAAGCCAAAGTAGATTTGAAAATATTTTCTTGTCCTTTAAATTGACCTGCAAATGATGATGTTTCGGTCAAATTTCTTGATTTTATCGAAAAGTCAACCTTTGACTATGCATGAAATTTGAAATTGAAACTCCTTAACCTATATGCAATGATGGAATGGTGAAAAACCCCCATATACATTGTTATGATATTTTTGTTTTGGGTTATGCTGACATAAGAATCTTTGGGTTATTGTGAGAATAATAATTTGGTTGTGAATTACAAATTCTTAAAAGAATGGACTCCACAATAATTTATAATTATTTTTTTTTGTGGTCCACAATTTTTATAGAAAATTAAAGATTGTCATACAAATATTTCTCTTTCGTTTTCAATAAAGAGTTGACTTTCTTAAATTCACCTTAAAGTCAATCAAAACTTCAAATTTTGACTTATTCATGAAATGACACCTAAATAATAATGAAATGGAGTGAACCTTACTTATATATTTGTATAGGACGAATGAATGCAGAATTTGACTGTTTTTGGTTTAAGGATCAAGTCCTATAACTATCAAAGATCTTTAATCTCAAAATAATTTTTTTAAGGATGTAGGTTTGACCTGTTGACAATACTCAGATGTCAACATCTTTTACATAGTGGTGCACAAATGTCTATAATATTCCTGCTGTTTATTTCTCGTCGGTTGTGTTTTTAGTCCACAAATCAACAAAGGGCTAATCATGTCCTTTGTATATTTTCACATCAATCAAAAGCTTTGTCGACACTGTTCGGCAAATGTCGACAAAATAGGCCTTCTTGTAATTTTTCCATATTTCTATATGTACAATTCTTAGATCTTGGGCAGGCTCGAGCCAGGCAAAAGTGATATGCAAAACCATATGAGGACTATGCTACATACAATGTAGCGTATGTTGTCCTCATTCCATAATCTAATGACAAGATGTCACGTCTTAAGTAGATATATCAGCAAGTAGTCTTCTCGGCATTTTCTTTTATCATGTTCTCTTTCTTCCCAAACTGTTGATGTGACAGTGGCTTAGGATGGTTAAAACACTTGATGAGCATTCTGCGGTGGTAGCAACTGACAACAAATCTCATGTTAATGGTGTGCCCCATTAAATACCAAGTGCATTTGAACTTAACCGGTGGGGCCTGAATTGGCATTTCTAGGCAATGTTTACCTTATTCTCAATTTTATAAAACAATCGGAAGAACTTGCTCTTAATTGCCAAGATAAAACCATAAGTTCGGGATTTACCTGGTAATTGTCATACTAGAGACTGCAATTTCAGACATTTCTTCTTGTACCATATAATTGATTGGTGATCGTAATTTCGTATAGTCAAGGTTTCGTGCTGAAATCAGCTGATTGCCTAAGCCAACTTTGCTATGGGTTTTCACACGCTTTGTAGAAGACAAATACGCAATATAGTGAAGTAAGGGAATTGTAGATGGACCAATGTGCATTATTATTGTTGTGAAGAAATGTGGGACAAATTGAATTAGATAATAGACATAAGGAAAGAAATAAATTGGACACTGAATTCATATGTTTTGGTCCGAATGTTGATACCTATGTTTACGAGAAAAGCAATACAAAATTCCACTAGAGAAACAAGCGATATAACAAAGATAACAATTACTCAAGCACTCAAATACTCTCTTGCTATTTCCCAGCCTCCAATTACCCTCGTTCAGCCCCTCACAATTTATAGTGAAATTTCACTCAAGAAATACACAAATTCCAATTACAATAGTTGACTAACTAAATCACTAATGGGTGTAATTACAAAGAAAATTTCCTTCTGCCACAAGCTCCTATGTTTTGCTTCAGGAAAGTTCTTCATTTCTCACCTTCGAGATCTCCATTTATACTAGTCCTCGTCACCATTGCACTTCTTCTCTCTTTGGCCAAAAAACCATGGCATTTAATGAAGAAAACCCACCAACATTGGCATGAATGGGCCTGCCTTCTATTTCCTTCGCATGCAGTTACGTCATTTAATGAAGAGAAAATGATTAAGTCACGGTCTTTAATTTACTATGAGAATAAATTTCTATCCTATATCACAAAAATCAAGAAACAAATAATTGTATTGCTGGGTTGGGTATCAAAGTCGTGGGGGGAAGCATGGCTGGATCCATACTGACGCTCCATGGTGCAGTTCAAGATTTATGTCGCTGCTTGGCTCTTTCTTGCCTCCGCCAGCTCCACCGAGGGCCACGAGCTTGACGATATTTCTGGGGGGAGGACAAGTCGTGGGGGAGCTCATGGTCAGCAAGCTCATTGTGGTCAGGCCAGTCATCCTTGTCACTGGGTCATTCACTAATGTCGCGTAAGAGAGATTGCCACAAGAAAAGGAGGGATAGACCCAAGTGCCGGTGGTGGCAGCGCCGCAACTAGCAGCCAGAACTCGTTTACAAATCCATCTTCAGGGATTCTATTCTTCAATTTGCCATTCGGTTACATTGCCAACAATTATAGCAGTAATGTGCAGCTCCCAGTCGACGGGTGTTGTGGAAATTCAGGTCCTTGTCCTCCATTTTGAGGAAAATGGAAAAAGAAGAAGAAGATATGGGCGATTTGAAGCTGCAGTGTGATCATCAATTAAGAAAGTTGACCACGAAAGGTAAAAGAAAAAAAAGAGAAAAAATAAAAAAAAAAAGGAAAAAAGAAAAAACCTAGTTTTGAGTAGAGAAGATTTACGTTAGATCTCGGGCCATGACATATAAAACGATCAGTGACAACTTGATTACTACAATGGCAATTTTCAACCAATTTGAGCCAAGATAAACTACATTGAAAAATCATGAAATGTTAAGGACTACATTAGCCTAATTAAATGAAAGTTCATCACTGAATTGACATACCTACAATTAATTTATGACTTTGTGGGTGATTTGTCCACCCTTTTGAAATTTATGTTATGAGTTTTATGAACTTGCTATTATGTGTGTTTAAGTGGGTTTCAATTAATAAGTTTACTTATGCCTCTATCCTCTCTCGCCTTCATTGTACTTATTATTAAAAGAAAAACTAAGATTATAGTGAGTTCAAATCGATAAGATTTCTAAGTCATTGTCGATATCTCCTCTATTAATATAAAAAAAAAAAAATACACATTACAATCCTATTAATATCTTAGTTATTTCATTTGATTTGAGAAATATAACTAGAAGATGCGCTGAACGCTTTATGGCACTTCTTATTGCAATCAGGCTTTTTTTTTTTCAGTAGTCTAAATAACAATGTTTGGACAGCTGACATTAAGCAAGGCACTACTTACACCATGGAAAAAACTAATGAGGTCGAGAGGCTTATTGAAACCATAAATGAACTATATTATCGGCAATTGGTAGAGTATTTTCCAATGGTGAATCATTGGAATCCTGTCGGGGCTCATTTAGACAAGTTCCCAAGAAGAGTAGGTATGCATATATTCTTGGGAAGATCAGAGTACGGATTCAGCATCCAAGCTTGCATTGGCAGACGAACTCAGATGTGGAAGCGAAAGTTTTAATCTCTGCCTCTGGTGATGGAATATGCGGAACTTAATTAGATCTAGAGGGCCAAACGTGTCTTGGCATAGACTGATTTGGTTTCACCCTAATCTCTCAAAGCTTAGCTTTCACTTATGGCGCCTGATTATTCATGACAGAGTGAGGAAACGGTGTACTGTGGATGACAGGTGTGTGCTATGCACTTGAGAGTGCGAGCCGAGGAGCCATTTATGTTTTGTTTATCATTTTTCTGAGGAGGTCTGGATGATGATTAAATTTGAGATAGCATAAAATAAGATAGAAAATTTCGGGATTTGTTATCAACAATATCTTCTTCGGTAAGTCATCGGATATATGATTATATGAATAATACATAATTTATTATATAACTTATAAGAAAAAAGACAATCCTATCTTACTGTGTACACAATGCACAGGATGGTCACCTATTTCGAGGTGGTCGGGGGTGACCATCGGCTATGGTACAAGTTTGACTTGTGAGTAGAGGCAACAAGTGGTGATTGCTATGAGATGCGGACACATAAGTGTCAAAACTTTCAAAATGTATACTTAAATGCTAAAATCGAAGAAAAAAGGAAAACATAAGTGCCAATGACAATAATTTTCAGCCACACAACTATCGTGACATTTTCCGGCGAGAATTTTAAATGATGTAGCATTTTTTTAAAATATTTATTCACGTGGCGCTAGCATAGCTAAATAAGCCCAAAACGACGTTGTTTTAGTCTAAATTCGATTTTTAATATAACACATTAGTTAAATTAAACTAAAAAACTAAATAAAAAAGAAAAAAAAAGGGAAATCAGTGAGGGCCTCACGGCGCTTACCGCCGTCGCCCCACCATCATTGGAAAGGGCTGGCTATGGAGGGGGCGAGGATCGGATGAGGTTGCCATGCCTTGGCCAATGGCCGACAACCTTGGTCAACTGCACGCGAGGGCCTACACACCCTCACCCACATTTGGGGTGAGGGGGTAGTGAGGGTCGTTGACCTTTGCTCAAATTGAGCCAAGGGCATCCATTAGCGGGGTTAGGCCCTCCCCTAGATCTAGGGCAATATATAGAGGTGAGCATGGTCCAGGTGGGCAGTTCTTGACCTAGAACTAGGAACCGCCCATTAAGGATCAGTGATTCAATTCTTGGGTGGATCCACGAAACTGGTCTCACCAAAGATCAACCAAAGATTTCCATTTTTTTTACCGTAAAGTCCATATCATAAACAACCTCACCAAGCATTGAGTATACATAATAATAGCCCTGTTAATTTATCGTTACAAAATATAACAAGCAAAATTAGAAACCCTATCTAATTTGTGGTAAAATCAAAAAGTAAAACAAAAATAAGTATGTGGAACCGATCTCATTATAACCCAAAATCAGAAATTACAAGCCAACGTTCTTAATAAGAACAAAAGAAAATGAAAAGAACCACTACAAGAACTAGAAACCAGAAGCAGCTAAAAGCTAGAACTTTGTATTGAAAGTGAAAGAAACTAAAAACCAAATCAAAATTCAAAAACCAAATTAATAATATATTAAATTTTATATTAAAAATTAATATATTATTATAATGCCGGTCCGGTCCAAAGGCGTAGGTGAGCGGTTTTGCCCATGGAACTGGGAACTAGCGAACCAGCACCCAACGGTTCCAATAAATTGCAATTGGGAATCAGATTGATTCCCTTAGGAACCACCCATTTCGGGCTAGTCCGATCCGATTTTAGGCGTTTTGATTGGGTCCCAATTTTTTTGCACACCCCTAGCAATAGGTGTAAGCGAGAGCTTAGAAGCCTTTGCTCCGACCCATGGCCGGCTACCCTTGGCCCAATTTGGGCGAGGGCCGGTGACCCTGACTCGTTTTGGGGAAGGCCATGACCATTCACCCTAGATCTAGGTGAGGGCATGTAGGCCTCACTTGCGATCGACCAGGGTCATTGGCCATTGGTCGGGGCCTAGCGACCTCGGCCAACCCTCACCTCACGTCGTCGGGCCTTTCTGACGATGGTGGGATAGTGATGGCGAGGATCGTGAAGGCCCTCGTTGGTTTGCCTTTTCTTTTCTTTCTTTTTTAATTTAGTCTTTTAAACTTAATTTAATTAATATTTATATTGAAAATCAAATTTGAGGGAAAAACAATATCGTTTTTTGGATAAGGATTGCTGAGTGAACATTCCGGAAAGTCATGTAGACGGTTTTATTAATAAAATAACGTCACGTTAGATTTACGGCAAGCCATGCCGAAATTAGCACTTAAGTGTCCAATTTTATTTTATTTTAAATGACACTTAAACGTACCTTTTGAAAGTTTTGTTACTTATGTGACCACCTATGCCAAGTTTTGATATTTTGAGTGTACTTCTATCTGATTGCCATCACCGCAGGACCACCCCTGCTAGATGGCCACCAAAGCACTCATAGGTTTGACTCGGAAGTGGTGGCAACATGTGATGGTCGCCATCGCCGCAAGGAAAGAACAACGGTGGTCCACGGCAGCTCTATCTGGCCAGCCTACATGTTCGAGAGAGCAAAACGGTCAAACGACCACCAATTGCCTAAAGATTTACAACCATACGTCGTGGTCACCTGAGGTAGGCGGCCACTGAGCGGCGGTCGATGGCTATGCACAAGGTGCCATGGTGGCACTGTCAAGTGGGAATAAAGACAAGGATCTTATACTCTTCTTTCAGCTATTTTTCGTTCTTTCTCTTTCTCTCTTGTACTTTTTGATTTTTTTAATCCAAGATGGAATAATTTTATCTTGCCACTATGTTGACACCTAAATTTTGGCGATCTGGTCATTTATTTATTGCATAGAAAATTAGGGGTTAATTTTATCCTTGAAAAAATATTAATAGCATAGCATATAGATGTAGGTGCATTTATTTTTAGTTTGCATGTTTCGCATTTATTTATTGGATCGGTGGTCGATGGGTTTGAATTAGTGGTTCTAAGCTTTAAATTGACAGGCCGGGCTAAGCCACGAAGCGAGCAAATTGGCCCAAGCCTTTTTTTTTCTAATTATCGAAAATTATCTCATAAAAAATAAGAAATTGAAAATTTTCACGATATGATGGGATTTTTCGGATAGGGCAAGTGGAAAAAACGAATATTGCAAATATTGTGTTTGCGAAAAATAATCTTTGTGGATATCAATTTTGAAAGATTAGAAACCCTAATTCATTGCCTATAAATAAATTAAAATGCATAGGGTTCGAGGAGGCCACACATTGAATACACGGCCACGTTAAGGGGGCTTTTTCTCTTGATTTGAAGATTAAAAAATGGTGGCCAAAAAGGAAAAATTTCCATCGTTTATTTAGGGTTTGTGGAGAAGAAGTTTTTTTGGCTTTTGTTGGAAAAAGGGAAAAGAGGGGACGTGAGAAGACAAGGGAGAGGAAAAAGGGGAAAAAGCAGAAAATTATGTTCATCTTCTTCCCCTTGGATCCACAGGCGCTTGGCTCCCAGGCCCGGCCGTTCGAGGTTTCGCCGCGCGGTCGCCGCGCGGCGCCGTCCGCGAGTCACCACCCCGCTCACGTCCGTCTGCCGTCGCCGTTCGTCCGCGACCGCACCACCACCACGTGAGCACCGCCGTAGCAGCAACCCGAGCCTATCGACGCCGTGCTACCTCGTCCCCCTGCGCTGCAGTCACCCGCTCGCGTCTGCCCTTCTTGTTCCGCCGGTCTCCGCCCGATTGGTCCGCAAACGCTCAGCCTGAGACCCGCATCTGCTCCCCCTCGCCTGCGTTGCTACCGCCCGATCTAACCGCGATTTGCGCTGCCCGAGCGACGACGTCTCGCCCGTGACGCTGCGACCCACCTCGACCGCAACCTCCGGCCCGCCGAAGCTCGCCGTGGCGGACCCGAGCGATCTGCCCACCGCCTGCATCGCGCCGGCTTTGAGCTTCTCCCGACGACCGCCGCTGCTTGCTCCCGTGACGCCCGCATCGTGCGCCTCGCCCGCTCACTCGACATCCCGCTGTTCGAGCCCTTCGGGGTTGATCCGCCCGCTCGCTATTGGTTCCTCCTTGCCGGAGCTCCCTTGCCGGACTGACGACCCGCGCCGGAGACCCACTACCTTCGATGACCGACGGCGGCGAAACCACACGAGCTGCCAAGCTGTGAAAAGGAAAGGGAAAAACAAAAGAAAAAGAAAAGAAAATCAATTAGGCAGTTTTTCTTTTTATTTACTTTATTTTTTTATGATATTTTCATTTATTTACTTTGTTTTTTAGTAGAGTTGTTCCTTGATGTATGATTGAGATTCCAACACGAAAGAGCTCCTCAAATTAAGGGATTGACAGTCCGATTTTCGCGCCCGAAATCTGACTCGCAATCCCTTGCAAAAATCGTCAATCCGATCTCACGCCCGAGATTTGATTCTCGATTTAATTTTAAAGTTGGCCAACCCGATCTCATGTGCGAGATATGGTTCGCTAATTTCTGGATATCAATCCTATATTGTCTGATTTGCTGTGGTGTTGGTTGAGTTAATTTTATTTTCGTAAAAGAAAAAATCCAAAAAAAAGTTTGAATTAGGATTAGGTTTTTTTTATTATCTTGCATACTTAGAATAGGGATTTTATTTTGAATCATGAAAAATCTAGATAGTTTAAATCTTAATCTAGATAGTTATGTTTAAATTTAGGATTTAGTCTTACCTGATCCTTAATATAAGCTGGATAGAATCTTAATCTAGATAGTTATGTTTTGCATTTTCCTTAATTTCGAATTTCATGAAAAAATAAAATTTGTCTTAGGATAAATTAGTTGCAATTTCTAGGATAGATTGCATTTTTTTTTTTTTAGAATAGAAAAATCATGTGCACGTCATATAGAATTAGGTGCATGAAATGCACGTCATTTAGCAATTGCTAGGTTGATTTAATTAGAACTTCCTCATCATTAGAGTTAGGTCACTTCGGTTAATTTAGATTGGATATTTAATTATTGCAATTATTTTACTCATGTCATATAGTTTAAGTCATATTGTCATGCCATATCATTTCATATTAGATTAGTAATATGCATTGCATGATCCTCATCGAATAAGTGAAAACAAAAAAAAAAGAAATTGCGTGTTAATTAGAAATCATATCTAGGATTGTTGATGTGAATTCTGATCTAACAACGCAGATACTTTCTTTGCTACGAGGTAAGTACTGCAATTTATTTATTGCTTTACTTGGGTGTTAAATTGGTGGTTTGCGCACTCGCATGATAACCTCACATGTTAGGAAAATAAATTAAAATCAATTCAAGCTGCTTGCCAAATATTTTTTTCAAAATAAAAGAAAAAGGTACCGAAAGGGCGTTAGAGAAATCTAGCGTAATCAAGTCCTCCTACCCATAGTCTTTGGTTCGTAGGAGTAAAATAATCCTCCCATTATTTTACTTAGGTGTCTAATCGACCTACCATAAACTGATTAGTGGCGACTCCTAGATAATGATCATTTGCATGCTAAATATTTGAACCTTAAGTTGCGAATTGGTATGGGCTTGGGAGAGCCCGAGCTAAGTTTAGGCTTAGCAATCCATTAGCCGAAGTTTAGGTGATGCACCTGAAAAATTGATCACGACAGCTTGGCTACTCCACTGGGGACTTGAGTTAATACTCTTACTGGACTTAGGCCAATTTTTGAAAAAAATGTTTTTGCTTGGCAGCGAGGATCCCAGGTACGTCCCCAACATTTAGGTGTAAAATGTTTTTGCAGATTGGGAGGTATAAGGGGAGTAGTGATTGTTAACCATTGTCTTGCAGGTTGGAGTTGAGGATGAATGTTTTAAATTCAAGTTATTGAAGTGCTGTTTGATTTAAACTGTTGTGCATGCTTTGCATTTATCACTACACTTTGCACACACAACCTGCCGCCAGACCTAGGCCGCATAGGATCATTTAGGATGGTGTTGAGATGGATACCACTCCGACCGCATGCTCGTGGTATGAGTCGCCCATCTCAATCCCGTAGTTTCTTTCATGGTGTCAAGAGTACCCACCTCGGTTCGCATGCCCACGACCTGGGTCGGCTCGTTGACCAAGCCAGAGTCATGAGGACCCGACATAGTCCACAAGCCCGTGGCTAGTCTGATAATCCTTGTGGCTCCACCTTGCTAAGCCTTATAGATTAGAAATCGAGCCTCACATTTCATGCGTGTGTCTATGTGTTTGTCATCAATTTCCGGCGAAAGTAAGTTGTCTAAATTCTTCGCAATTTACTTACTTTGTGGCAATTTTGTCGGTCCATGACAATAGGTTTCGTCGTCAATCTCATTTTATATGCGATGGGGAAAATTGACGTACAATTCATTTCCGCCCCCAAAAAGAGATCAAAATGTGGCTGGACTAGTTAGATCAAGGCGACTAGGCCTTAGGTCCAATGGTCCCTGATGTGACTGAGAAGCCAACCCAACGAGCACAAATTGAGCATCTTAAGCGGAAAGTGGAAATGATTGAAGCGGAAAATAAGAAGCTTCGCAAGGCGTTGGAATCCCGAAAGCATATAAAATGAGATGTCTTGAATTTTGATTCTTAGTTCAATGTTTAGGGACTTTGATTTCTAGCTCAATGTTTTCAATTTTTAGATTCAATGTTTAGGGACTTCAGATTTCAATTCTTAGTTCATTGTTAGGGAATTTGGTTCAAATTTCAATTAAATCTTGAATAAAATGAGGCGATTAGACCATTGTCATGGGCCATTTTCCTATCTTGTCATTGGTTCTTACATTACTTTTATTCCAATTAGGTCATAACGGATCCACCGCGATCACCTATTATTACACGATCAAAGGCTAAAATGGCTTACCAAAATGAAATGCATGATCGTATGTCCGCTGTGGAGACTCAACTCCAACAAGTGCTCGCCTCTATACAGCTTGTGACAGATCAACTCCAATTCCTCCAAGCGAATCCAATAGCTACACCCGCTCTTCCTAAAGTAATTATCCCGAAGCAAACAAACAAGGTTCAAACAATTGACGACAACATGCCCGGGTTAGAATATGACTCGGTCCTTATTGGAAAGGCCAAGCTTGACAGCTGTTCCTAAGACAGATCAGGATGAGCATGTTGCGAAGCTGGAAGAGAAAGTGAGACAGCTGCAAGGGTCACAAAGCTCACTCCCGTTCGACCTCTTGGTCTATGAGAAGGTCAAAATGCCGAGCAAGTTCAAAATGCCGGAGTTTGAAAAATATGACGGTACATCTTGCCCAAAATCTCATCTGCAGATGTATCACGTAAGCATGGCACAGCACGTCAAAAATGAGCCCCTCATGATCCAATCGTTCCATGCGAGTTTGACTGGGCCCGCACTAAACTGGTACGTGATGAAGAACGTGAACCTCCTCGACACACAACGAAGTGGGCGACGCGTTCCTCAAACAGTACAAGTTCAACATGGACATCGCACCTTCCCGAGAAGACCTGGAGCGGATGGAAAAGGAAAGGAGCGAGTCATTTAAAGAATATCTTTGTAAGATGGAGAAACCTCGCGGCTCAAATCACTCCCGAGCCTACCAACAAGGAGCTGATGAAGTTGTTCATGAAGACCCTCCCGTCGAGTTTCGTAACCGAATGGCCAGCACGTATGTGGAGAGCTTCAACCAACTTATCCCGATGGGTGAGCAAATTGAGATTGGGCTGAGAGATGGATGGTTCGACGAACCGACTCATCAAGGCAAAAGGTTCACCATGAAGAAAGACAAAGAACCAAGCACGGAAGTCAATGTTACATATGCACAATCTAGCAAGCCTCCGATTGTTCATGTCCTAAGAATCAACAAGGGGAAGGCCGACCGTCCGCTCCCGACAATTTGTTAAAAGGCAGTTCACTCCTCTTCCCGGCCCTCTCGTCCCAAGTCTTAAAGGTTCTTCAAAAGAAGGGATTGCTGTTCTATGAGCCAAAGCGACCCAATGCTGAAAAATTTTCCAACTACGATCCCTCCAAGAAATGCGAGTACCATATGGGGGAAGTAGGACATTCGACTGATGAATGCATAACTTTGAAGCATAAGGTCCAAAACTTACTGGACACCAAGGCGTTTACCTTTAGTACCGCTCAACCGAATGTCGAAAAGAATCCTTTACCTGAGCATGAGGATAGGGTAAATGCCATTGATGAAGGACCTTTGGAAGACATGGGCCCTGGCCCGCAAGAGTAACTTATTACTTTTGTACATTCCTTTGCGCTGGAATTTTTATCACTTTCTAGGAATTTTATCGCTTTTTAGGAGTTATTATCGCTATCTAGCGATTGTTTTCGATTTCTTCTTTTTCACTTTCTTTTTAGGACTTGAATTCGCATTTTCCATTCAATAAATGTAATTGATTGATGAATATCAATGAAATTACAAGTTTTATTTTGAGGGCATGATGAGGTACACCAAACCAGCCCGATGATGTTATCCAGCCGATAAACAAAAAGAAAAATCCAAAGAGAATTCTGAGGCCTAGGCTTCATCATGCTTTCCCATGTCAAAATGTTAAAAAAAATGCCTTTCCAATTGCTTTTCAAAAAAAAAAATCTTTCAAAAAAAATGATTTACCCTGTTTGACTTTTTAATCCATCTATTTTCCATTTCAAGGACAGTCATATAACATGCAAAGGTGTGAAAATGGTCTAATCCAATGCAACAAGTGTTGACAATGATGGTCCCGAAGACTCGATCGAAGATGCCATTGAGGTGCAGCGTAGCTGGGAACAACATGAAAGAGCCAAGGCTCTTACATCCAAGCAAACCGTCACTATTAATTAAGATGACACTGAAGAAGCTAAGGAGGTAAATGATCTTGTTCTAAAGGAGCTGTTGCCAATTTTTCCAGATTCTAGGGGCAATTTTGCTCCAAATTACATGAAGAAGGTACTTCCTGGAGGTGCTTTGATCCTAGCAAAATGGATGGTTGTGAGTTTTCTATTCCAGTTAATTCTGATGCCGTCAAGAAGTATTACTCATGATTGAATTTTCCATGTCATGTTTTGAATTGCAATCATTTTTATGATGAATAAATTACCTTAATGAGTTGCAAATTCAATGGTCTAAATTTGTTACAAATCTTGCATGTTTTCCCTAATGAATTGTGTGAGATAAAGGATACTTTGGAATGACGAAAGGCAAGCCGTATTCCATACACTGTTTCATACACTAATCCCTGGTGAGTTGTGTGGAAAAATTCCATGCCCGCAAGGAAAAGGGTAATCTCGCAAAGGGTACGTCAACTGAAGTGATGAGAGGCAGTTTCTTCTGCTACCCAAAACACTACATGTATACCCATTGTTTAGCCCTTTGAGCTGATACACATGAAGAGTTTTTCAAATTATCCCTGTCAAGGATCATCCCATACTGGGACAAAATTTGAGATGAATGATAGGAATTTTCTTACTCATACTTGCATCAATCTTCGAGTATTACTTTCGCAGTGTAACTTGTACGATAATTTGAAGTGCCTTAAGACGACGAAGAGCAGTTCTTTCTCTATCCACACACTTTTATCCATTGCATAGCCCACTTGAGCCTGTGAATTCGTTTTATATTAAACCCAGTTGGTGATCATCCCCCACACTTTGGGGCAAGGCAAAAGAAAAGAAAAATTCAAGTGGCATGGGCTAGAATGATAAAAAGGAAGCTGTGTGAATCCAAAGAAAATGAGTGCAAAAAATGGGGCATGAAAAAGCGGTGTGCACAGGTAAAAGCAAGGCCGATGCCCGAAAAGAGAAAAATCAAACACTTGATGTAGTGAGTCATATCCCTAACGGGTGGTACTAAAAACTCAAATGCTTTGAGATGTTGCAATCGGTGGAGTTGTGATGTGAAGAAAATCTTCAATTGTGAAGAAGAAAATTGGTGGAAATGTCAAGATGATCACCAACTTTGATCCCCTAAACACTTTTTGAGCCTGATGATCTTTTCATTTCTCAACCCATGAACCAAGCCTACGTTACGTCCCTTGCAAAGTCTCTTCAGATTAGGGCACTTGAATTAACGTAAAAGTTCATATGTTTGAGAACATCGCTCGAAGGAGTGCGAGTAAGATAATTCCTGCCTCATTTCGTATGTTTCTTGACTTGAAAACCCCAAGATGATTACGAAATATCACTCATTTTCAATAGCCTTGACTCAAAGAGTCTCATTTGCTAAGCCATTGACCAAGCCCGCATTACGGTCCTTGTTAAAGACCTCTCAGATTGGTAAGGTCGTACCACTTGCGAGATTGCTCAAACCCTTGTTTGGCATGATGATGGAGAGATAGAGTGATTGTTAAAATCCTGCATCAAATGTCAGGATTAAATAGCCCTTTCAATGAGGATGAGTGAAAAGTCCTTTCAGACTAAAAGATCTCTCACTTGACACATCCATGACACTCATGTGTTCAGATTGGAATAATCTTCTGAAATCTTCCCAATGGAAATTAGGTGATGCATGATTAATAGAAGTCATCACACATGAATCTCTCTTGAATTAATGCATGTTCATGATTGCAAATGCATATTGTTTCTCCTATGACCATGTTTTGCAGGAGACATATCCCTCAAAATCAGAGATATTACCAGGTAAGTATATCTCTATCCATACCTTAAATACTTGTCATTACACAGGTATTTCCTTCTCAAATGTACCGACACTCGACTCGACTGAGTTGTCCCCCAGAAGTTTTCTTCAGATTCAGGTGACCAAAGAGAGGTTCGAGTCCTGATCGGATAATCAATGTTGCAATGCTAGGAAACCGTAGAAAGGTACTGGTCTTAGATATGTAACACCAATTACCTTGGATCACTCTACCCTCCTTGAAGGTAAGATATTCCAGGTAAGTTTCTTTACCATTTTCCAAAAATTAGACATCTTAGTCTGGATCTGGATGTCTCCATTCTTTTCGTTGAACATTTCACTCAGGATGTGAATGTTCTTCGATTTTCTCGTTATACCTTAGTCTGGATCTAGGTATTTCGAGTTTAAAAATCTTGACATCTTAGTCTGGACCTACATGTCTTGATTATTTTCGTTAAACATTTCACTTTGGACGTGAATGTTCTTCGATCTTCCTCGTTATACCTAGTTTGGATCTAGGTATTTTGAGCTTTCAAAAATCATGACATCTCTGTCTGGACCCGGATGTCTTGATTATTTTCATTGAACATTTCACTCTGGATGTGAATGTTCTTTGATTTTCCTCGTTATACCTTAGTTTGGATCTAGGTATTTCGAGCTTTCAAAAATCATGGCATCTCTGTCTGGACCCGGATGTCTTGATTATTTTCGTTGAACATTTCACTCTGGATGTGAATGCTCTTTGATTTTCCTCGTTATACCTTAGTCTGGATCTAGGTATTTCGAATCCAAAATCATGACAGCTCTGTCTGGACTCGGATGTCTTGATTCTTTTTGTTGAACATTTCACTCTGGATGTGAATGTTCTTCGATTTTCCTCGTTATGCTTTAGTCTAGATCTAGGTATTTCGAGTCACAAAAATCTTAACATCTTAGTCGGGACCCGGATGTCTTGATTATTTTTGTTGAACATTTCACTTTGGATGTGAATGTTCTTCATTCATTCTCGTTATACCTTAGTCTGGATCTAGGTATTTCGAATTCAAATATCCTGACATCTCAGTCTGGACCCGGATGTCTTGATT
Source organism: Eucalyptus tenuipes (assembly GCA_014182365.1). Classification (NCBI taxonomy): domain Eukaryota; kingdom Viridiplantae; phylum Streptophyta; class Magnoliopsida; order Myrtales; family Myrtaceae; genus Eucalyptus; species Eucalyptus tenuipes. The sequence continues at coordinate 26,217,884 of CM024539.1, read as the reverse complement.
CTTTCGTTGAACATTTCACTTTGGATGTGAATGTTTTTGAGCTTTCTCGTTATATCTTAGTTTGGATCTAGGTATTTCGAGCTTTTTAGAAAATCTTGACATCTCAGTCTGGATCTGGATGTCTCAATTCTTTTCGCTGAACATTTCACTTTGAATGTGAATGTTCTTCTCAATCTCAATGTCTCAATCTATTGCCCGTTACACTCTTCAAGGAACCTGAGTGAGAGTTTGGTACTTGTGGAGTAATGGGAATTTATCATGTACCTCAAGATGCTCTACCACACTTGATTGGTAAGTAACTCGAAGGTACGTTCTTTCCTTTTGCATCATGCATTTGCATTAGCATTTCCATGCATCATATAAATTGCATTTTAAAATGGGATTCATTTCCGACAAAAAAAAAAAAAAGCAAAAAAAAAAAAAAAAAATCATTCAAAAATCATTTAGTGCATGTGCATGGTCAAAATTAGGTTTCAATTTGTCTTTGAATGCAACCTCTACGAGCTCACCTTCAAAGAGGGGCAGCTGTTGACACCTAAATTTTAGCGATCTGGTCATTTATTTATTGCATAGAAAATTAGGGGTTAATTTTATCCTTGAAAAAATATTAATTGCATAGCATATAGATGTAGGTGCATTTATTTTTAGTTTGCATGTTTCGCATTTATTTATTGGATCGGTGGTCGATGGGTTTGAATTAGTGGTTCTAAGTTTTAAATTGACAGGCCGGGCTAAGCCCACGAAGCGAGCAAATTGGCCCAAGCCTTTTTTTCTAATTATCGAAAATTATCTCATAAAAAATAAGAAATTGAAAATTTTCACGATATGATGGGATTTTTCGGATAGGGCAAGTGGAAAAAACGAATATTGCAAATATTGTGTTTGCGAAAAAGAATCTTTGTGGATATCAATTTTGAAAGATTAGAAACCCTAATTCATTGCCTATAAATAAATTAGAATGCATAGGGTTCGAGGAGGCCACACATTGAATACACGGCCACGTTAAGGGGGCTTTTTCTCTCGATTTGAAGATTAAAAAATGGTGGCCAAAAAGGAAAATTTTCCATCGTTTCTTTAGGGTTTGTGGAGAAGAAGTTTTTTTGGCTTTTGTTGGAAAAAGGGAAAAGAGGGGAAAAGAGGGGACGTGAGAAGACAAGGGAGAGGAAAAAGGGGAAAAAGCAGAAAGTTCTGTTCATCTTCTTCCCCTTGGATCCACAGCGCTTGGCTCCCGGCCCAGCCATTCGAGGTTTCTGCTGCGCGCCGATCGCCGCGCGGCGTCATCCCGCGAGTCACCGCCCCGCCACGTCATGTCCCGTCGCCGTTCGTCCGCGACCGCACCACCACCACGCGAGCACCGCCGTTATCGACGCCGTAGCTACCTCGTCCCCCGCCGTAGTCACCCGCTCACGTCCGCCCCTGTTCTTCCGCCGGTCTCCGCCCACGATTGGTCCGCAAACGCGCACCCGCACCTCCCCACCTGCGTTGCTACCGCCCGATCTAACCGCGATTTGCGCTGCCCGAGCGACGACGTCTCTGCGTGACGCCGCGACCCACCTCGATCGCAACCTCCGCCCGCCGACTCGCCGCGGCACCACGCCCACCGCTTGCACCGCGCCGGCTTTGAGCTTCTCCCGACGACCGCCGCTGCTGCTGCTCCCGTGACGCCCCCGCATCGCGCGCCTCTACCCCGCTCACTCGACGTCCCGCTGTTCGAGCCCTTCGAGTTGATCCGCCCTACTCGCTGCTGGTTCCTCCTCGCCGGAGCTCCCTTGCCGGACGACGACCCGCGCCGAAGACCCACTACCTTCGGTGACCGACGGCGGCGAAGCCACACGAGCTGCCAAGCTATGAAAAGAAAAGGGAAAAAAAAAGAAAAAGAAAATAAAATCAATTAGGTAGTTTTTCTTTTTATTTACTTTATTTTTTTTTATGATATTTTCATTTATTTACTTTGTTTTAGTAGAGTTGTTCCTTGATGTATGATTGAGATTCCGACACGAAAGAGCTCCTCAAATTAAGGGATTGACAGTCCGATTTTCGCGCCCGAAATCCGACTCGCAATCCCTTGCAAAAATCGTCAATCCGATCTCACGCCCGAGATTCGATTCGCGATTTAATTTTAAAGTTGGCCAACCCGATCTCATGTGCGAGATATGGTTCGCTAATTTCTGGATATCAATCCTATATTGTCTTATTTGCTGTGGTGTTGGTTGAGTTAATTTTATTTTCGTAAAAGAAAACCCAAAAAAAAGTTTGAATTAGGATTAGGTTTTTTTTATTATCTTGCATACTTAGAATAGGGATTTTATTTTGAATCATGAAAAAAAAAATCCAAAAAGAAAGTGCATTCATTTAGGATGTTAGTTTTTTTATTTGAATTGCATGTTTAATTTTAATTTCGAATTTCATAGAAGGAAAAAAGAAAAAAATTAGGATTAGGGCATTCTTTGCGCGTCATGGCATATTAGAATAAATTGCATGTTTCATTTTAAGTTTGATTCATTTTTGCATCTTAGGTTAGAGCTTGTCGGTGAAGATAATATCTTAGTTTAAATTTAGGATTTAGTCTTACCTGATCCTTAACATAAGCTGGATAGAATCTTAATCTAGATAGTTATGTTTTGCATTTTCCTTAATTTCAAATTTCATGAAAAAATAAAATTTGTCTTAGGATAAATTAGTTGCAATTTCTAGGATAGATTGCATTTTTTTTTAATAGAAAAATCATGTGCATGTCATATAGAATTAGGTGCATGAAATGCACATCATTTAGCAATTGCTAGGTTGATTTAATTAGAACTTCCTCGTCATTGGAGTTAGGTCACTTCGGTTAATTTAGATTGGATATTTAATTATTGCAATTATTTTACTCATGTCATATAGTTTAAGTCATATTGTCATGCCATATCATTTCATATTAGATTAGTAATATGCATTGCATGATCCTCATCGAATAAGTGAAAACAAAAAAAAAGAAATTGCATGTTAATTAGAAATCATATCTAGGATTGTTGATGTGAATTCTGATCTAACAACGCAGATGCTTTCTTTGCTACGAGATAAGTACTGCAATTTATTTATTGCTTTACTTGGGTGTTAAATTGGTGGTTTGCGCACTCGCATGATAACCTCACATGTTAGGAAAATAAATTAAAATCAATTCAAGCTGCTTGCCAAATATTTTTTTCAAAATAAAAGAAAAAGGTACCGAAAGGGCGTTAGAGAAATCTAGCGTAATCAAGTCCCCGTACCCATAGTCTTTGGTTCGTAGGAGTAAAATAATCCTCCCATTATTTTACTTAGGTGTCTAATCGACCTACCATAAACTGATTAGTGGCGACTCCTAGATAATGATCATTTGCATGCTAAATATTTGAACCTTAAGTTGCGAATTGGTATGGGCTTGGGAGAGCCCGAGCTAAGTTTAGGCTTAGCAATCCATTAGCCGAAGTTTAGGTGATGCACTCCGAAAAATTGGTCGCGACACACTAAGACTCCGTACATTTCGTAAAAAATGTGGTGTTTACAAAATTTGTTTTCTACTAAATCATTTTTCAGGAAAATAATAACATTTTTTAGTATTTGGCTGAACTTTGAAAATGAACTAAAAAGAAATTTCCGCCATGTGGTAAGGAAAATATTTTTCTGCATGCACTCATTTTGAATAATTTTTTATTATTTTACTTTTTAAATTGATTTTTCAATTTTTAATTTTTTCCTTTCCTTTATTTATTTATTTTCTTCTTCTTGCTTGGCCTTGGCCGGTCACCTGCTACGACAAGTGCTAGCGACTAGCCAATGGTGAGCTCTAGCCTCTCCCTAGGCCGACAAGGCTTTGCCTTGCTTGATCGAGCGACACCCAAGCTCACCCGAGGTTGCCAGAGCCTTGCCGACCTCTAGCAACCTTGGTCGAGGCACAAGCCTCGCCCAACTCGCCGGCCTCTCCTTACTTTTGAAGGTATTTTTGTCAATAGTGAAAATCATTTTCCTTAACTAGTTTATTTTCTATGAAACCAACAACAGAAAATCTGGAAAACGTTTTCTTGAAAGTTATTTTCTATAAAACGAATGGAGCCTAAGGTTATAACATATCGTCTAGCTTTTTGTGTGAATACAGCCGAGTTTATCGCGCAAAATGTGTCCGCGCACTGCGGCGAGGATTTTCCTTATTCTCTCCAGGCTCTTGTTTGGGTCATCCAAATCGGATTGGGATTTTCAAATTTCCTCGAAGTATTGCTTGAGGTAAAAAAAAGAGTAGATTGATTTGCGATGCTTCACTGAATCATGTATGGCAAGCTCGAGATGAAGCTATCCAAGGAAGGTATCCCTCCTAGTATTGGTAGAAGGAATAATGATGCAAAAGGTTCTTGAATTTTTTTTATCTGTGCCATATCGTCTCTATACTTCTTTATTTTTATTTTTTGTGCAATTATTTTCTCAAACTTTATATTTGTTTATTCAAATGAGTCCCACCATTAAGATACCCAACCAAATTATGACGTTACCATTAAGTACGATGCCTGCAATTACATGGTAGTGACATGGCACCTAAAAACGTTGAATAGATGGAGATCACCTAAAAACGTAGAATAGATGGAGATGATTGAAATGCCGTGTTAGCAATTTCCAGCCAATTTAGATTTGATGGACCACATTAGAAAATATAAAAATATTTAAGATTACATTGGCCAAATAGAAAAGTTTAGAAGTGAATTGGTATCTATGCAATAAATTTAGAATTTTTGGAAAATTTTCCTCAAATAGTCAGCTTTAGGAACTGCAAAAATAAGTTATAAGAAATCTTAGGTTGATAGATTTGCTGCTAAAGCTTCACTAAGAGGTCTATTAATATGACAAAGTAGCCTATTGTTGGAAAGATATTTGTGTACTGTAGCACTAATTCATTATTTCCTCGTATAGATCAAATCTATAATCTCATAGCTTCTTTATATGTTTTTACAGGAACTTCATTAGCACATGCCTAATCAAATCTATAATTTCAAAAGTTCTTATTATAGATTACTCTCACCTTGTGATTTCTCAGAGTCCCCGAGGAAGAGGAGCTCATCCACCAACTTGCCTTAAATTGGAGAAAGGGAGGGGAGGGGGGTAGAAAATTTTATAATCAAGCCACCTCATCATAGTTTTCTTACTTTTGCGGATTCTATAATTTTTTATAGGAGGCCTCAGAATAAATTTTCTAAACACGAGATAGATTTGTTTTACGGAAAACTAGCAGTTGAAAAGCATCTCCTCATTTTGGCATTTTGGCATTGCTTTAAAAATGAACCAACAAAAATTATTTTTCATGCAGAGAAAATATCCGTGTTTAAATTCGAAAAATGATCTATGCTTTTAAAAGGTTGGTCTTCCTTTCCCAGGATCTAACATAACCTCCACCGTTGCTAGGATCATCTCTTTCGTAAAAAGTCGAGACCTTGGGGTCAGATCGGACACTCCAGCACCTAAAACTTGAACATGAGGGGCCTCTCCCGAGATCTCAGTGAACTAACCGGCGCACCAGACATTTAAACTTGGACCCAGGCACCTAGACTTTCAATACTGAGGGCCAGAGTTGGGCACCTATGGCCACAAGTTCTTGGAGGATCTTAGAGTCCGAGGCTTGGGGTCCTGCTTTGGCACGTGGATACTAGGTACGAGGCTTGTGTTCCCCAGTCTTGCCGCCAAGGTCTCGATAATTGCGCTCCAGACCTAGGTTTATTTGTCTTGAATACCTTCTAAAGTTTGTCATAGTTTGATTTTGTTGTATTTAGTAGGATTTTTTAAATGAGATGAAAATCATTATAAAAAGATTGAAAATAATTTCCTTACGAAATATTATTCACCAACCATGTTAATTTTTTAAGGAAACAAAATGGACCTAAAGTCTCCTTGCAATTTCATCAAGACCCAAGGTTGAGTAGCCTATCATTATTTGATATCCCAAAGTAATACTCGTTCAAACTGAAGTAACAATGATTCTTTTATTTTTCTTACAAATCTTCTCCGTTGCTCTTCTGTTCTTCAGTTTCCCCAATTTTTCCAGTGTCGCTGTCGGCAACTTCTGAATAATACTTCTGGGATCCATCAGCCCTCAAGTTCAGGTGTGGTGGTGCTAGTCTTGCATTGCATTGCACCTCTTTCTTTCTTGTAACTTTAGTTCGTTTTCATTTACTTATTGTGCTTACTAACCCGTATCGTCTTTAGGGTAAAAGGTTTGTGCGCTCTCCGCGCTTTGGATATTTCGGCAAGTGATTATGGTACTTTAATTTGCTGGTCAGTATACTTAACCATATTCTATACAAGTTACAGCACATGTTTAGTTGTTTTCGATGTTCATTTCCCAACTGGTGAAAGAATTACCGAGTGAAATTAAGACCCTTCCATCACAACCGGTGAAATTTGACATTTAAAGATTGCTATGTCTGAAAAGGTATAGCAAACATACTATTGAATGCATTCTTTCCTTTGTAAATCGGATTTAAGAAATCTGCAGGAAGTGCAATGAATAGGATTTTAGATATTATTTTGGGAGTGATGAAACCTCTTCTACTTAAAACTCAGAAAATCCAACCTGCGTGCAATTGCACCTAAAGTCTACTCTAATTCTATAAAGTATTTTTGTGAACATAGTACAAGGCCAATGAGAAGTTGACATGTGGCCCTCTCATTGTGTGAAACATCTTTTATATCACGAACTTAAAAGTAATAGAACTACCAAAATTAGAAAAGAAAAAAAGTCTCGGTTCATGAAGTCGACTCAAAATTACAAAGAGTTTTCAAGACTAAACAATAGGGTGAATAAAAGAATGTGTGAAACCTATGGACGCTATAGAACAAGCATGGTTGAGTAGGTTCTGAGATGGATATTAGAACTCATAAAATGGGTTCGAGTTCCAAAATTCTGGTACAAATGAGTGTAAGGTATGTTTAAGGGTTTGGGGTCATACCATTTTGTACCCTACACCCCGTAGCTTTTGTTGGGTACCTTTGTAATATTTTCTAAGTAAATACATGTGTACTTAGTTTGCATATCTGACCATATATATATATATATATATATATATATATATTTTGCATGACTTTCTCTTTTTCCATATGAAATTTTGCCTATTAAAATATGCAAAAGCTCTAAATGATCAACGATGTCCAATCTCATTTGAAAAACAATCATCCATCTCTCTCTCTCTCTCTCTCTCTCTCTCTCTCTCTCTCTCTCTCTCTCTCGACAGTATGTGTGCGCGCGTTTTGAATTTATGTTCTCAGTAGATGGTGATAGGTTTCATCTCAACTCAAAAATTTAAATGATAGGCGGAAGTTGATTTTTTTTTTTTAATGTTATGTTTGAATGTCCAATTTGTGAATAACAATAACAATGACCTTTTTTCGATGAAACCATATGAAAAGGTACAGGATATCATAAGGTACCCAAGAACCCATGGCACTGACAAGTTCTAGAGTTTAAGGTGTTTCAAGAACCTAAAAGGTAATTGAAACTACAACCTAAGGTTCTACTGTAGGGAAAATACCTTACCTATCCCAAGACTTTCTCACCTCTACTAAATATGCCTGTAACACCTCTGCTCCACCTTTTTTTACTTTTTCCTCCTTCTCAAATCTATTTTGAAAATACTTTGAACAGATAATATATGAAAAATAGAGGTAGAAAAACTTAAAAGCCGCATGAAAAGAATTTGTGACACCACAAGTGTTATAACTTTCGTGAAGCACTTATTTTAGTGACAGAAATTTTCAATCGATCATTTCAATACTATAACTTCTAGAAAACATTCACCTTTTGATACACAATTCATCTTCCCAAATAACCTGATTGGAGCGAGTATATGTAGTTTATTATTCTGAAAAATTAACAAAGACAAGTAAGAAGGTGGACTACTAACGGCACAAATTTTCATCAAGCATCTCACGATGCGAAAAGAGTGCCGCTTTCCTAAATAGTTAAGATCTAACTAACAAAAAAAAAAAAAAAAAGACATCGGGACCTTTGGAGTGCCAAAAGTTGGCACAAAGGGCCACTTAAATGCCAAAAATTACGAAAGTGACACTTAAGCGTCAAAATCGGAGCAAAATGGATCACTTAAGTGCCAATCTAGCCAAAATCCGGCCAAAATGCTGACGTGGCGATTTTCCGATGAAGCAAATGCAAAATGGTGTCGTTTTAGTGCAAACGTGGTAAAAAAATATAAAAATTAATTAAATTAAATTTATTTAAAACATTTAAAAATTATAAATTTAATATTAAAAATTAAAAAAAAAAAAAAAAAAAAAGTGGGGGAGGCGGTGAGGGTTGTCGCCGCCTCCCCGCCGCCCGGGAAGGGCCAGCGACGGAGGGGGAGGGTTGGCCGGGGTCGCCGGGCCCCGTTGCCAAGTTTTTAATATTTTGTATTTTTTAAAATGTTTTAAATAAATTTAATTTTAAATTTAATTTAATTAATTTATATATTTTTGTTTACCACGTTAGCCCCAAAAAGACGTCGTTTTTGGATTGTTTGACCACGTTAGCATGCGAAACGACGCCGCTTTGCACTTACTTCGCCGGAAATTGCACACGTCAACATTTTGGTTGGATTTTGCCCGAAGTGGCACTTAAGTGATCAATTTCACTCCAATTTTGGCACTTACGTGTAATTTTTGTAACTTTTAGCACTTAAGTGTCCCTTTGTGCCAACTTTTGGCACTTGAAGCATACTTTTGCCAAAAAAAAAAAAGGTGTAGCAAAAAAAAAATGAAATAAAATAAAAAAAAAAAAACGGAAGAAAAATACAAGGATGCAAAGTCAACATCTCTAGGAAAGGAAAGAGAGATGAACAGGATGTTAGGCGAAGAACTTCAATCGCGTTGTAAATCTTCCTTTGATGCGATTAACTTGTAGAATATAAATGTGCACATTCATAGTTTCTGTTGTGCTAAATTTAAACAGATCGAGGGAAATAATGTATGCAGTCTGTTTTGTGCCAGTTCTCAGTAATTATTCTTCAGAAGCAAGGTAAAAATTTTCCTCACTCTGCATTTGCATCGATATCTAGGGGCCACATCTCAACGAAGCCACCATGAGTTTCATCAGTCAGATATCCTCAATAATCAACACGGTGTTGCCGCTGCTAAAAGATCTGTGGGGGGATTGGGGGATTCATTTCTTGGTCACCGCAAGCGTTGCCTGCGAGATTTTTCTCACATTATTAGGCATCCGTCGGAAATATATGACGTTGAATTTAGCCAGATTCATCATCTGGGCCTCCTATTTGCTCCTTGCTTACATTGTGAAAATTGCGCTGGGCAAGCTTACTGGGGTCCACATCGATGATCATGAAAATCTGTGTTACGACGTGGAATTGGAAGGGCTGTTTGCCCCAGTACTTCTGATGCAACTTGGGTACCCAGACGGCATAACGGCCTATGCGGTGGAAGATAACCGGCTGGGAATGAGACAGATCTTGAACATCGGGGCTACAATTGTCATCGTGGTTCGCATTCTCATTCGCTGTTGGGAGAGCTCGTCCCCAGTCTCAAGGCTGTACTTCCCCTTCTTCATTGCCGGATTGATAAAGTCAGCGCTGTGGGTCTGGGCTCTCAAATCCGTGTATGACGAGAACTCAATTGTGAACGCTGAGAACTTACCCAAACTAGCCACCGAGGAAGCCTTTGTGAACGCCGAGGACTTCCCGAAGCAGCTGCTGAGATGGAAACGAGTGTTCCGCTCAGAATGTTACCATTGGACAAGAAGTTCGACTCCGCAAAGGACATCTTGAAGGCCTACTTTCGATTCGACTGTCTGAAGCCCCACCTCGTGAACTGGCCATACCACCCTGTGTTCATATCCCGTGATTGGATGTCCATCGATAGTTACCCCGCCAACCACGCTTTCACCCTGAACGAGATCGAGCTGAACTTCATGTTCGACGTGCTCTACACTAAAGCGCCCATTCTGTATACAAAACGTGGCCTCATAGCCCGCTTCTTCAGCCTTCTTCTGCTTGGTGTCGGCCGTGTGTGGATTCGCAGTGATCTTCAGGAACGCCTTCTTGATCGATATGTACATCACCTATATCTACGCGTTACTGTTGGCAGTCACATGTCTCGAGCTTTATCAGTTCACGACGTTGGCATTTTCGGATTGGGTGGTGGTCTATATGGGTAGGAACCTTAAGATGCCGCTCTTCTTGAGGCTCCTCCCGTTTCTGGCTGATCGATGCATGAAGAAGAAAAGATGGTCAAGGTCGATTGGGCAGCTCAATTTGCTAGAACACTGCCTGTCATACAAAGAAAGGCCAAAGCCCATCCGCAAGGTACTTGATTGGTTTAGTAAAAAGGAGATCTTCAGTTGTCATTGGTTACACTCTCGCCAGCCCATGCCCGGCTGCCTTAGGGCACTGTTACTACGAAAGATGGCGGAGCTAGAGGAGAAAAGAAAATACCTGCCCTTCGAGGAAAAAGGCAAGTGGACGCTTGAGATTTACGGCATCCAGGAGAAACAAGGACTGAGCAATAGCGTCGCCGCAAAATTTACTAAGAGCATCATTATCTGGCACATCGCAACAGAAACCCTGCACTCACTGGAAATCGAAAAATCTGACTCTTTCAGAGGAAGCAAATTGCTATCCGAGTACATGATATACCTCCTCGCTCTGCATCCTCACATATTGTCCCTCCCCACCACCGACATCACACTGGAGCACGCTTGTTGCACACTGCGGCTTTTCTTAAGGTACCGAGACTATAAAGAAGCAATTAGCATGCTGTCGTCGGTAAATGAAGATGTCATCCCACTCTTCGTGGAACCAAGTAATGCGACGAGGATCACTCGTGACTGGCACATGCTGTTGGAGGTGCAGAAGCTTGTGGCCGACCTGAGGACAATAAGCAACAAGTGGGAGATCATCAGCAGCATCTGGGTGGAGATGCTGTGTTATGCAGCATATAAGTGTCCAGTGTATCACCATGCCAAGCGACTAAGAAGAGGAGGCGAGCTCATCACTCTTGTGTGGCTCCTCTTAGCTCACAAGACTGACAAATTCCCTTATGAAAATCCTGAGGCTTGCCTCAAGATCCCCGAAATCTCCCTTCTTGGAAGAAGGTTCTTCTAGGTGCATCCAGAGGATTTTCGAGAAGAGATGCCAAAACTTTTTATGACGGAGCTAAATGATGTGGCATCCTCAGGCACGGTCGGAAGAGAGATGCTACAACTTTAAGCCACAGTTGGCAGAGTCACATGATATTCAAGTAGAAGGACTTAAGTTCACATCTTTTCATACTCTTAAGTTACATTTCAAATCTTCCCATGCTTTGGTATTAGGTAAAAATCTAACCTACAAATGGAGTGGAGCATTATAATATTTAATTGTTATACCGCATCATTGCTTATTAGTTTAAACTTTTAACATGTGAAATTAATCCCACAAAATTTAAGTAAGGTTTTTTTGTTAAACTAGAGGTGAATAAGTGGGCAATCGGTCCCAGAAACAAAAAAGTCTGCAAGGTAGTGTTTCAGATGCATTTAGCATTTCTCATTCAAATGGCGTACTTGCATTCGTCTTTGTAATCAATTTATGTAAAAAAACCATATGCCCTTGATCCTGCAATAAATTTATGTCGTTTGTAAATAATGTGATTTTGAAATTATTCCATAATATCTTTTTCCTTTTTATCCTATTTAGATAAGTAGCTTATTCGTACATTTGTAATGTGTGATAATCCATATGCCTTCTTATAATATTGCTCACAAAATCGTTGACAGGCTCATCATACTCATTAGATGAGCTCAGTTAATTGATGAAGTTCTTGAAATCACCCGAACGTACTTGATCACCTAATCTATTCAGATCAAACATTAAGAAAAGAATATACTTTTCCTCCTCATACTTTCACGCCCTTTCTGATTAAGTCCTTTTACCTTTAGTTAGTCCAACCAAGTTTTCCTAATTTCACAAATTTTCTAGTTAATCAAAACATTCTGCATCCAATCCATCAAACAGATCTGAAAGTATTTTCTTGTCCTTTAAACTGGCCTGCAAATGAAAATATTGTTGTGAAAGGTCAAATTCGGGGTTTTATCGAAAAACTCAACGTTTGACTTGTGCATGAAATTTGAGATTTAAACTCCTTATTCTATATGCAATGATGGAACGGCGAAAACGCCCATATGGCGTTGTTATGATATTTTCATTTTCAATAAAGTGTTGATTTTCTTAGATTGACCTAAAAATCATTCGATAATACAAATTTTGACTTATCCATTAAATGGCGCCTAAATACTAATGAAATTGACTGAACCTAATTTATAAATCTAAATTGGACAAACGAATGCAGCATTTGACTATTTTCGGTTTAAGCATCAAGCCCTAAAGCCATCAGAGATCTCGAATCTCAAAATAATTTTTCTATAGGATGCAAGTTTAATCTGTTGGTGATATTCAAATGTCAACATCTTTTACATGGTGAGACATGATTGTCTATAGTATTTCTACTTTTAATTTTCTCGTCAGTTGTGTTTTTTGTCCAAGAATCGACAAAGGACCATTCATGTACTTCGTCTATTTTCACATTGATCGAAAGCTTTTATGTCGACACTTTTCAGCAAAAAAGAGCTTCCTTGTAATTTTTCCACATTTCTACATATGTGACTCGAGTGTGTAATCTCCTTGTATTGCTTGATCTATAGTGAAATTCGTCACTACTCTCCCCGTTGACGTAGGTTTTTAGGACCGAACCGCGTAAACCCGGTGTCCAATTTATTTCCTTCTTCTGTCTATTTTATTGTTAGATCACTCGTTTTGCGCAATAATTGTAGCTGTTGCTGACCGCGTGGTGATCTTCGAATTCGGGTCGTTGGCTATAAGGTGTAAATCAAGTCGTGGACGCTGCTAGTGGAGGTGGAACCAAGAAGTAGTGCCTAAATCCAAACCGGCCATGCCCACATCAACAAGGAAAAGCAACAGAACACAAGGAGCAAGAAAATTTGTTAATAAAATTTTAAATAAGAAATCCCAAATCCAGATATTGGTTTCAATGTTTATCCTAAGGTTGAAGATAACAGTAAAAGAAAAAAGAAAGAAGAAAAGAAAAAAATAGCCAAAATAAAAAATAAAAATAGAAAATTTTAAAAAAAAATACGGTGGTCCATGTCAAATTGTTATGTGACATCCCGATTTTACAATTCTGTTTCAATTGAATAAGTCGGGCATTTCATCTGCGCACCTATAGCTCTCTTCTGCAGGTTGGCCACTCACGAGATAACTAGTCTATCGGTGAAGCGGATTAAGGAATCTAGACGCAATAGACTTGAGAATTCGACCGTAATCGACCGCTCGGCCGTCTAATCGCCAAGGGTCATTACGGCCTGACCGATTAGAGACCCAGATGGGTCGACTCGACAAAGGCATGTGATTAAGTGTGGGTGATTCCACCGATTTCACAAATCTTGTCGATCGACACTAGATCGATTTCTCTGTCGTTTTGATGTACCGTGTCCGTATTTGAAACCTTGAGATTCCTAATGACAACCGAGTCGCCAATGTGTCGAAGATGTCTTTGTGGCTTGAAAATAATCAACCACGGGTCAAGTGCACGAGAAAATTCCTAAAAGCTACCCTAGGTTAGGAGCGCTAAGTTGCGCCCAGGATTGAAATTAATCGAGAAATTGAACTCGATTTCAGAAATTGAAGGTTACTGTTATGTCACAATTCATTTTAGGAACGTCGTTTCATCCTCAGAAGATTTTTCTACAAACCGATATTTTGGTAGAAAAGCAAAGTAAGACCGTTTTTGTTCGAGTTTGTCAGAGGGCCGTTTTTTATCGAATCTTTGGGAAGCAAGTTGGATTATTTGATGGGGAAAAGTCATAAGAAGGTTGAGGACGCATGGGTTAATTTAATTGAGCTTCAATTGAATGGAATTGATTGAGAAATTGAAAGAATTGATGTACAAATAAGTGAAGTTCGTATGCCCCATTGGACCCAACATTTGGACCTATGAAAGCTTCTAGAAGAGGTATAATTGTCCAGAAATTGTGAGCGGAGGACAGCCCACAATGGTGGGCCATGAGAGAGAATGTGAAAACCGGTTTCCCCCCCCCCCCTTCTCTTCTCCTCTCTCTTGACCGACTCTCTCTCCCCCATCTTTTTACTGCGCAAAGAACCAGCAAACGGAAGAAGACCTCAGCAGCTGCTGAGGATCTGCTGAAGTCGGAATCGTCGCCGCCGTCGCAGCAAACAACCAGAGCTGGAGTCGCTGCTGTCCGCCGTCCTGCTGCCTCGCCCATCTCCGCCGCACCCTCTCTCTTCCCCTGGTTCGAGCAAGCCCGAACAGCAGAAGCAGAGCAGCGATGTAGTCTTGTCGGAGCACCGCCCCGCCTCACGCCGCAAGCCGGCCTCTCCCGCGCATCACCCGCTCCGCCGCCTCGCCGCCGTTCGCCTCACGCTCGCCCGCCGTGAGCCGTCTGCCCTCTGTCTGAGCGAGCTGCCATCCAGCTCCTGTTGTGCCTCTGGTCGGTCTCATTCGGCCACCATAGGCCACGGTTCGGCCACCTCCGGCCACCGTGAAGCCCCGCCTAGGTCCGGTTCAGCTCCTTCGCCCATTCCCGACCCCAACCAGCCCCGGATCTGCTCATTTTCGACCCCAACCAGCAGTGCACAGAAGGTTGCAGAAATGGGTATGACAGTGGGGTTTTGGCCCGTTTTGGCCGCCTTCCCGAGCCCGGATGCTCGGCCCGCTTTGAGGAAAGTCGATCCTCGCGTCGAGCCCGTCGTTTTGTGTGAGTTTTGCTCACTAATACCTTCTTAATTTGCTAATTACACTTAAAGGTTGATTAGTGTTAGTTAAGTGTAATTAGGTGGTTAGATTAGAATGGATTAGGGATTATTAGTGAATTGCATTGCATTTAGTGAAATTGTTAGTGTAATTAGATAGAGAATTGCCTATAGTATTTATTGGATCTTCTTGGGATTTTTCCGACCTTATCGGGTGTTAATTAAGCAATTCGGGCCTAAATGGAATTTTTAGGAATTAAATATTAATTTTCGAAATTAATTATTTAAATATTTATTTTCGGAAATTCAACTAGGATGGCCAGGTGACGGGATTTTATGCGATGATCACAGGCGCAGATCCGTTTATTTAATCGAACTTTATATTGTCTTAATTAATTAATTATTTATTTATTTTCCTGGAAATTCAACCTAGGGATGGCGGTGATCGGAATTTCGTGCTGATTGTAGTGGTGCTTTCTGTTTATTTAATTGAGCACTGGTTTGTGGAAATTAAGTGAGTTAAGGAGTATGTGGGGATTTGTCCCAAATTTGATCGGTGTTGGTCTTCGGTTAGAATTTGACTGTGAAAGGTTGTGAGATGAACCTTGAAAGCCGCCAAAGTATGGTCAAAAGGTCGAGTTTTGCCACCGAATTTGGAATTGGTCGCGCCCGTGGGGCCGTAATCTGCCACCTGATAAAGGTCGCGCCTGATAAGGCCGTAATTTGCCACCCGATAAGGGTCGCGCCTGATAAGGCCGTAATCTGCCACCTGTGAAAGGTCGCGCCCATTGGGCCGTAATTTGCCACCTAAAGATAGGTCGTGTCCTTTGGGTGTAATTTGTTGCCAAGAAATTTGGTAGTCGTGCGCGTGAAGCCGTGAGTAAGATTTGAGACGGATTAAGTGAGATGACCTAGAAATAGTCCGACTGACATGTAATCGACTAGGTAGATTGATCATTGTTTTGATATGATGTTGTGAATTTGATTGATTGAATGGAAATGATCGTGAGTGGTCTTGTTGGTGTGTAATCGACTAGGTCGATGATCGTGATGTGATTACTTGGATACCTATTTGATCTGTGCTAATATGCAGGTGGAATCTGAGGCCAAGGTAAGTCCTCTGACTCATGTTGTGCATAGGCAACTCTAAGGTGTATTAGTTTACTAATCGGGTCTTTGGGGGTAGAACTTGCTGAGACATAGTCTCATCCCGGTTTGGGGATAACATTTCAGGACCCTGATGAAGAACCTGAGGAGAAAGAACTCGAAGAAGAGTATCTGGAGGAGAACTATGAGGATGATCCAGAGTAGGACCATGATGAGAATTGAGTCGCCAATCCTATCTGATGATTTTGGCTGTAGAATCTATTTGAGTAGAAACCAACCTTTTTAGCATGACTTGTATATGTAAATAAGGGTGTTGGTTTTAAGGTTAAATTTTCTAGTCCTACTTGTATATCCCATTGCTTTATTGTCTGGGGATTTTTATAACTGCTTCCGCGTGTGCATATGAAAATGAAAGGGTCGGCGATATGTAGTACTGGGATATCGCATTTTAAAATCGACCAAAGTTGAAGGATGTTCACGAGACCGAGGGTCGGGGCGTGACATGTTAGTTGTGACGCATAGGGTAGGTGGCAATGTGATCACTAAAACTATCACGTTAGCTTTTTTAGCCAATGTAAATCAGATGGACTACATTGGAAAATCAAAAAACACTTGTTGGATAAATAAGAAAGTTTAGAATTGAATTGACATTATATAATAAGTTTAAGAATTTTTGGATAATTTTCCTCAAATAGTCAACTTTAGGAACCACAAAACCAAGTTATAAGACATCTTAGGTTGATAACTTTGCTGCTAAAGCTTCACTAAGAGGTCTATCAATATGATACAATAGCCTATTGTTGCAAAGATACATGTGTACTATAATAATTATTTATTATTATATAGATGACCATCTATGTCCTGTAGTGAGAGTGACAGCCCTCTCACTACCACAAATTTGTTTAAGAGAACTTGTTTGGAAGGAAATATGTTGTGTCTTCAACGTTGTAGAAATTCTGTTTAAAAGGCCGTTATTCTAGCATCATCCTTCATTATTTCCTTTTATAGATCAATCTATGATCTCATAATTTCTTCATATGTTTTTACAAGAATTTCAAGCGCATATTCTTGATCAAATCTATAATTTCTTATGTTCTTATTATAGATTACCTTAAAGTCCCACATCGCTTAGGGGGTCACTGGGCTAGTTTATAAGGCTTGGGTCTAACCTCCGTGTGACGTGTTTTAAAACCGTGGAGGCTCGGTGTCCAAAGCGAGCAAATATTACATAGTGGGGGCCCGGTGTTCTGAAATGGTATCGGAAGCGGACTCGACCGCGTGTGAGGCCACAGCGAGGAGCAAGTGTGACAGCCCAAGGAAGGGGAAGGGGTCATCTCTTGTCCCACATTGCTTAGGGGAGTCCTGCAGGAGTAGTTTATAAGACTTGGGTCCCTCTAACCTATGTGACGCATTTCACGTACGCTTCCGCCGCGCTAAAAACAAACCCGTGAAGGTCGCGGACAATATCCCTTTGGGGAAAGGACTCAGTGTCCAAAGCGGACAATATTATACAGTGGGGCCTGGGTCATTACATTTATTATAGATTACCTTAAATGAGATTGGGGAGGGGAAGAAAATGAGGGGTAAGTGTAGAAATTTTTTATAAACTTAAATTATCATGTGAGAGTGAATTGGTGGGAAATTTTAAATTTTCTTCTGCCACGTCATTTTTCTTCTCCTCTCCATCTTCAAAACAAAGCAATGTCATCCTATCAAAAAGTAAAACATAACAAAAAAAAAAAAAAAAATTTCAAACGGTGGATGGAGCTCTTCCGTCAAAAAGGCTACAAAGAGGCATTGAAGGGAACGGGAGGAAATATTCTTCGCCTTAAGTACCTAATTAAATGTTATTTTAGTAAAACCTTTAGTACACTTAGCGTTATTCGTTACTTCATCTTAGTATACCAAATTACGCAAAACATTTGGTTTTATCTACTTGGATTTAAAATTTGTATAATCATTCCACTTCATCATAGTTTTCTAAAGTTAGTGAATTCTATAAGTTCTTATGGAGGCCTCAGAGTAAATTTTTTAAATACGAATGACAGATTTGTTTTGTGGAAAACTAGTAGTTGGAAAGTATCTCCTCCTTTTTTTTCTATCATTTTGGCATTGGCTTAAAAATGAATCAATAGAAATTATTTTCATGAAGAACGAGAATCTGTATTTAAATTTGAAAAATGATTTATGCTTTTAAAACTTGATATTCATTTTCAAGGAACAAACTCGACCTCCACCATTTATAGGATCATCACTTTTGTAAAAAATTCGAGACCGTGGGGGACAGATCGGATGCGCGTAGCCTCACCTGAGATCCCAGTGCGCTAATCGGCGCCCAGAAGCGTGGACTTTGGACCCAAGAACCTAGACTTTGGACACCAGGGGCGAGACTTAAGCATCTAGGGCCAAGCTAGGATCTTGAGTCCGGGGCTTGGGTTCTAGGTCTGGGCACCGGGATAATAGGTACAAAGCTTGAGTTCCCCAGGCTTATCGCCATGGTCTCGACATTGCGCACCAGACCTTTTATTTGTCATAAAACAATTTCTATATTTGCAACACCAAACTTCCGATAATAATTTTTAGCTCATTTGAAAAATCCTACTGATTGAAAGAAATCAAACTATTTTTCTTGAAAATAATTTCCTTATGAAATATTTTGTAACAGTCATGTTGATTTTATTTTTTTTTTTTTTGGGGGAAACAAAGCGGACCTAAATTCTCCGTGCAATTTCATCAAGCCCCGAGGTTACTGTTAGAGTAGCCTATCATTTGCCTAATCCGAGAGCAAAAAATGCAGGAATGAACGAAAAACACATGTGACCTTAAAGATAGATGGCGAAGCTTCAGACATGGTTATGTACTCAACAAGCCAACCAAACAAAAGAGAAAAAGAGCCTTAGACGAAAGTTGCAAGCAAATAATCAAATGCCCATCGTCGCGTTTTATTCCATTCTCTTTTTGTCCTTATCATTCCCATACCTTTCTTTTTCCTACTTAATAATTGGAGGTTCCACAGAAATCGTTGCTGTCAAGTGTTGAGACACAAGTGCTTCTGCTGGCGACGAAAGCAAAGACATATTTCCTGTACTCGTTTCCTTAACAATGTTTCTTTGGACAAATCTCTCTGTTGTTTTCCTGTGCTTCAGTTTCTACAATTTTTCCAATGTAGGCGTCTCCGTCTTCTGAATAATACTTCTGGGATTCATTCAGCCCTCACGTTCAGGTGTGGTGGCGCTAGTCTTGCATTGCATTGCACCTCTTGCTTTCCTTTCGTTAGCTTGCATTTACTTATAGGGCTTACTAACCCATATCATTTTTAGAGTAAAAGGTTTGTACGCTCTCCGCACTTTGGATTTTTCAGCAAGTAATTATCGTAATTTAATTTAGTGGTTAGTACACTTAACCATGCTCTGTACAAGTTACAGCACATGTTTAGTTGTCTTCCATGTTCATTTTCCAACTGGCGAAGGAACTACATGAAGAAACTATGATTCTTCTTCCTTTCTTCACAACCTGTCAATTTTGACCTTTATAGCTTCCTATGTCTGGAAAAGTTTACCAAACATGCTATTGAAAGCAATCTTTCTCTATGTGAATGACTTTTAAGAAATCTGCAAGAAGTGCAATGTGATAAGATTACAAGTATTATTTTGGGAGTTATGAAACCTCCTCTACTTAAATCTTCGAAAATCCAACCCGAGAGTAATTGCCGCTAAAGTCATCTATTCTAACACTCTCAAGTAATTTTGTGAACATAGTATGAGGCCACTGAGAAGCTGACATGTGGCCCTCTCATTGTGTGGAACATCTTTTCAATCATTTCATGGAGCTTAAAAGTAACAGAACTCCAAAAATTAGAAAAGTAAAAGAGCCTTGATTCATGGAGTGGACCCAAAATTATAAATAATTTCTTTCAAGACTAGATAATAGGTTGTATAGAGAATCCGTAAAATCTATGGACCCTATAGAACAACTTGGTCAAGGTAGGCTCTAAGACTCGCATTAGAACTAATATAGTGGGTTCTAGTTCCAACATTTTGGAAGAAATGACGGTAAGGTAGTTTTAAGGGTTTGGGTTCACACCATCCTATACCTACACTAGGGAAAGTACAAAAAAAGTCATAAACCTATTAGATTGATAACAATTTAGTCCTAACTTTTCAATTGGATCAATTTAGTCCTAAATCTTTTTTTATTGTTATCAATTCAGTCCATTCGACCAACTTTGGTCAACCGGTGTTGATGTGGGTACCAGTTGGTGGCCAATTTTTAAATAATTTACATTTTTTGAATTTTTATTAATTTTTTTCTTTTCTTTTTCTTTTTTTTCTTTTCCTTTTCTTTTTCATTTTCTTTTCTCTCTTCTTCCTCCATGGATTGTCCTCACAAAGCCCTCGCTGGCTGCCAGGGAGGGTCGCGGCCCTCACCCAAGGCCACGGGTGAGGCAACATCATGAGGATAGTCCAAGAGGAAGAACAAAGAAAAGAAAAAGAAAATAAAAAATTCGAATAAAATAAAAAATAAAAAAAAATATTTAAAAATTGCCACATTAGTGTCCGACCATCGGTCAATGTCCCACCACCTGGAGTTCACGTTATTGTCACTCTATTAAAATTGACTGAATGGACTGAATCAGTACAAATGTGAAAAGATTTAGGACTAAATTGGTGTAATTGAAATGTTTATGACTAAATTGATACAAGTACGATAAGTTTAAGCCTTTTTGGTACTTTTTCCCCTACATCCAGTAGCTTTTATAGGGTACCTTTGTAATATATGTTGAGTAAATAAATGTGTACTTATTTTGCATGTCTTAAAAAAAAAAAAGTTGCATGACTTTTTCTTTTTCCTTATGAAATTTTGCTCATTTAAATGTGCAAAAGCTCTAAATGATCAACAATGTCTAACTCATTTGAAAAACAATCATCCATCCATCTCCATCCATCTCTCTCTCTCTCTCTCTCTCTCTCTCTCTCTCTCATTGTGAGAGTGCGCACGTGCATGTTTTGAGTTTATGTTCTTAGTAGATGGTGTTAGGTTTCATCTTAACTCAGGATTTAAATGATAGGTGGAAATTTTTTATTATTATTATTATTTATGCTATTGACCTTTTAGTGATATGTTAACATTAGATAAGAACATGGATTTAACATGTAACACATTTATATGTTATATCTGAATGTCCAATGTGTAAATAACAATGACAATGACAATTTTTTTTTTCAATGAAACAATATGGAAAAGCACAAGATAGTACAAGGTGCCTAGAACCCATGGCACAACAAGTTCCAAATAATAAGGTGTTCTAAAAACCTGGAACTGTTACCTAATTTTCCATGGTAGGGAAATACCTTACCCATCCTAAAACCTTCTCACCTCTACTAAATACTCCACTAGCACCTCTCCTGCACCTTTTTTCCTTTTTTTTTTTCCTTAAATCTATTTAGAAAATACTTTAAATAGCTAATATATGAAAAATAGAGGCAGAAGACCTTAAAAGCCGCAATCAAACAAAATTTGTGGAGAATCCACTTTTAAAGAATCTTGAAAAATGAGTGCTGCTCTAACATTCATATGATGCTTACTTTAGTGGCACAAATTTTCAATTGATCATTTCACTTCTATAACTTTTAGAAATTATTCACGTTACCCAATTGGAGCAAGTATATGTAGTTTATTATTCTGAAAAATTAAGGGAGACTCATAAGGTGGATGGCTCAAAGCTTCTTCACATCTTACGATAAAGAAGGATAATTAAGATCTAGCTGAACACATCCAAAAAAAGGTGGATGGCTAACGGCACAAATTTGTCCCTAAAGCTTCTTCACATCTTGCGATGCAAGAAGTGGGCCACTTTGCTAGATAATTAAGATCCAGCTGAACACATCAAAAAAAAAAAAATGAATGAAAGAAAATAACAAAAAGAATGTGTAACAAAAGCAAATGGAAAAAAAAAATACAAGGATCGCAAAAGGATATACAGCCAAAAACTCTAGGAATAGAAAGAGAGATGAACATGGAGAGATTAACTTGAAGGATAAACAATTTGCACATTCATAGTTTCAGTTGTGCGAAACTCTTAACAGATCGAGAGAATTGATGTACTCAATAATGGATGCAATCATGCAGTTTTTTGCAAGCTCCTAGTAATTATTCTTCAGAAGAAACGTAAAAATTTTCCTCATTCTGCATTTGCATTGATGTCTAGTGAGCACTCCTGGACGAAGCCACCATGAGTTTGATCAGTTCGATTTCCTCAATAATCAACACGGTGTTGCCGCTGCTAAAATATATGTGGGCGAACTGGGGGATTCATTTCTTGGTCACTGCAAGCCTTGGCTGCGAGATTTTTCTCACAATATTAGGCATTCGTCGGAAATATATGACGTCAAATTTTGCTAGATCCATGGTCTGGGCTTCCTATTTGCTCCTTTCTTATGTTGCGAAAATTGCTGGGTAAGCTTTCTGTGGTCCGCATCGTTGATACTGGAGATCCGGGTTACGAGGCGGAGTTGGAAGGGCTGTTTGCCCCGTTGCTTCTGATGCAACTTGGGTACCCAGACGGCATAACGGCCTATTCGGTGGATGATAACCGGCTGGGATTGAGACAGATTCTGAACATTGGGGTTACAGTTGTCTTCGTGGTTCGTATTCTCATTCGCTGTTGGGACAGCTCGTCCCCAGTCTCACGGCTGTACATCCCCTTGTTCATTGCCGGATTCATAAAGGCGGCATTGTGGGTGTGGGCTCTCAAATCCGTGTACGACGAGAACTCAATTGTGAACGCCGAGTACTATCCCAGAGTAACCAAGGAAGTAAGGGAAGGCAGTCCTCAGCTCGAACTGTTCCCCGAGGACGAGAAGTTTGATTCCGCAAAGGACATCCTGAAGGCCTACTTTCGGTTCAACTGTCTGAAGCCCCACCTCGTGAACTGGCCGTACCACCCTGTGTTCGTATCCCGCGATTGGATGTCCATCGACAGTTACCCTGCCAACCGCGCTTTCACCGTGAATGAGATTGAGCTGAACTTCATGTTGGATGCGCTCTACACTAAAGCGCCCATTCTGTACACGAAACGTGGCGTCATAGGCTGCTTTATTGGCTTCTTCTGCTTGGTGTCTGCCTTGTGTAGATTCGCCGTGATCTTCAAGAACGCCTTCTTCATCGATATGTACATCACCTACACCTATGCGTTGCTGATGGCATTCACATGTCTCGAGCTTTATCAGATAACGACGTTGGCATTTTCGGATTGGGCAGTGGTGGAGATGGGTAAGAACCTTGGGATGCCTCTCTTTCAAGGCTCCTCCCGTTTCTGGCTAATCGGTGCATGAGGAAGAAAAGATGGTCGAGGTCAATAGGGCAGCTCAATTTGTTAAAACACTGCTTCTCATTTCAAGAAAAGCGAAATGCCGTCCGTGCGGTACTTCATTGGTTTGGTAAGTGGAAGGCCGTGCGCGCAGTACTTGATTGGTTTGGTAAGCGGGAGATCTTCAGTTGGTACTGGTTACACTCCCGCCAGCCCATGCCATTGTTCCTCAGATCGTTGGTACTGCAAAAGTTGCGGAAGCTAGAGGAGAAAGAGACTGCGGGCCATTCATCGAAAGAGGCAAGTGGACACTCGAGATTCACGGCGTCCAAGAGAAACAAACATTGAGCGCTAGCATTGAGGCAAAATTTGCTAAAAGCATCATTGTCTGGCACATTGCAACGGAGATCCTGCAACCATTGGAAATCGAAAAATCCGATGCTTATGAAGGAAGCAAATTCTTATCGGAGCACATGATGTACCTATTTGCTCTGCATCCTCACATGCTGTCCCTCCCCACCGCCAACATCACGCTGGAGTACGCTAGTCAAACACTAACGCATTTCTTGAGTTATCGAGACCATAAAGAAGCAATTAGCACACTATCGTCGGTGGATGGAGATGTCCCCTTTCTGTGGAACCGAGTAAGGCGATGAGTAACCATCCTGACTGGCACGTGTTGTTGGAGGTGCGGAAGCTCGTGGCCGACCTGAGGACGATGGACAACAAGTGGGAGCTCATCAGCAGCATCTGGGTGGAGATGCTGTGTCATGCAGCATACAACTGTCAAGTGTATCACCATGCCGAGCGACTGAGAAGAGGGGGTGAGCTCATCACTCAGGTGTGGCTCCTCTTGGCTCACAAGACAGACAAGTTCCCTTATGATTATCCTGAACATTGCCTTGAGAATCCCGAAATCTCTCTCCTTGGAAAGAGGTTCTTCTAGTTGTTTCTAGAGGATTTTCGGGAAGATAGATGCCAAAACTTTATATAGTAGAGCTAAATGATACGGCATCTTGGTTGAAAGAGAGATGCTAAAACTTTGAGCCAATGGTGTCATGTGATATTTGAGTAGGAGGTCTCGAACTCAAATCTTTTCAGAATCTCTCATTTGTATCCTGATTATATATTTTTCATGCTTTAGTTTTGAGAAAAGTGTAACTTACAAATGGGGTCAAACATTATAATACTTAAATATTAAACCACGTTTTTATTTACTAATTGAAACTTTTACAACTTGTGAAATTAGCCCAACAAAATCATACAATTCAAACGCTCAAGATGACCTTGTTCGAACAATCAGACGGAAAAATCTGTAAGGTAGTGTTTCGGTTCCCATTTAGCATTTCTCTTTTGAATGGTGTGGTCGCATTCATCTTTGTAATCAGTTTATGTTGAAAGCCATATGTTGCCGATCCTACAATCAAATTTATGTAGTAGGTAAAAGAATTTGAATTTGAAATTATTACACCATATCTTTTCCTTTTTATCCTATTTACATAAGCAGCTTATGCATGTACATTTGTAGTGTAAGGTAATCTATTTACTTTTCTATAGTATTTGCTCACAAAATCGTTGACAGGCTCATCAAACTGATTAGATGAACTCAATTACTCAATGAAGTTGATGAAATTACCCCAATGTACTTGATCACGTAATCTAGTGAGATCAAACACTAGGAAAGAATATACTTTGCCTCTTCATACTTTCATGTCTTTTTTGATTGAGTCCTTTTACCCCGAATTTGTCTTATTAAGTTCACCTAATTTCAAAATTTTCTAGTTAATCAAAACATTCCGCACCAAATCCGTCAAAAGCCAAATGATGATGTTTCTATCAAAGGTCAAATTTCTCGATTTTATCAAAAAGTCAACCTTTGACTATGCATGAAATTTGAGATTGAAACTCCTTTATATGCAATGACGGAATGGTGAAAACCCCCTTATACATTGTTATGATATTTTTGTTTTGGGTTATGCTGGCATAAGAATCTTTGGGTTATTGTGAGAATAATAATTTGGTTGTAAATTATAAATTCTTAAAAGAATGGATTCCACAATAATTTATAATTATTTATTATTTAATTTTTTGTGGTCCACAATTTTCATAGAAGATTAAAGATAGTCATACAAATATTTCTCTTTCTTTTTCAATAAACAGTTGACTTTCTTAAATTGACCTTAAAGTCAATCGAAAATTCAAATTTTGACTTATTCATGAAATGACACCTAAATAATATGAAATGGAGTGAACCTAACTTATATATTTGTATAGGACGAATGAATGCAGAATTTGACTGTTTTTGGTTTAAGGATAAAGTCCTATAACTATCAAAGATCTTTAATCTCAAAATAATTTTTTAAGGGATGTAGGTTTGACCTGTTGACAACACTCAGATGTCAACATCATTTACATAGTGGTGTACAATTGTCTATAATATTCCTACTGTTTATTTCTCGTCAGTTGTATTTTTGGGCCACAAATCAACAAAGGGCCATTCATGTCCTTTGTATATTTTCACATCGATCGAAAGCTATGTCGACACTGTTCAGCAAAATAGGCCTTCTTGTAATTTTTCCGTGTATCTATATGTACAATTCTTAGATCTTAGGCAGGCTCGAGCCAGGCAAAAGTGATATGCAAAACCATATGAGGACTATGCTACGTACAATGTAGCGTCTGTTGTCCTCATTCCATAATCTAATGATAAGATGTCACGTCTTAAGTAGATACATCAGCAAGTAGTCTTCTCGTCATTTTCTTTTATCATATTCTCTTTCTTCCCAAACTGTTAATGTGACAGTGGCTTAGGATCTTTAAAGCACTTGATGAGCATTCTGCGGTGGTAGCAACTGACGACAAATCTCATGTTAATGGTGTGCCCCATTGAATACCAAGTGCATTTGAACTTAACCGGTGAGGCCTGAATTGGCATTTCTAGGCAATGTTTACCTTATTCTCGATTTTATAAAACAATCGGAAGAACTTGCTCTTAATTGCCAAGATAAAACCATAAGTTCAGGATTTACCTGGTAATTGTCATACTAGAGACTGTAATTTCTGACATTTCTTCTTGTCATATAATTGATTGGTGATCATAATTTAGTATAGTCAAGGTTCGTGCTGGAATCAGCTGATCGCCTAAGCCAACTTTGCTATGGGTTTTCACACGCTTTGTAGAAGACAAATACGCAATATAGTGAAGTAAGGGAATTGTAGATTGACCCCCATGTGCATGATTATTGTTGTTAAGAAATGTGGGACAAATTGAATTGGATAATAGACATAAGGAAAGAAATAAATTGGACATTGAATTTACATGTTTTGGTCCGAATGTTTTTTTTTTTTTTTTTTTTTGGTAAGGTAAGTAATATATTGACTTTAAACCACAAACTATACAACAAAAGGGATCCAGCACCAAGAACTTTCACTCATACTAACCAACATGTCAGAATGAGTGGAAGGGTGTCGAGAAAAAGGAACCAAAAACAGGCAAACAACGGCCACTAATAAGCTGCCCATCAAAGACAGCAGCCAAAAAACGGCACACCCAGGAAAGGAAAGGGGTTAGTGAGGCCAGACAGCAAAACAGAGGCAGCCTTTGCAACAGCACCAGCAACAACACAGCGGCAACCTCCAAGGACCGGATTTAGTCCCAGAGTCGAAGAAGTGTCCAGATCGCAACAGTATCCAAGGCCTTCAAGGAGAAAGCAGCTGGACGCCAAGTACTCCAATTCACAGCTAAAGAAAAACCTCAAAGAGCTCTAGGGAGACGTGACACCTCTGCCACAACTCAGGCTAAGAAGATAGAATGACTAATATTCCAAATTGTTGCATCCTCCTATTGATGGGGGTATCCGTGACATGTTTGGAAGTCAAAGCTTTGTCCCTAATGATCTTTTCCAATTGCTTCTTCAGAGATGGCAAAGAGGGTCTACAATCACGAAAAAGGATGTTATTCCTTTCCTTCCAAATAATGCTGCATAAGGCTCCAAAAGTGAACTGAGCTAGAGATTTGTGGAAGGAATCTCCTGATAGGTAATTGATAGCCCAAAGAAGGTTTTCCGATCATGAATTGTTACGCCAGGGTAGGTTGGATCTTGTAGCCCAGAATATAGCAAAAGCTCCCGTGGTGCGACACCCAAAGAAGAGGTGATCAATAGAGTCAAGCCGACATCTACAAAAGGCACACCTAGCATCTAAAATCCTGCCATAGGAAAGAAGCAAAATCTAGGTAGGCGGTCTATTTCTAGTAATTAGCCACAGATGGAATTGGTAGAGGGGAATCATCGCGCGATTCCAAATGAAGGATGCCCAATGCACAGGATGGCCTCCAGGCCGAATACTGTCCCAAGCATATGCGGCTGTAAAAAGACTCGAAGGGTGTCCGAGCCACCTGAAGCAGTCAGCGTCTTGGCTTAACACGGGAAGAGGCTCAGGCCAAGAGGCTAGCGTGTCATAGACATTGGACGCCGTGATGAAGTGAGAAAAGAAATCAACAATAGTGGCTTGCCTAGGAATACCCGAGCGATAGATATCTCGGTCAGAGAAGAAGAAACTTGGAGGGCCTCTAAGGTGCCAATTATCAAACCAGAATGAGACAGGGCACCCATCCCCCACTCGCCATCTGAATAAATGACGAAAGTCCTACCGAAGGTCCAGAATCTTCTTCCAGGACCAAGAACAAATAGTCGGTTTACTCACCATCCAAAAATTATTTTTCTTTAGGAAATTCGAGTGGATCCATATACACCACAGCAACTAATTATTTGTGAATAAGTACCATATATGTTTGAGCATCATTGCTTTATTACACTCACATAGTCTATGGATACCAAGGCCACCTTCCTCTTTTGGAAGGCAAACATCGATATAGGCCACTTTCGCACCTCCTGATCCAAGCTCCAAACCCTTCCAAAGGAATTGCCTAGGGACCTGCTCTATAGATTCAAGAACAATTTTGGTCCGAATGTTGGTATCTACGTTGATGAGAAAAGTAATACAAAACTCCACTAGAGAAACAAACGATATAACAAAGATAACAATTACTCAAGCACTCAAATACTCTCTTGCTATTTCCCAGCCTCTAATTACCCTCAATAACTCACTTAGTGTTTAACCCCTCACAATTTATAGTGAAATTTCACTCAAGAAATACACAAATTCCAATTACAATAGTTAACTAACTAAATCACTAATGGGTGTAATTACAAAGAAAATTTCCTTCTGCCACGAGTTTCTATGTTTTGCTTTAGGATAGTTCTTCATTTCTCACCTTTGAGATCTCCATTTATACTAGTCCTCATCACCATTGCACTTCTTCTCTCTTTTGCCAAAAGGCCATGGCATTTAATGAAAAAAACCCACCAACATTGGCATGGCCTGCCTTCTATTTCCTTCACATGCAGTTACATCATTTTATGAAGAAGAAATGATTAAGTGATAGTCTTTAATTTACTATGAGAATAAAATTATATCCTAGATCACAAAAATCAAGTAACAAATAATTATAAATTATTGCAAGGTTCACTCATTCAAGAATTTCTAGTTTACAATAAGCTATTATTCTTGCAGTAACCCAAAGCTCTCTCATGTGAAGGAACGTCATGATGCTCTTTCTTTATCTTCTGAGAAGCAAGCACATTCTCTCTCTCTCTTTCCTTCTATGGGGCCACAGAAGTCATAGGAGTCTAAAGACACAGAGAACATCTCTCTGTCCATTTCTTATGAAGTGATCGTCTTGTATTCCTGGACGATGAATTGACAAGACCAAAGCTATGAAAACTGAAATGCACAAAAAATTGTCAAAATTCCAAAGTGAGCGTACCCCCATTCCGTTGATGCCCCACCAAGGACATCTACATAACTCCGTTTCCATATCTCCATAATCGAGCCACATAAGAAACCAAACCTCTCCTGCTACTTTCAACCATCCTCCGTAACGAAGAAGACCTACCCACATTTTTTTTTTACTAAGTCCTCTCTCCTCGGATCCACCTAGCAATCCCGTTTCCGAGTTGTCCCTGAAACTGATCAATCCGGTCCAATTCCACGTTCCACGATAGAAATTGATAACCCGTAGCTACCATGGCACCGTTGTAAATAGCTGCCAACCACCACTCTGTGGTTGCTTACCTTAGGCAACCCCAGGCAGCGGTTGCAAATGTTAGGAAATTGGTGGCCATATGACGATTTTCCTCTCTCGATCGTGCAAGTTGGTCACATCTAGCCACCGTGGACCACCTGTATTCTCACCTTACTTTGGCAACCACCTCGTAGGGGTTGCTCTGTGGTGATGGCGAGCACTACCTTTTGCCACCGCTCACGGGTCAAACTTATTCCATATAGTAGTGGTTAGCCACAACCATCTCGAAATAGGGAACCATCCTACAGTGTCGATTGCCATGTTCAAGCGACCACCATGAGGAGTGGTTATTTTGTATGCACAGTAGAATGGGGTTTTCTTTTTCATTGTAAGTTAAATATTTAAGTATGCTTATTCATATAATCTTAGTTTGGGTTATATTTAACGACTTACCAAACAAGATATTGGAAATATCTAATTCCCTCACATTTCCTTTCTTATTCTATCATCTCTCAATCTAATCCTTGTCCACACTTCCTTGAAGAAGTAACAATCAAAACATAAATGGCTCCTGGGCTCACACTCTCGATTGCATAGCGCACACTTGTTATCCACAATACACCATTTCCATATTCTATCATGAATAATCAAGCGCCATAAAATAAAGCCAAACTTTGAGAGATTAGTGTGAAACCACATCGGTTTATGCCAAGACAAGTTTGGCCCTTTAGACCTAATTTAGTTTTGCATATTCCATCACCAGAGCCGGAGGTTAAAACGTTGTCTTCCACATCTGAGTTTGTCTACCAATGCAAGTGGGATGCTGAACACATACTCTGATCTTTCCAAGAGGATTCATATACTCTTCTTGGAAACTAGTCTAAATGAGCCCAAGAGGGTTCCAATGATTCGCCATTGGACTATACTCTATCCATAGCCCATAATAAATTTCGCGTATGGTTTTAATAAGCCTCTCAACTTCATTATTTTTTCTCCTAAGTATAAGTAGTGTCTTGCTTAATGTCAACAGCCCAAACGCTATGGTTCTTCAAAAGATAGCATTTTGACTGGATCACCGAAAGAGAGATTGCAATATGAGGTGCCATAAAGAGTTTAGTGCATCTTAATCAAATATTTAACTAATATATTGATAGGATTGTACTATGCGTAATTTTTATATTAATAGAGGAGATATCAACAACAACTTAGAAATCTTGTCAATTTGAATACATTATAATCTCAGGTTTTTTCTTTTCCATATGTAAAGTGAAAATGAGAGAGGACAGAGGCCTAAGTAAACTTATTAGTTGAAACCCACTTAAACACACAAAAGAGCCCAAAAATTTATAAAACCCATAACACCAATAACAAAGGGGAATGCAAATTACCCAAAAGTCTTAAACCTACGGATGTCAATTCAATCTTAAATCAACGAAGTCCTAATCTATTCGGCCTAAATTAGTTTGAAATTGCTAACCTAACAGTCCAGTCATCATTAACCGTTTCAAATGCCACGGGCAGAATCTGTCATGAATCTTCTCTACTCAAAACTAGTTTTCTGAATATTTTGATTTTTCACTCTCTTTTTCTAGGTTTTTTCTTCCTTTTTGTTTTCTTTTACCGTTCATCGTGAACTTTCCTAATTGATGATCACATTGCATCTTCGAATCACCCACATCTTTTTTTCTTTTTTTCTCAAAATGGAGGAGAAGGACCCGAATTTCCACTCCACGCAACTGGGAGCTGCACAGTACTGCTATCAGTGTCAGCCATGTTACCAAGTGGCAAATTGAAAAACAGAATCCCTGAAGATGGATTCGGAAACGAGTCCTGCCCTCCAGTTGAGGTGCTGCCAGCTTCGGCATATGGATCTGCCCTTCCTCTTCTAGCAGAAATCTCTCGTACGCAACATTTGTGAACGACAAAGCGACAATGATGACCGGCCCAACCAGAATGAGCTTGCTGACCATGCTTCCGCCCATGACTTGACCTCCGGCCAGGAATATCGTCAAGCTCATGGCCCTCGGTGGAGCTGGCGAGGGCAAGAAAGAGCCAGACAGTGACAGAATCTCGAACCGCCCACAGACTGTCACAACGGATCCAACTGCGGCCTGCTGCCACAAGCTCATGTAGGTAAACGTTCTAGTCCCGCTCAGCACTCGGGTTCCCCGCTATTGCTGTTGTAGGTAGCCGTGGAGTTAAAGATGTGATCCCTGTTTCCAACCTCGAGAATGGGGGCCCTGAGGTTACTAGCACTCTACCAGGTTATGTTCACAGATGGCTTCGGCTCGTTTTTGGATCTAAGGGGCGATGTCACCAGTGCCATGGCCAGTTGATTGTGCCAAGCTCTAGATTTTGGTGCACGGCCTCGTCATGATGGTCGCTGCCGGAGAATTGATGGTTGTGGTTTTTGCTGACCGCGTCCAGATCTTCGAATTCCAGAGGTTGTCTATGGAGGTGTAAATTGGGTCTTTGAAAAGCTGCTGGTGGAGGTGGAACCGAGAAGCAGTGCCTAAATCCAAACCAGCCATGCTGACATTATTAGAGACGATCAAACGAAAACGAGGAGAAAGAAAAATTATTAAAAATTATTAATATAAGAAAATCTCAAACCCATATTTGGATTTCCATGCTTATCTAAGGTTGAAGATAACAGTAAAAGAAAAAAAGAAAGAAAAAGGAAGAAAAGATCAGATAATTAAAAAAAAATACTCAAAACAACATTTGTCACGACATACTTTTCCGGTTCGGAGGGGACAAGACATAAGTTTAGGGGTATCCTTCAACCCTCGTTTAGGTGGAGGCTTTCCTAAACCCATATCTCACATGATGTTAGGTATTCAAATTGTTGGCACCTAAATTTTGACAACCTGATTAGTTGTTTATCACATTAAAAATTAGGGATTAATTTTTAACCCCTAAACAAAAATATTATAATTAAATTGCATAACATATAGTCATTAGGAGTATATTTCATTTTATTGCATATTTATTGGACCGGCGGTGAATGGATTTAGGTGAATGGCTTTGAATATTGAAGCCCACAGGAGCATTAAACTTTGGATAAGTTGATAATTCCTCCATGGTACATTTACATGAGTGTCCTAAATTGTTAAGAGTCGATTAGGAAATTTCCAGCATATTGGCACTAATATATTCGTGCATGCTCACCTATTTGAGGGAACAAATGCAAAGAAAGGACAATGTGTAAGCGGCCACCGATTTGTACATGGAGAAGCCCATCCACGTGAAGGAAAATTATGCACTTGGCCATAACTCGGTCAACATGGGGGGCAAGAAATTGACCGACATTATTTTAAGAGGAAAGAATTTATGCATGATTCTCTGTCATATTCACGCAATATTGGCAAAGTAATAAAGAATGGAAAGAAGCAAAAAGTGAATCTCACTTGATGAGAGGGAATGAAAGAATATATTTCTTTTCCTTGTCCAAAGTTTGATATTCTGGCCTATATAAAGAGGAGGAGGCCACGCATATTGAAAACACAGCCACATTTAGGTGGAGAGCACAGAGTAATCTCATGGCGTTTAGAAAACACGAGAGAAGAGAGTGCTTGAGAAGAGTAGAGTCGTGGTCGAACATCCCCCTTCTCGGTCGTGACCTTGTGCTGTTTGTCGAGTTTCGTTGCCGTTTCTAACCCCATTGGCTACCTTTGAGTCTCTCTCGAAGACGCAAGATAGTCGCTCACAGTATACCGAGTCATATCCAAAGCATCCCGTAGTGCTAGCATTCACACCGAAGCAGTTTGTGCTGGTTGGGTCCAGCGAGCTACATTGACAAATCTGATCAAATTCTTGCACAACACAACCCATCATTGGAGCCACTTGGCCATTCTATCACGTGTAGATTTCTTCTTGTAGGACTTTTGGTGAATCCGCAGCAGGTGGCAGTGTTATTTATATAATGTGACCCCACATTTTGAACCCACATATTCTCTTTAAAGTGGCGGTTATTCCACATGTAATTTTTCCTTGCCTTGTATCTCTTGTGACAACCGCCCATTTGGTAACCAACTTGATGGGAGACGGTATATAAAAGGAATGATTGTTCATTTCTTAAGGGTAATCACAAGGTCTAACACAAACCCTCTCAATTTTGGAATACACAATCAATACACGAGGGCATTAGGTTAGTAAAATGTACTCGATATTTCGCCAAATTTTCAGGATTTTCAGACAAACATCAAAACGAACAATGGTTGGAGGTTTGTTTATAATCGATCATATTTTTCACATTTGATTTTTACTTCTAACATTTGGTATCAAAGCATGTTTAGTGCCTCTGTCTTGTTTTTGTTGATTTTTTGGTGTATTTTTCAAGCATTTTGAAGATAAACAGTAATTCGGAATTTTGAGACCAAGAGAGAAACTCGCTGATTCTGGGCAAATTCCGGCGACCCACTACTCAACTTCGGAAACGGTACGGTTGCACTGCCATGAGGAAGAATGGCCAAGAGTTATTTCAACATATCGGTATTTGCCAGAGGCTAACCAAGCGGTGGAAGTCGCAATGGTTAAGGGTTTGCATTTTGGAAATTTTTCATTTGATTTGGGGCCAATTTCTTGGTCATTTCCATTGAAACTTGACATATATGGTCGTGTCGGCATGGTCTCCAAAACCCATTATTTACTTCGGTCTTAGATGGGCTGCTGGAGAAGAAATGGGTGGCGAAATTGTGGCGGAAAGTGGTGAAAACTAGTGAAATCGCATCTGTTGCGAGAGAGAGGATGTGTGGGCTCCACACGCGCGCTGCGGTTGCAGGCGCGTGGAACACATACGCCACGCGGGGTCACGCACGTGCAACCGCTGGGTGCGTGCGCAACACATGCGCGCAACTGCTAGAGCATGCTGCGTATGCACCCGCACGGTGGAGAGGCGTGTGCAAGCGGTGGTTTAGGCACGTGCACGTGCCCATCAGCTTTAATTTACTATTTTGTCCCTCTTTTTTTCGCTATTATTATGTTTCCATCCCTTGGCATCTATAATTTACGGTTTTGTCATTGGCCAAATTTATTTTACTGTTCTGCCCCTTGGTACATTTATTTACTACTTTGTCCTTTCATGCATTTTTATGAATATTTTATGCATGAAATTAAATGTCGAATGATCCATATATTTAATTAATTAGATAGTAACCATAGCATCTTCAATTAATTAAATTATATATTAAGAGCCTCCGGATCATATTTAAAAATGGACATTGATTGTAATTAATTATATTAATATGATGAATTTTATCTCACAGGAATTTTCTATATATTAATATGATTAATTATGATGAGATATCATATTATTTTTCTTAATTTACTCACAAGGATTAAGAAAATGTATATAATATAGTAGTTTCTTCATTATGTAATTATGAATCTATTTAAATTAAAAACTTAGCCCCTAGGCAGTTTTTATGTTATGTGATTCATATTTATGATATGTTTACATTGGTAAAACATGATACATATATATATATATATATATATATATATATATATTTGCCTCAAATTTTGTGACATAAGCATGATTGTTTGATATATAGTCTTGCAACCTGTGAATTTCTTTGAATTTAAGCATGATGTTCTCATATTGGATTGTGAAAATTATAAAGTTTGGAAGGAGTTAGTTTTTCTTCAGTTGGGGTGGATGGACATTAACTATGCTATAAGGAAATACGAACCACCTTCTCCTATTGATTCGAGAACTGCAGCGGAGATAGCCCTTTATAATCAATGGGAGCAATCCAACCGAGTTAGTGCAATGTTCATAAAGGCTAAAATATCTCCTAGTATATGTGGTTCGGCTGCTCAGTATAGTAATGCTAAAGCTTTATTAGATGCCATAGATGTGTAGTTTGAGATTTTAGAGAAAGCGCATGCCATGACCCTAATTATGAAGTTTTCATCATTAAAGCTCACTAGTGTTAAAGGTGTGCGTGAGCACATCATGTAAATGAGGGACATTGCGGCTCAGCTTAAGAACCTTGAGATTGAGATATCTAAATTATTTCTAGTGTATTATATTCTGAACACCCTCCCACAATAGTATGCACCTTTCAAGATCTCTTACAACACACATAAGAATAAATGGTTAATTAATGAACTCATGACCATGTGTGTTTAAGAGGAAGAAAGACTGATTATGGAATTGGAAGAAAGTGCTCATTTGGCAACAAAAGAAAAGAATAAGGGCTATGGCAAGCATAAAGGAAAAGGTAAAATACTTCCCCAAGTTGACATTAAGAAAGAATCCAAATGTTTCTTCTGTAAAAGGAAGGGGCATGTGAGGAAGGATTAAGTCAGATTTAAAACTTGGCTCGAGAAAAAGGTAATATAATCTCTTGTGTTTGTTATGAACCTAATATGGCTAATGTGAATCACAATACTTGCTGGATTGATTCTAAATCTACACTCCACATTTCGAATTCTTTGTAGGGTTTTCAAAACCACAAGAAGCCAGTGGGAAGTGAACAAAGAATCTATTCATGAAACAAGATGCGTTTGCATGTGAAAGCTAATAGGACATGTAGACAAATTCTCAATAGTGACTTTGTTTTGAATTTGGAAATGACATTTTATGTCTCTAGTTTTTCTAGAAACTTAATTTTAGTTTCAAGACTTGTACATTTGGATTACTCTTTTAACTTTTCAAATTCAAACTTCTATTTATCATTTAAATTTGAGATGGTTTTATTCAATTTAGTTTACAAGACAATGCCTATTATAATGCGATGCATGTTCATGATAACATCGGTATAAAATGATGTGTTGTGAATGAAGATTCCTCTAATATCAAATTCAAAATATAACCTTCAAAAATACTATGGATATGACCTTTTCTCATATAAATCGATTAATTATGAATAGAATTATTTTGCTGTATCCAGACTAATACCAATTCAACCCATTTCATGAAAAAAAATGTGACCAATTAACCAACCAACAAAACTACTTGTTCGAACCCAGATGAAGTTCTGACCATATGTCAGAGAAAAAAGAAAGAATGGATCTTGTAGGATTACCAAGAAATTCTTCGATTTCTTTCGGAAGCAGATGATTCTTCATCTCTTTCGAACAAAAATACATTTTTTGATTTATTTCATCTGTTCCATGACCGGAACAGGGGGGGATACACGTTACGTTATGGCACCGGAGATTGAGACATATCTTCATAGAAAGAATTAAGCGATTGGTAAATGATGGAGCACTAAGTTCCTTAGATTTTACTAATTGTGATATTTGTGTGGACTGCATAAAGGGTAAGCAGACTAATAAGATGAAGAAATGTGCCAAAAGACGTACTGAAACATTAGAAATCATACATATGGATATTTGTAGTCCAGATATGGAATCGTGTGGTCAAAAATACTTCATCTTTTCATAGATGATTACTCACGTTACATGTATCTCTACTGGCTTAATAAGCATGAAGCATTAGATGCCTTTAAGGTATTTAAGGTGGAAGTATAAAAACAATGCAACAAGTAAATTAAGATCGTGAGATTAGATAGAGATAGAGAATTCTTTGGTAGATACACTAAAGATGGACAAGCATCTGGTCCATTTGCAAAGTTTCTTCAAGAGCATGGGATAATTGCCCAATATACTATGTCTGGTTCTCTAGACCAAAACAATGTAGCGGAAAGAAGAAATCAAATTTTATTGGACATGGTGTGGAGTATGCTTAGCAGCTTCAAACTTCCTAAGTCCTTATCAACTGAAGCACTTAAGACGGCAATGTACATATTAAACTGAGTTCCAATCAAGGTTGTCCCAAGGACACCTTTTGAGTTATTTAATGGTTGAAAACCAAGTTTGTAATATGTACGTGTTTGAGCTTGTCCATTTGAAGTAAGAGTTTACAACCCACAAGAAAAAAAGTTGGATCTAAGGACCATAAGTGGGTATTTCATTGGATATGCCGAAAGGACCAAGGGATACAAGTTTTATTGCCCATCTCACACCACTAGGATTATGGAGTCAAGAAAAGCTAAGGTCCTTGAAAATGACTTGATTAGTGAGAGTGATCGATCGAAAGACCTTGTTCCTAAGAAAGATCATTCAGACACTCAACATTTTACCACAAATATAAGGTTGGTTGTTGTTCATAATGCCCCCTCTAAAAAACCAATCGCTAAAGTTCCACAACCTGTTGATATTGATCGAGTAGATTCAGTTGTTCATCAATTACCAGAAACTATTGAACAATCGATTGAGTAACACGCTCCTCAAGAGAATGTTGATGCAACATTAAGAAGATCTGCTAGAATAAGGAAATCGACAATTCCTAGTGATTATATTGTGTATTTACAAGAATCTGGCTATAATATTGGTACTAAGAATGATCCTAAAACGTTTTCACAAGCGATGGACAGTGATAAATCCAATTTGTGGTACAATGCCATGAAAGGAGAGATGAGTTCTATGCCATCTAACGAAGTCTGGGATTTAGTTGAGTTACTTGATGGTGCGAATGCCATTGATTGTAAACGGGTCTTCAAAACCAAAAATGATTCATTGGGCAACATTGAAAGATATAAAGATAGCATCGTCGCCAAAGGATTTACTCAAAATGAAGGAATCAATTACACAGAGACTTTTTCTCCAATATCTAAGAAAGATTCTCTTCATATTGTTTTGACATTGATTGCTCATTTTAATATGGAATTACATCGGATGGATTTGAAAACGGTATTCCTCAATGGAAAACTAGAGGATGAGGTTTACATGAAACAACTTGAAGGATTCTCCTCTAGTAAATGTGAGCATTTGGTGTGCAAACTCAAGAAATCTATATATGGTTTGAAACAAGTATCCCGCCAATGGTACTTAAGGTTCCATGATGTCATCTCTTCATTCGGTTTTATAAAGAATGTCATAGATCAATGTATATACCAGAATGTTAGTGGGAGCAAAAATTGTTTTCTTGTTCAATATGTGGATGATATTCTACTTGCAATTAATAATAAGGGATTGTTACATGATGTGAAACAATTTCTCTAAAAGAGTTTTAACATGAAGGATATGCCCGAGGCAGTTTTTGTTATTGGCATTAAGATCCATAAAGATAGACCTCGAGTAATTTTAGGATTATCTCAAGAAACCTATATTAATAAGGTCCTAGAGACATTTTGGATGAAAGATTGTTTACCAAGTATAGCACCCATTATGAAGGGTGATGGGTTCAATTTGAATCAATGCCTGAAGAATGATCTGGAAATGGAACAAATGAATAACATTCTATATGCTTCTGCTTTCAGAAGCTTGATGTATGCTCAGGTTTGCATTGGACCTAATATCGTTTTTGCTGTGGGAATGTTGGGAAGATATTAGAGTAATCCAGGTATGGACCATTAGAGAGCTGCAAAGAAAGTAATGAGGTACCTTCAAGGTACCAAAGGCTACATACTTATGTATAGACGGACTAACAACCTAGAAGTAGTCGATTATTTGGATGCAGGATTTCGTGGGTTGTTGATTCTCAAAAATCAACATCTTGACATATTTTTATGTTAGCTAGCGGAGCCATGTCATAGAGAAATGTGAAGCAGACTTTGACTGCTACTTCCACTATGGAGGCTGAGTTCATTTATTGTTTTGAGCCTACCTCACATGGTGTACGGTTAATGAAATCTTAAAATTGTTGATTCTATCTCTAGACCATTAAGAATATATTATGAAAATTCAGCTGTGGTTTTTATGGCTAAAAATACCAAAAGTGGTAGTCGAAGTAAGCATATTTACATCAAGTATTTAGCCATAAGGGAATATGGTAAGAAGAATAAAGTAGTAATAGAACACGTTAGCACTGAATTGATGATAGCTAATCTTTTAACTAAAGGCATGCCATTAATGAAGTTTAAGGATCATGTAACTAGTATGGGAATAAGTCTCATCATGTGATTTGTCGTCATATAGACGATTTTTGTTGTATGAAACTCTTAGTTTGTTGTAATGTTGATTCTCAATTTTTGGTGTACACATTATGTTGTTTATAAGAATAACATTTATCCTTGGTTCTAGAATAAATATAGAGTTTATTCATTAAGATGTGTTGTCACATAAAAGCTGACATTAAAAGAAATAAAATGCATTGTCATATATGGAAGATATTACTTGCTCTTAGAGGACATATCGCCATGATCCATGTGTTTTGTTTCTTTTCTTTAAGCATAAAATTTTTTTTTGTGGAATCCTTACCAAAAATAAAAAATAAATAAAGTTTTTCGTGGATTTGATTGGATAATCCATATGATGAAAATATTGGGATCAAGTGGGAGAATGTTACTTATAAAATGTGACTCCACATTTTTGGACTCGCATATTCTTTTTAAAGTGGTGGTTATTCCACATATAATTTTTCCACACCTTGTACCTCTTTGTGACAACCACCCATTTGGTAACCGCCTTGATGGGAAACGTATATAAAATGAATGATTATTCATTTATTAAGGGTAATCTTAAGGTCTGACGCAAACCCTCTTAATTTTGGAATACACTATCAGTACATGAGGGAATTGGGTTAGTAAAGTATGCCCATATTTCACCAAATTTTCGGGATTTTCAAACGAGCGTGAATACGAATAATGGCTGGAGGTTTGTTTGTAATCGATCATGTTTTCTGCATTTGATTTTTACTTCTACCAAGCAGTCCTTGGACGCTCCTCCCACATCAGCACCACGTCCTTGCAGTAATCCAAGTGCTTCATTGAATAGTCTAGGTGAACTTCACCAACACCTTTATTGATCCGACGATCCCTGTGCCGCCGCAGGCCACACGACGACAAAAGTTATTGTTTTGCAGGTCGCCTCTCGAAGTTTATGTGTAGATTCTTGAACCAAACACATTTGTGACTACTCAAGGAGCAAGAACCTTTGTTGAGCGTGATTCAAGTTACAACCGCAGCCTCATTGTGCCGATCAGTACAACAGCAACCATCGAGCTGACTATACGCAAGCTACCGCCACCGCCACCACATCGTAATCCCAAGCCGGCGGTGCTCATGACCCTTGCAGGCTGAGTGTCATTGTAAGCCATCGCCGGTCCCACAATCCGACAAGTCCAAATTCGGGAATGATATTGTGAAATAGGTAAAGATATTATCCAAATTTAATTTGGTTATTTCCTTATGTAATTTGTTGGCATTGTGATCAAATTCAAATCTTCGAATGATATATCTTATCAAAATTTTCCCTAATCAGACACAAATGATATCATGCCTGATTTGCTGCTATGTTATTGTTTGAATTGATTTTGTTTCCATAAAAGAAAACCCAAAAAATAATAAATATATTCAAGTTGGATCGGATTCTTGCTGGAATATTGCTTGTTTTAGGATAGTTTGCATATTTAGAATAGGCATTTTACTTATTCTGAGTTTTTGAAATAAAAATGCCAAAAACATTGATTTAGGATGTTAGATTTTCTTTTCATTGATTTGAATTGCATGTTCAATTATTAGGCAATTTTAATTTCGAATTTTATAAAAAATGAAAAGAAGACATAAAAAATTTCATGCGTGTGTCACCTAGAATTAGGTCATTCCTTACACGTCATCTAGTGATTGCATGTTTAGGATCATTAGAGTGCACAACATATTAGGATAGTTGCATTTAATATTTTCTTGTCATTAGATCATGTTAAATAATAAATGACGTGTGACATATAGTTTGCATGATAGTTGCATGTTACATGTTATTTTAGTTAGGCATTTTGGTGTGTCATTGCATTGCATTTCACGTAGACTAAGTTTAATTTAAATAAGAGAAAATCCTAAAAAAAGATTGAGTAATTGTGTTTTAATTAGAAATCATATATAGGACTGTTGATGTGAATTCTAGTTTAACATTGCAATGATTTCATTACTATAAGGTAAGTCCCATAATTTATTTATTATTTTATTAAGAGTTAAATTGGTGAATTGCGCACTCGCATGATCACCTTATATGTTAGGGAGTAATAAAATGAACTCAAATTGCTTGATAAACATTTTTTTTTCATGAAAAGAACAGTACCGAAATGGCATTAGAGAAATTTAATATAATCAAGTCCCCGTACTCAAATATCTAGTTCATAGGAGTAAAATAATTCTTCCGTTATTTTATTAAATATTTAATCGACCTACCCTAGACTAATTAGTGGCAACTCTTAATTGAAAAATTATTCATATGTTAAGAACTTGAACTTAAGTTGCAAATTAGTATGAGCTTAAGAGAGCCCGAGCTAAGTTTAGGCTTAATAATCCATTACAAAATTAAATTGTGACACAAATTAATGCTATAAAAAAATTTTAATAATAAGTCGCCACTTGTTTATTGGAGTCGACTAAAAAATGTAAGGCCAGTGACTTGGTTCCACTACTTGTTCATTTTAGGTAGTTTAGATTAATTTTAAACCTATGTAACGTGATTATGCAAGCATCCAATTATTAAAATAACAATTTACACCCAATAAAGTATTAAATAAATTGTAAGGAAAAATAAGAATCTAATGCTAAGAAATAAGAAAAATGTCATTCCTAACTATGCTAAAGGAAAACCACAATCAACATATTGAAAATGCGTGATCAAGAGCATTCGTTTCATAAAAGAAAACATTTTTACACTATTGTAAAGTCTTAAAAGTTTGTTCAATTTTGAACTCAACTTTTTATCAATAATTTCCCACGCTTTTAAGAGAAAACTACCCACAATATATATATATATATATATATATATTATATATATTTGAAAGTTTTTTCATAATGTTAACACCTAAATTTTGGCGATTCGGCCATTTATTTGTTGCATAGAAAATTAGAGATCAATTTTATTAAAAAAAAATTAATTAATTGCATAGCATATAGATTTAGGCGCATTTATTTTTTTATTTGCATCTTTTGCACTTTATTGGACCGATGGCAAACGGGTCGAATTAGTGGTTTTGAGTTTTAAATTAACAGGCCAGACTAAGCCCATGAAACGAGCAAATTGGCCCGAGCCCATTTTTTTTTTTTTAATGACCAAAATTATCTAAATCGAGATTTGATATGATATTGCGGTGGTTTTTGGAATTTAAGAAAATCGGGTCGCAATCTTATCTTTAGTCTTTAGGTGATAAAATCATTGAAAATATTAGGGAGATAAGGAAAATAAAATAATTTTCGCGATCGGGAGGTTATAGGCAATCTTCGTGAGATAAAATATTTGCAAAAGGATTACATTTTTGTTTTGCCTATAAAAGGGTGCGTACGGAGTTCAATGGACGCGGGGAGCTTCTTCGGTTTCGAGGAAATCAAAACACGAAAGGGTAAAATTTTTCTCGTTGAAGAAAAAGCCAAAAGGTTTGTTTTGCCTTTTTGCTGAAGGAAGGACAAAAGCTACAGTGAGGAGACAGCACAAGGACGTGCAGCAGCAGAGCATCAAAGGGAAGTCTACTGTTCATCTTCCCGTTGGTTTCCCCTTCGGCATCCGTTGCTTCAACCCGTACTGCGCCGCCGCGCGACGCCAACAGCACCGCGCGACCCTCTGCTCGACCCGACTCCAACCCGAAGCTCCACCTGCAGAGCCATCGCATCGCCGCCACACCGGTGCTTGCCGCGCGCCCATTGCACTTCCGCCCGTCGTCGTCGTGCCTCGCCTCCGCCGCCTTCGCCCGGAGCCCGCGAAGTACCCCGCCGGCCACCGCACCAGCAACGCCACGGCCACACCGCACCCGCATCGACGCCCTCCTCCGCCCCGAGATCCGCTCAATGTCCCCGCTCCGACTCAACGCTAACCCTCAATCGCTGCCGTGTCTTGCCGCGCCGCCGTGTCTTCGACCTAACCCCTCGACGATCTGTCGTCGCCCGAGATCCACCACACCGGTGCATCCGCGCCTCGGCCTCGGCGACGAAGGCCGGGCAGATCGAACCGCCGCGAGCACCCGCGTCTGCCGACCCGCGACCGCCGCCCCGCCACCCCGCTCGACACCACCGAGCCGCGCCAACATCCCGACGAAGCCGCCGTCGTGCCGATCCGTGACGATCCCGACGCCGCCTCGGTCCGTTCGTCACCGGTTCGCCCGCTACCGACCCGTGACGCCACTCGCGACCTGCTTCGCCGCCGCCGGACCGCTCGCCGCCACCCTTGCCTGACCAATCGAACC
This sequence comes from Eucalyptus tenuipes, assembly GCA_014182365.1. NCBI lineage: Eukaryota > Viridiplantae > Streptophyta > Magnoliopsida > Myrtales > Myrtaceae > Eucalyptus > Eucalyptus tenuipes. The sequence continues at coordinate 26,174,481 of CM024539.1, read as the reverse complement.
GCTGCTCCTTGGAGACCCACAGGCAAGCCGTGCTCGAGAAGGGAAAAAGAAAACAAAAAAAATAAGGAAAATTAGGTGGTTTATTTATTTATTTTTTGCTTTTGTTTTATTTTTCATTTATGTTATCTTACTTTATTTTTGTTTATCATTGCGTAGTTTGAATATTGAGAGGTGATTTTTAGTTTATGGATATTGTAGACATTAACCTTAGGGGTTTTACCCAAAATTATTGTAATTATTAATTTTGACCCGTAAGATGTCGGGTCATTTTTTAATTACATTAATTTTTGGGGTTTGTTGATAGTATTTTAAATAGTTGAATCAATATAATTATTAATTTGATCCGTAAGACTTCGGATCAGATTTTTAATTATTTTGAACTCCATGTCGTGATAGGGTTAAAGTAATCGTTAATTTGACCTGTGAGACAACAGGTTATTTTTCGATTATTTTAATCCTTTATTTGATTGAATGTCTTGATTAGTTTAAATACAATGTTTATTTGATAATTGCTTGTTTTAGAAAATCACTAAAAAAATTCAAAAAAATATTTGAATTAGGATTCAGTTTGTTTTGGAATATTTCTTGTCATCTTGCATATCTAGAATAGGGATTTTATTTCGAATTTAAAAAAATATAAAAACAAAAAAAGTGCATTCATTTAGGTTGTTAGTTTTTTTTTTTTGAATTACATGTTTAATTATGTGTTAGTTTTAATTTCGAATTTCATAAAGAAAAAACTCAAAAAAAAATAATTGTGCATATTAGGTTAGAATTGCATGTTTCATTTTAAATTTAGATCATCTTTTTAGATAAATTGCATTTTAAATTAAGATAATGTCTTAGTTTAAGTTAGGATTTAATACGACTTAATCCTTAGTTTAAATTAGATAGAATCTTAATCTAGCTAGATGATTTTTGCATTTTTTTTTAAATTTCAAATTTCATGAAAAAAATGAAAAATATAATTCGTGTCTGCATAAATTAGACTCAATTTTTAGAATAGATTGCATTTTTTAAGAATTGAGATATCAAATGCAAATCATTTAGTTGTAATTAGGTTCATCGAGTTAGAAATTGCCCGTCATTAGAATTAGGTCACTTTTTGTTAATTTAGATTGCATATTTAATCATTGCATGTTCATCAAAAAATGATTAGTTCTTTTTAATCATTCATATAGTTTAAGACATTTTGCCATGCCATATTATTTCATATTAGGTTAGAAGTACTGCATTGCATTGCATATGGACTATATTCTCGTTAAAAAGCGAAAACAAAAATTGAGTGATGGCGTGTTAATTAGAAATCATATTTAGGATTGCTAATGTGAATTCTGATTTAACATTGCATATGCTTTCGTTGCTTTGAGATAAGTCCTGCATTATTTTATTCGCTTTCTTGGGTGTTAAATTGATGGTTTGTGCACTCGCATGATCGCCTCACACGTTAGGAAAGTGAATTAAAATTAAATCAAGCTGCCTGCAAAAAGAAACATTTTTGAAATTAAAAAGAAATGGTACCGAAAGGGCATTAGAGAAATCTAGTGTAATCAAGTCCCCGTACCCTTAATCTCTGGTTTGTAAGAGTAAGATAATTCTCCCATTATATTACTTAGGTGTCTAATCGACCTACCCTAAATCGATTAGTGGCGACTCTTAGATAAAATCCTTTTTGCATGTTAAAAACTAAAACCTAAGTCGCGGTGGGTATGGGGGAGGCAGAAATTTGAATGTTTTTAAGACTTAAGAAATCCATTAGCCTAAACTTTAAACTGGTGCACCCGAAAAAATTAGGTCGCGACACATAACTTTCGAAAAAAAAAAAAGGAATTGTTTAATATTTTAATTCTTTCAATTAATTTAATTAGAAAATAGGGACACCGGGCTGGGCCCAAGGGCCCTGTCCGAATATGGGCTATGGTTTGGTCCACGAGCTGGGTTGGTGGACACACAAGTTTAAACAATGGAATGGGCTCGCTGGAATCAAGCCCAATTTGGCCTCAACAAGACCAAGTCCACGCCCACTTCAGTTAGGACCATCAAACCCAAATCTGAAAATAACCTACAACTCAGTCCAAGCCCATCCAAGTCAAGACCCAAAATTCTAAGAAAATTTAATAAAAACCAACGAACCCGAGTCTCAAGAACCTCATTAAGAAGAGAATCAGCCCAAAAGTTTCTAAATATAGCAGCACTAAACCACGCTGTTTATACCCATATTAAGCCCGCGACCAAGATATCAAGCTAAACCAATTGAGCGCATGCTTATTAGACTTAAGGGATAAGTGCATTATAAGTCCTAAAATTTGTCATGAAAATGCAATTAAATCCTAAAACTTAAAAAAAAAAATGCAATTAAGTCCTAAAACTTGTCACAAAATACAATTAAGTCCTAAAACTTTCAAAAAGTGCAATCAAGTCTTAAAACTTTATCAAAATTGTTCAATATAAGTCCTTCCATTGATTGCACATTTTGAAAGTTTTAGGATTCGATTACACTTTCGAGACAAGTTTTAGGACTTTATTGAATCTTTTGAAAGTTTTAGGATTTGATTGAACTTTCGTTATAAGTTTTAGGACTTAATTGCACTTTTCAAAGTTTTAGGACTCAATTGCATTTTCACGATAAATTTTAGGACTTCTAATGCATTTATCCCTAGACCTAATCAAGCCCTCCAATATCATTGCATCCATCCTCCTCACGCTACCACCGTCTTCTCCAAACTGGCCGTGAGCAAACGACGTTGCCACCTTAACTCTAACGACTCTGGACTCTCAGCGATGGCCAGCATCGCCGAACCATGGTAACGAGCCTCCATTACCGTCGGCCACAAAGCATGAAACCCGAAACCAAGCAAACGATGGTGATTGTGATAGGGAGGGCACCGAATCCACCAAACGACCGTGCCCGTAACGCTGAAAATCACAGGAACGTAACAGTAGAAAGCAACACATGCGGAGGAATTGAATAAGGCCACACGAAAACTAGATCTCGTTGAAGCATTTCATCATGCGGGTAACGTTCGACATAGAAACGTGAGGTTTCTCGGTCAATCGGGACGGGAACACGACGGGACTTTCGACAAACAACCGACAACATACGCAGCAAACAAACAAGGGACCGTCGGGGCCGGAGTTTGCGTAAGCCGGATGGCAGCGAGCGCCAGGCCTGCATGCTCAAAAACAGGGCAAAAACTGGGCTGGGGCTTACTGGAGTTTCGGAATGGGAAAGGAGGCACGGCGGGTCGTCGTTGGCCGCGATTCAGGTGCGATGGCTGGTGGTCTCTTCCTCCAACTCTCTTCCTTCACTCGAACTCTCACTCACGGCCTTCTTTCCTCTCGGACCTCTCTCTGTCCTCTCCGAACCAATCCCCCAGCTCGCTCTCCTCCTCTCCCTCTTAAGCTCTCTAGCAGGCGCGCATGGCTTCTTGCCACGCCAGCTGTCGCTGCCGGTCTGCCCCTGACCACAACCTCCGGTGCAACGCTCGCCCTTTCTCTTCTGCCTCTGTCGCGTACGTCGTCCTTTCCTCCCCGTTCTCTGTTCTCTGCAGAGGCATGAAGGAAAAGGGAAAAGAAAAGCGATGGGGCCCGGGCCAGGAAACAAAAGGGGAGCGGGCCGGCCCAGGTGGAGAGAAGAGGAAAAGGAAGGGAAAGAGAAGAAGGGGCCCGGCAGACCCAGCCCTGGCCCGACTCTACTCCCTTCTCTTCTTCCTTTTTTTTTTTTTTTTGGGTTAAATATAAATCATAATTTTTTATTTAATTTTTAAAAATCAATTCTAATACTAGTGATGCAAATTTTCTTATATATGCTGCTACAATTAATGAATGATTCAGTGGGTAGCTAAAATTTAGGGTTCACAATATTGTGAAAATTCCAAATTAATGCTTGAAGTATCTTTATTTTCTCAAATAATGATCCGAAATGGACCTTATATTAAATAAGGGCTTGAAATAATCATGGTTATTTCAAATAATTGCCTGAAGTGGCCACGGTTGTTTCAAATAATGGCTTGACTTCACCATTCACTTGTCAACTAAATATTCCAATAGGTCAAAGGGTGTTTTTGTCTAAATAAAATTTAAATTTTAAATTATTTTTTTGTTCTTATCTTTCCTTTTCTCTTTTTTTTTTTTTTTTTCTATCCAGTGAGGGTCAATGGATGCTAGTAAGGGCTGTCGAGGGCTTGACGAACCTCATTGGCCGCAAGCAAGGCCACCCTCGCTTAGGGATGACAAGGGCGGCACACCTAGAGTGATGGTCACCTCGTCTAGGCAAGGTCATCCCTCCACAATTGTTGGCAAGGCGACCCTTACTCTAGCCATGGGAGAGGTCACCCTTGCTAGATTTGGTGAAGGCCTACCTCATCAATGGCTGCGAGGGTGGCCTCCCCTAGGGTGAGGGTTGCCTCGCTTAGGCGAGGCTGTCCTTCGCCAAATTGGGCAAGGGCGACCCTTGCCCAGACCTTTCTAGGAATCATCGATGGCCAATTGGCCACTGGCAAAAAAGGAAGAGAAACTATAAAAAGAAAAAAAAAATGAAAGAAAAAAGGAAAAAAATCAAAAAAAAATATAAATGACGAAAATGCCCTTACCAACTGGAAAGTCAAGCTTTTATTTAAAACAAATATAACCACTTCGGGCTCTTATTTGAAACATGATCCACTTCAAATCTTTATTTGAGACAATGATCTTACTTCATGCCTTTATTTAAGACAAAATCCACTTTAGGCCCTTATTTGAATAAATAATTGCATTTTAGACTCTTATTTGAAATTTTCTCTTATGTTGAGCAGAGGTGGTCTATCTCATATTGCTAGCCATAACATGAAGGATAGGTAGCAATGATTGGATCGTCATGTTAGCAATTTACAGGTCAATTTAGATAGGGTGGATTACATTAGAAAATCACAAAAATATTTAAGATTATATTGGCCAAATAAGAAAGTTTAAAACTGAATTGACATTTACACAATAAGTTTAGGAGTTTTTGGATAATCTTCCTCAAGTGGTCAACTTTAGGAATTGCGAAAGCTAGTTATAAGACATCTTAGGTTGATAACTTTGCTACTAAAGCTTCACTAAGAGGCCTATTAATATGACATAGTCGCCAATTGTTGGAAAGATATGTGTGCTGTAGTAATAATTCATTATTTCCTCATATAGATGAAATCTATAATCTCATAATTTTTTCATATGCTTTTACAAGAACTTCATGTGCATATGCTTGATCAAATTTATAAATCCAAGTGTTTATTATAGACTATACTCACCTTGTGATTTTTAAGTCTTTGAGGGAGAGGAGCTCATCCAACAACTTGCCTTTAAAAGACAGAGGGAAGGGGGAGAAGATGAGAGGCGGGTGTAAAAACTTTGATAAACTTACATATTATGTGAGAGTGAATTGGTTGGAAATTTTAAATTTTCTTCTATCACATCAATTTTCTTCTCCTCTCCATCCTCCTAACAAAGCACAACATAACAAAATAAATAAACAAAGTAATTTTAAATGGCAGATGGAGCCCTTTTGTCGAAACGGTTATAAGGAGGCATTGAAGGGAGCATTAGGAAATATTCTTCGCCTTAAGTACTTTATTAAATTTCATTTTAGTGAAATCTTTTAGTATACTCAGCGTTATTCATCAATTCATTTTAGTATACTTCGCAAAACATTTCGTTTTTATCTACTTGGTTTTAAAATTTGTATACTTAAGCCACCTCATCGTAGCTTTCTTAATTTTGTGGATTTTATATGTTCTTATAGGAGGCCTCAAAGTGAATTTTCTAAACACAAAGGATAGATTTGCTTTGCAGAAAAATGCTAGTTGGAGAGTATCTCCTCATTTTGTCATTTTGACACCTTAAAAATCAATCAACAAAAATTATTTTTCATAAAGAATAAATATTTATATTTCAATTTGAAAAATGATTTACGTCTTTAAAAGATTAGTATTCATTTTGAATGATAATTTGACCTCCTCATTGCTAGGATCATTGCTTTTGTGAAAAGTCCAGACCTTGGGGTCTGATCGAACCCTCTAGCTCTTGAACGTAAGACAGAGGGGCCTCACCTTAGATCCTAGTACACTAACTAGTGCCTCAGACACTTAAACTTTGGTCCATGCACCTAGACTTTTAACGTCGTGGGTGAGACTTGTGCACCTAGGGCCACAAGTTCTTGGATAGGCCTCCAGTGTCTAACCCCTAGGACATCGAGTCCGTGGCTCAGGGTCCTAATCTGGCACCTAGATATTAGGTAAAAGGCTTGAGTTCCCAGTCTTACCGCCAAGGTCCCGATAATTGGCACCAGACCTAGGTTTATTTGTCTTGAACACATTCTAAAGTTTGTCAACACCAAACTTCTGATAATGATTTTCATCTCATTTGAAAAATCCTACCAAACAAAAGAAAATCAAACTATTTTTCTTGAAAATAATTTCCTTGTGAAATATTATGCACCGGTCATGTTAATTTTTCGAGGAAACAAAACAAACCTGAAGTTTTCGCGCAATTTCATCAAGACCTAAGATTAGTGTTAGAATAGCATATCATTGCTTAATCCAAGGGTTAAAAATGCAGAATAGAATGAAAAACACGTGTGACCTTAAAGATAGACCGCAAAACTTCAGACATGGTTAACTACTCATTAGGCCAACCAGACAAAAGAGAAAAGGAGCCTCAGCCGAAAGTTGCAAGCAAAGAATCAAATTCCCATTCCGACTTTTATTTTATTCTCTTTTTGTCCTTATTATTCCACGCCTTTCATTTTCTTACTTAATAATTGGAGGTCCCACAGAAGTTCATTGCCGTGAAGTGTATGTGTTGAGACCCAAGTTCTCTGCTAGCTAAGGAAGTAAAGCACATATTCCCAGTACTCGTCCATTAACAATGATTCTAGGATAAATCTCTCTGTTACTTTCTGTACTTCAGTTTCTCCATCTTTTCCGGTGTCAATGTCAGCATCCGCTTCTTCTGAATAATGCTTCTGAGATTCATCAGCCCTCCAATTCAGGTGTGGTGGCGCTAGTCTTGCAATGCATTGCACCTCTTTCTTTCCTGTTACTTTAGTAAGCTTGCATTTGCTTGTTGTGCTTACTAACCCATATAATCTTCAGGGTTAATTTATAGCTCTCCCCACTTTGGATGTTTTGGCAAGAGATTATCCAATTTAATTTGCTGGTTAGTATACTTAACCATACTCTATACAAGTTATAGCGCATGTTTAGTTGTCTTCAATGTTCATTTTCCTACTGATGAAAGAGCTACGGGGAGAAATTGACCCTTCCTCGTTCCTTCACAACTTGTCAAATTTGACATTTAATCATTGCTATGTATGAAAAGGTATAGCAAACATGCTATTGAATGCATTCTTTCCTATGTGAATGTGATTTAAGAAATCTGCAGGAAGTGCAATGTGATAGGATTATAGGAATTATTTTGGGAGTCGTGGAACCTCCTCAACTTAAAACTTTAAAAATCCAACATGAGAGTAAAAAATCCAACCTAAGAGCAAGTGCACCTAAAGTCATCTACTGTAATTCTGTATAAGTATTTTTGTGAACAAAATACAAGGCCATTAAGAACTTGACATGTGGTCCTCTCACTAGGTGAAACATCTTTTCTATCATTTTTCACAAAGCTTAAAAGTAATAGAACTCCCGAAATTATAAAAGAAGAAAAGCATTGGTTCATGAAGTTGCCCAAAATTACAAAGAGTTTCTTTCAAGACTAAATAATGGGGTATAGAGGAGAACCTATGAAATCTATGGACCCTCTTAGAACAAGCATGGTCAAGTAGGTTCCAAGATTGGTATTAGAACTTGTAAAGTGGGTTCCAAAATTTTGGGGTCCTCTCTCTCTCTCTCGTCCTATGGTGATCACCAAAAGATTTTGGTTTCAGATCGATCCAGCTAGTGAGTCATGCAGCATAGCAAAGACAATTTTAATAGGTGAAGTTGAAATGATTATGGACCATATAGGTTTTCTCATGTCATGGAACTTTAATTTCTCAAGATAAGGTAGTACATAAACTATGTCCCCACCTCCAAATGTTTCCATGATTTTTTGTGGTATTAGTTCAAGAGAGCGACTGCCTACATTGCCTATGAAATCGCAAATCACCCCATATCTTTTGGAATTATGATTAGTTGTGGAATTGTCCAATCAATCTTAAATCTATTGTGTGGATGCTAATTCTATCATTAACATTTTAAATTTTCCAAATTATGTTGTAAACCTTTTGGGCGAGATTCCATTGTAGTTTTTCCGGTCAACTTTCACCAAAAATTGCTGATGTGCATTGATCGAAATGGTTGCATTAGAATTTTGCACAAAAATTTAGGTCTAAGTTGGTAAAATTGGAAAGTTTAGAATTAATTTATCATTCATATAATAAGTTTAAGACTGATTGGAGTCTAGAGTCTAGAATGAGATGGGTGATTTAATATTGTATTTCCGAGAGAAAAAGAGAAGGTTTACTTGAGAACTAATAATGGAACGTGGCACACATGCATGTGGACACATCAGGGGCAAACCCTATCTCACGTAATAAAAAACCATTGGAATTTACCTGCGTGAAACCATCACAAAAGCACCCAAGTTATCTATCTAAACAACAATCTGAGAACGCCAAAGTGATCTCGGAGGGAGTGAATCTTTGATCACGTCCCCCTTCTCAAAGCCTGAAATTGATTCGTCGGACTGGAGATCCGATAAACAAGACTCCCTCGTCGTCGTGTTTCCACGTCACCATCATCACTAAAGATTTCTCGTAATCTCTGTCTCTACCTGAAGATAACCATCACCGTAACATTGTAACTCCTGGAGACATTTGCGATGATGCGTAATGAATGAAGGTATCGATTCATGCATGGCCCGACGTCGCACTATCACCAAGAAGATTTAATGAGTTTCATTCATGACCCACGACACGAATGTATGTGTGCATCTTCGTCGTCTACTCCTTCAGTGTATGTATATATGCTTTTTTTTTTTTTTATGTTATCCACGTATGTTAATATTAGAAACACGATTCCAAAAAGTTACCAATAATATCATAAATCTATTGCAATTTTTCCAAGTTAGTTTTAAATCTTTTTTTTTTTTTGTCAATTCAATCCTAAATTTTTTACATATATACCAATTCAGTTTATCAAACCAGTTTTGGTCGCCTAGCACTAACGTGGATGTTGGCCACATTGAAGTAAACAATTTTTAATAGATTTATATTTTTTCGAATTTTTTTATTATGTATTTTTTTTTTTTTTTTTTTCTTTATATTTCACATCTTCCTTCTTCTTCCTTTTTTCCCCACAATGGCCAACGAGGCTTGTTGTTGGCCACTGGGCCTCACTTAGATCTAGGCGAAGCTTGGGGACCGCAGCCCCGTGGGTGAGCCATGGGCCTAGATCTAGGTGAAGTCGTCTTGCCCACGGCCCCTAGGCCTTGCCCACATCTAGGTAGGGTTGGGTGAGCGCTTCACAGCCCTCGCCTTACCGTGGGGAAAAAAAGGAAAAGAAGAAAGAAGAACAAGAAAAAGGAAAAAAATAAAAGAAAAAATATAATTAAAAATTGTCTACTTCAATATTAGCCGGACAGTTGGCTTGAGAGGGCCAAAATTGACTGGATGGATTGAATTAGCACAATTACAAAAGATTTACGACTGAACTAGTAAAAAATAATTTATGATTGAATTAAAAAAAACTTGAACGGGTTTAAGACTTTTTTGGCGATTTTCCTTGAATTTAATAGGAAATCCATTTATTAGAATGTTCAATTAATTAATAACAATGACAATGACAATCTTTTTCAATGAAACTACATGAAAAGGTACAGGATATTATAAGGTGTTCTAGAACCTGTGGCGTTGAGAAATTCTAAATTTTAAGGCATTTTTGTGGTAGGAAAAACACCTTACCCATCCAAAAACCTTCTAATTAATAAACCCAAATCAAATAACTAAAAAATTTAAGTCAAGATCGCGAAGAAGCAGGGTGGGTACTAGATGGACCATCTAAAAAGTCTAAAGCGCATCTTGAACAAAATGTGAGCGGTGAGTGGGCAAAAAGCAAGCATGCTCTCCTCCACTTTTTTTTTTTCCTTTTCTTAAATCTGTTATGAAAATTCATGAAAAGCTAATATATGAAGAATAGAAGTAGAAAAACTTAAAAGCCCCATAAAAATAATTTATGAAGAATTCACTTTTAAAGAATTTGAGAAAGTAACACCACAAGTGTCATAACTATTATACAATGCTCACTTTAGTGGCAGAAATTTTGAATTGATCATTTCAATACTATAACTTTTAGAAAACATTCACTTAGAACTACAATTTGTTTTCCCATATAACCTAATTGAAGCGAGCATATGTAGTATATTATTCTTCAAAATTAAGGAAGACTCATAAGATGGTGGACGGTAACGGCACAAAATTGTCCCAAAGCTTCTTCAAATCTCACGATGCGAGAAGAGGGCAACTTCGCTAGATATTTAAGATCTCGCTGAACACATCAAAAAAAAAAAAAAAAAAAAAAAAAAAAAAGGAGGTGTAACAAAAAAAAAAATGGAAGAAAGAAAAGTACAAGGATCGCAAAAGGATATACACACAGTCAAAAACTCTAGAAAGAAAAAGAGCGATGAACATGGAGAGATTTCTTTGTATCATAAATAATGTGCGCATTCGTAGTTTCAGTTATTCAAAATTCTAACAGATTGAGAGAATTGATTTATGCAATACTGGATGCATTTATCCAGTTTTGTCCGAGCTCGTAGTAATTATTCTTCAGAAGCAATGTGAAAATTTTCCTCACTCAGCATTTGCATTGATGTCTAGTGAGAACACTTGAACGAAGCCACCATGAGCTTGATCAGCTGGCTTTCCTCAATAATCAAGACGGTGTGGCCGGTGCTGAAATATCTGTGGGAGAACTGGGGGATTCATTTCTTGGTCACTGTAAGCCTTGCTTGCGAGATTTTACTCACAATGTTAGGCATTCGTCGGAAATATATGAGGTCGAATTTGGCTAGATCCATCGTCTGGGCTGCCTATTTGCTCCTGTCTTATGTTGCGAAAATTGCGCTGGGCAAGCTTACTGTGGTCCACATCGATGATCCTGAAAATCCGGCTTACGACGTGGAGTTGGTAGGGCTCTTTGCCCCATTGCTTCTGATGCAACTTGGGTACCCAGATGGCATAACGGCCTATGCGGTGGAAGATAACCGGCTGGGATTGAGACAGATTCTGAACGTCGGGGCTACAGTTGTAATCGTGGTTCGTATTCTCATTCGCTGTTGGGACGGCTCGTCCCCAGTCTCAGTGCTGTACATCCCCTTGTTCATTGCCGGATTCATAAAGGCGGCATTGTGGGTCTGGGCTCTCAAATCCGTGTACGACGAGAACTCAATTGTGAATGCCGAGTACTTTCCCAAAGTAGCCACCAAGGAAGTAAGGGAAAGCAGTCGTCAGCTCGAACTGTTCCCCGACGACAAGAAGTTTGACTCCGCAAAGGTCATCTTGAAGGCCTACTTTCGGTTCGACTGTCTGAAGCCTCACATCTCAAACTGGCCGTACCACCCTGTGTTCGTAGAACGCGATTGGATGTCCATCGACCGTTACCCTGCCAACTGCGCTTTCACCGTGAACGAGATCGAGCTGAACTTCATGTTCGATGCACTCTACACTAAAGCGCCGATTCTGTTCACGAAACGGGGCATCATAGGCTGCTCTGTTGGCTTCTCCTGCTTGGTGACTGCCTTGTGTAGATTCGCTGTGATCTTCAAGAGCGCCTTCTTGATCGATATGTACATCACCTACACCTATGCGTTACTGATGGCATTCACTTGTCTCCAGCTTTATCAGATCACGAGGTTGGCATTTACGGATTGGGCAGTGGTGGCGATGGGTAGGAATCTTGGGATGCCGCTCTTGTCAAGGCTCCTTCCAATTATAGCTGATCGGTGTATGAGGAAGGAAAGATGGTCGAGCTCGATCGGGCTGCTCAATTTGTTAGAACAATGCCACCCATACAAAGAAAGGCCAAAGCTCGTCCGCGGGGTCCTTGATTGGTTTGGTAAGTGGGAGCACGTCCGCGCAGTACTTGATTGGTGTGGTAAGCGGGAGATCTTCAGTTGGCATTGGTTACCCTCCCGCCAGCCCATGTCCTTGTGGCTCAGGGCGCTGGTACTGCGAAAGATGGAGGAGCTAGAGGAGAAAAGAGCCTGCGGGCCATTCATCGAAAGAGGCAAGTGGACGCTCGAGATTCACGACGTCCAAGAAAAACAAGGACTGAGGGGTAGCATCGAGGCAAAATTCGCCAAGAGTATAATTATCTGGCACATTGCAACGGTAGTCTTGCAATCATTGGAATTCGAAAAATCCGATGCTTTTGAAGGAAGCAAATTACTATCGAAGTACATGATGTACCTTCTTGCCCTGCACCCTCACATGCTGTCGCTCCCCACCGCCAACATCACGTTGGAGGAAGCTTGTTACACGCTGAGACCTTTCTTGAGGTACCGAGAATATGAAGAAGCAATTAGTGCACTATCGTCGTTGGATGGAGATGTCCCGCACCCGATCGAACCAAGTGAGGAGACATGGGACATGTTGTTGGAGGTGCAGAAGCTCATGGCCGACCTAAGGACGATGGACAACAAGTGGGAGCTTGTCAGCAGCATGTGGGTGGAGATGCTGTGTCATGCAGCATTCAACTGTCATGTGTATCGTCATGCCAAGCGACTGAGAAGAGGAGGTGCGCTTATCACTCATGTGTGGCTTCTCTTGGCTCACAAGACCGATAAGTTCCCCTTCGAAAATCCTCGCCGTTGCCTCAAGATCCCTGAAACCTCCCTCCTCGGAAAAAGGTTTTTCTAGTTGCTTCCAAAGGATTTTCGGGAAGACGGATGCAATGTATAACAGAGCTAAATGATGCGGCATCCTCAGGCAGGGTTGGAAGAGAGATGCTAAAACTTTGTAAGATGGCTGCAACTTTAAAGCCTCGGTAGGTGGTGTTTTGGTACACATTTAGTAATTCTCTTTCGAATAGCGTGCATGCATACGTCTTTGTAATCAATTTACGTTAAAAACCATATGTTGTC